>JAQNCA010000018.1:12574765-12605774 GCA_029783725.1 Acanthurus tractus
ACACACACAGACACACGCACAATGGCACATTGCACGAATCCAAAAATACCCTCGACATGAACAAAACCTTGATAATATGACTTACCCAATTAAAAGCAATTCTCAGCAAATTGGACAATGCAAATTGTGAGAACGCATTGCCGCCCGACACCCCTCCCCTCTGCTGCACTCGTCTCCTCCTGCTTTTGAAAGGCGTCTCTGTGAATTTCAGGGATATGTAATTATCCCTCCGTTCTAAAGTAGACATTAGTGAAGACATCCAGCCACTCTTACAGGGATCCTATTAAGACAGGTAATTAAAGGCGGCGCGAGGGAAAATTGGCTGAGGAATGCATATTGAAAAGAGCCTCAAATATGGGCAATAAATCCTGCCTGTCTGTCTTTAGGGTGCTTTGTATGAGTGTATTATTCAGGAGCCCCTTGTTGGCTGAGGCCTGAAAGAAACATATGCTGACAGGATGGGGGGACAGAGAGGGTGGCCAAGTGGCGGCCATTTTGTAGGTGACCTACTTCTGTTTTAATGAATAAAAGGAACGGGGCGAATGTGGGGAGGGTTTTGAGGGTGCCTTGCCAAAGGGAGCCATTTGTCCTTGCTCTGCATCCGCTAGATAGTGTGGTACAAATATTATGGCGCTCATGGCATCCCCAGGTGAGAGCAATGCTTTTAAATTATGCTGAGGCTGATTTATTCAATTCACATGTCAGCTACGGTAACAAAGGCATTCATCAGAAGCCCCTGATTTGCATTCTGCACGGTGGACGGGCTAAGTTTGCTTCCCTGTCACACCAAACGATGTTTATAACCCTAATCATATTATGGTATTTCGATGAACATTTTCATCACCTAACACCTTTTGAAAGCTCCACCGCCGAACCGCTGATGAGTGCAGCCATCACCAATTGATTGAACATTCAAGTGGAAAAAAGCCCGGCTTGAAATCAAGGGCTGGGCGCAGCATGAATATTGACGATCCAGAGATGACGTGGGATAGAGACAATGGAAGGCAAGGCATTGATGCGATTGTAAATGGAAACGATCAATATCACATAACATTCTGGAAAGAGGGGTCATGAGAGAAAGCACTCTGATGCACAATTTAACTCAGATTGCTATTGAGGTATGTGTCAATCCAATATCTGCAGCCATAGAGGGGCTTGGAGGAAACTAAGGAGCACTAGCCCCGAATTGAAGCCTGGATTGGATTCTTATTTGGAGAAGAGAGAACTTCTCTGAATCACCTTTAATATGGACAAATGACTCTCATTATCTTCTTCTCTATTGAATACCAGTTACTGGAGTAGGCCTTTAAGAAAGGAAATCTGATTCAAGAGGGCTCTCCATCTCTCCCCTCCTTTGCCTTTGCTCTCGCTTCCCCTCCTTCACTGTCTGTTATACACAAGAGAGCACAGCCTGGAGAATACAGGGATGCACACTTCAATTTAGAAAGCATGAATAAACAATGGGGTTTCCATGTGCTGCGGAAATTTCCCCTGGCGGCGGTCGCTCACACACTCTATAGCCGATACACTTGCACATGTGTGGAACTCACGCTCATTCTGCGGGACACACACATGCTCTGTGGAGTGGATACTGATCCCATAAACACTGACTGATTTGAGATATGTGTGCACACACACACACACACAGGCACACACACAATATCTCAAATCACGAACTTGGCCTCACGGAGATACAGTGACACATAAAGTAAAATGAGAGAAAAAAAAATGTTGGCTGGATTTTATTCAAACACACATGTACACACACAAACACACATATACACACACTGTCTTACAGACTTTAGCAACTGCAAAGTTTTATGGGTGGTGATAGGGAGCACAAAATTACTTGCTCACAGCAGAGTATAGTGTCACAGTGAAAACTGCTGTGAACACAAATTTGGATAATGGTCTTGCGCATAAATACACACACGTACATACACACAATGAGAGAAACACAAACAGCCTGAAAGTACACCACTGCACAGATCTTTGTTACAATCTATTTGGAGCAGCCTTTCCTTAAGAGAGCACTGAGATGGAAACAAACTGTTCCTGCAATAAAGCCTCCCTTGGTGCACAAATTAGGATAAGAGACTCAGCATGAGTTAGATGTCCCTGTTTGGGGTATGTTGGTGTGTGTTTGTGTGCATGGGCGAGATAACGGTCTACTGTACTTCTTGACGACAGATTTGTGTTTTTGTGTGCGTTTGCACATATATATATATGTGTGCGACCCCCTTCCCCTCCTCCCCCTTTCCTCGGTTCTGGTCCCTTTAATTCGGTGAGCTAAGATAATGAGAATTTTATCTGCAGCTCCTCTGAGGCGTGGGGCTCTGATTGAATGGGAGCAGAGTGTAACGGATGAGACGAGCGATAGCAGGCCGGCTAGGTTACACTCAGGCAAGCTAGCGCATCGCCAGCATGCTCTATAGGGAAACGCGCATAGTGTGTTTGTGCCAGAGCGTTTGGGAGGTAATGGAATGTGCTGTGTACCTGTGACAAAACAGGAGCCCCTTGGGTTGTGAAGGATGCCATGGCTCTGATAATAATAATACACACTACGTGTCTGAAAATAGGACATGGTGCAACACTGCACCATGAAACTCTCAGCAGTTGTCGACATTCAATGTGAATCTGATTTTTCAAGCAGTAAACGTGCCAATGTGTGGGACTTAGTACACAAAATGCTCATCTGTTTCATTTTCTTGCAATTTGGATGATTAATCGCTTCTTCCAAAAATGATCTCCTTAATGGCACACCTGATAAGTCTGTTGTCACATTCTGTCTCGCAGCCTGCAGACAGACAGCCTTAAGGTAAAAATTAATGAGATTAATCAAATTAATTAAATTTCAGAACTTCTCCTCATTGGGTTCAGCCAGACCTGAAACAGTTTCTGTTGCTCTTTTTTTTTTTTTTTTTTACTGAAATATTTTTATAGTCATATTCAACAGTTTTATGTTCGAAAAAGCAGTAATCCTAAAATCACACCTTGTTTAAGGGGCTGCTGTCTCTCTTTGTCTATGACCCAGAAAGAAGCACAGTGAGTAAATTTTACTCGCTGGTTTAATTAAACAGAAGAGGATGAGAGGTGACGCTTTGGCTGCAATTAAGCCAGTGTCTGCAAGCCAGGATGTAAATCATATGGTTATGTAAAAAAATTGTGATTGCCGATTTCTTTCTGGTTACAACTGAAAAGACTGACCTATCAAGAAAAGCGATTAAGAAATGTTAAGACACATAAAAACAGAGCTGACCATGGAGCACACACCCACCTTCACTTCCTGCTCAGGTCTCTTATTACAAAATGTCCTTCCCTTAATCCTTGTTTTTCTCCTGCCGTGACCACTTTATGCTACTTTTAGTGACAGTTCAACCATCTTTCATCCTGCTTTTGCTCATTACCTTTCTCCCTCTATTGACTTTTCTGCAAACAAGCTACCAAACTTCTGCTTACTTCTCATACTAGCATGTCCCTGATCTGCTATCCCTTTTTTCCCCTGTCTGTCTTTGATAAGAATGCCAATACAAAAAAAGGGTTTGAAATACCTTCTTTGAGCTTCATGGCTCTCTATCAAACGAGGCCCAATCTGAATACATCCTTTGAATCCATTCACAGCAGAACGGAAAATCGCACTCTCATAATCAAGCAGAAAAATTAGAAAATAGACTCGGAGCTTCTCAGCTGACTTGTTTGGATATAAATCACATGCATTTTTGCGTCTGTCTAGTTTGTTAGCCTTTGCTCTGCAGGGTGCTTGCTTATCATCAATTCCTCTGAAGTTTATTATTAACAAAAGATTCATTAATTTGCCCAACTGTTTTCTTTTCACATTTCTGAGTTTTTCTTCAAACAACAAATCGAGCAAACAAGATCTGAAAAGATTAAAAAGCAATTGGTAAAAACCATGCTGAGGGATATTGATATGCAAGGCTAATGGGAAAGGAAGTAGCCTAATACTGAGAGCATTTGTTTGACAGGGTTAGAAAAAAAACAGCCACCTTAAAGGAAATAAAAATCCCCACCCATCCAAAAAATTACAAAAAATACAATAATTAAAGTACAGATAATGTTTTTAGAAGTACAGGTCGCTGTTGAAGCAGGAAAATTATGCTTTTAAGGCCTTTTTAAAGCTTAGGGCAATGTCAACAGTGACTGCAGTGCAGATGAGATATGGGCTCGGCTTACATTTGATGGGCACAGTCATATATTATATATGCATTAAATATATTCCACATAAAAGGTTTTTAGTGTTCCTTCTATTAGGTCAGTAATACACTTGTCACTTTATGTGTACATACGCTGACCATATTGCTTTCCCATTAAAGGCTGATACATGAGCCTTCAGCACACATTAAATGATTGTCAGTCGACGCATTCCTCCGATATCCAGTTGAAAGAATATGGCATGATAATGAAAAATTAAGAGCAAAAATGCTTAGTTACTGCACTGTTTCTTAGAGGAAAAAAGATGAATTTAGAAATTGGTTTATATGCTGTAAGACTGATGGTCTTAATTAGCCTAAAAACTCTGAATTCAGGAAAAACTGAACCCCAGCTGCTGCAATAAAACTGCTCAGAAGCTGACGATAGACTATTGAGGTATGAAAGAGATAATAATTTACAACTTGTACATGTACAATTGTAAATTAAATAAACTTGTACAACTACAATAAAAGTCACAAAAAAACACCTAGTATGCAGTTTGGGTGTCCCAGACCCCTCTGGTGGTCTTTCACTCCATGATCTCACATTAGAGTGACAAGACTGAAAAACAAAAACAAAACAGACACTATAATATTTTTATATAATTCAAACTGTATATTAGCTCAGTGGGACTGATACTGCTCAAGAATATATCTATGAGATTAAATTTTATTGTCAAGCCAATGGTGTTTTTCAGTCCAGATGCACACGAAGACAAAAAAACTTGTTCACACTAAATATCTACTTCCATCAGGAAGTGTAGTAAGGTAGTAAACATGATCAAGAGCAAAAAAAAGGAAAAGCTGGATTAAGATAAATGAAGCAGGCCACTGATGTCGAAATAAAAGAGTTACTCCTGAACAGAAGAGGCAGGTCAAAACCACTTATCACCAGCTAAGATTGCTGTCCTGTAATCTCTTCTCAGGTGGTTTCACACCAATTTACACCTTCATTCATGTGACTCTGTTGATTCTCACATGAACTGCATGTGACATCAACAATTCACATCTGACCTCAAACAAAATGTCTGGGACTATCCCATTTGCCGGGAGAGACAATAAAGCCTCCTGGAGTGGAGCTATGTTAAAAAAAAAAACCCAAATAAAACCTGTGCATTTGTCACCACAGGCACTCAAGACTTGGCCCGTGTCTGGGATTAGAAACTGTCAAAAGCACTGCGATAGACCGACAAAAACAATAACTTCAGCTCCTACCTCGAGCATTTACAACACAGTGTGATGCTTGAACACACACTCCCATTCTACTTTTTTATCACTCTGAACTGACTGACTTGATGAACACTGCCTCGGGTCCTCCGGTACAATGGGTTTCATTGTGTAGCAGTTTGCAAATGAGGAAGGCAGATACTCCAGCGGTTCACGCCGAGCACTAAACCAGGGTCAATACAAGGTAAATGGTGAATTAAATGGCTTTAGGGTTGCTGACACCGTCCTGCCGAAGAACAACAGCATCAGTTGTTTCAACAAGCACCCCAAAATGACGTGTGTTTACGTTCAAGTGACAAAAGCCCTGCAGCAGTCGTCCTAATCACAACAGGAGGAATTAAGGTAACGCTGTTAGAAAACAACAAAGTCAGCAAGGAGGGAGATTGGAGTGGAAGGGTGAGTCAACAAAAGATCAGGCTGTAACACAGGAGGCTGCTGTTCCTTTCTCCTCTCCAACTCACAATCAATACCGTCTTTTTGAAAGTCATGATGATCACTATCGTTTCATAACCTTCCTCACATGTTTATTGTTTTAGCAGTGATTACAAAGATCCTCTGACCTTAACAAAGTAGTCCTTTTAACCCAGAGCACAATCTTTCCTGAAATCAAGTCATTTTTGTGCCAAACTAATCAACTCATATCATCAGTCTGTACTGTTTTGTTAGATACCAAAAAATGATGCTGTCCTGCTGATATTGGTGTAAGATATGGAGATATGGACAAACAACATACTTCACTGTTCAATTCAGACAACTAAGTGGGGATTCTTGTGATACATTGATCAGTGCAGTGTTGCTTTACAATGATCTCAGCTGAATAATGTTTTTATACATGGCATGCATTAAGTAATATCTCGATCTTCCACCAACCTATAAAAACTTATTTTAGCAAGCTAAATCAATGTTAAGAAGGTGGAGAGATGCGTATGAAAGTAGATAACTGGTCAGTCATAAGACAATGGTTGGTCCTGCATTAAAAGACTCCTTTGGGAGTCATTGAATTCTTCACTCTGTTTTTGTCCTTTTGTCCTCAAAACCTCTTGTTGGCTTTATTTAAGCAGAACGAAGGGTTCGTTAATTAAACTCGGGTAGTTAGCTTGCTGTGAGGTGTTTATTGAGGGGTCTTTACAAGGCAGTGACTACTTTTAAAACTTTCTCTCACTCCTGCTGACCTCACTTTGACTTGATCATGATGTTTAAGTTCAAAAGTGTCGTCTTTATTTTTCTCGTCACCGCTGTGTGAGTTCTTGAATAGTTCTTGTACACTTTTGTAGTCAGCTGTGCTTTAAAATTTGGCATTGATAAAACCTTAATTCTAACCTTTTTTTAAAGAAATTCCTAATTGCTTCTTTGGTAATACTTAAAGACGTGAAGCCTTATAAGTGGACTCCAAGGGATAAAACTCAATGAGATGTGCTTTTAATAATGCATGACACAGAGGCACAAAGCCTTTCAAAATACTGCGAGCTTTTTGGCAACAGACACAATGAGAAAGTCTCTCTTCTACAGTCTTCCTAATCACGCTCAGTCTGGAGGGAGTGAAGCTTAGATATAACTGACAATTTGAGTAACAATCAGTTACGTATTTATCATTTAGATTTGCCCCAGTACAGATTTTATTATGCTGAAGTATCATTATGGTACTTACCTATCAGTCACCAAAATTAGAGAAGAATATAATTGGATTAAATGATCTACAAACTTCATCTTTTACTGACCTCACACAAAGGTCTGCAAGGCAATTTGCAAGAAATGTGTTTCCACATGCAATTCATCAAATGTGTAAAATATGACTCATGCACTGCTACAAATGATTAAGCCCAATAATTTGTCTACGGAGCGGCAACTTGTTAATTCAATCTCTTGTTGTTAATTGTGTTAAATCATAATTAAGAAGACAATGGAGGCACACATTTAGTGTCGGCTCCATTGTTGTAAGAAGTCTGTTATTTTTCCCTTGAGAAACTGTATAATGAGCACTGCTATGCAATAAATAATAATCTGGCAGTGCTATTGTTTTGGCTCTCTGAAATCAAAGTAATCGAATACCAAGCTTCATCTCCGACTGCGATCCCTAAATTTCATATCCATTATTGTCTCCCACAGCCTTTTAAAACAAAAAAGGGCTGAAAGGGCTATAAAATGGTTTTTGGGAGTTATTTTGTCATAAACAGGATTAGAAATAGGTTTATTTTGATGTATGTATTACTGCATGTGTGCCTCTCCAGAAGTATTTGGACAACATAACAACCCAGATGCCAAACTTTCTCTGAAGTGGATTGATGCAAATGGCTCCATGTTGCAATCACAGATGCCACAAGCAAGGACAGACAGGCAGCCAACATATCTCTCTACCCCTCTCTCTCTCTCTCTTCCCCTCTCTCTCTCACACACACACACACACTCTCTGTGGCACAAAATGATCTGCCACTATGAACAAGAGTATGCGCTACAGGGCGACCGCTGGCGTCAATTTATCAGCACCGGGCTCATCCAGAATATTGTCTCTCCTTCTGGCAGGAAGCAAATCAAACAAACAAAAGGACAAATGGAGAGCAACAAGGAGAGAGGGAGGAGCGTGGAACCAAGAGGGAGAAAACAGTCGGACTTCTTTTGCCAACCTCCTCAATCAGGTGAAAAGATAAACACAGAACCAAAGTGAACTCAGACAAAAAAGAAGTCAGAGAATCATCATTTATGAGCAGCTGCAGAGATAGGCTCCTGACATCCTTTCTGCTATCTGCATGAATCTCTACCTGCAAATGCCTCCCTCACTGCATTCATCTCTGAGCAACCTCACCTACCACGGGTCCTCCTCCAACTCTGATTATCCACCCGCCTTCAATTCATCTCTCACTCTCTCGCCCTCTTCTTCCTCCATCCAAACCCTCATTTTTAAAATTGGTTCCCTCTCTCCTGAGCTATTCTCCTTGATCACTTCTCTGGCCTCCTTTCAAGCTGTCACCCCCTCAAATGCACAAAACATGTTTAATGTATTCACATCATGTTACCTTCAAAGACCTATGAGGGGAGATGTCCCGAAAATATACATGGATGTGACATCTTTATGGTTTATTTTATACATTTGTGACCACTTTTGGTTTTGAAACATGTACTATCATGTGGTTTTATTGTCTGTTTTCCATATGTGTCTTATTCCTCCTCCCCTCGCCCTGATGTGCAGTGGTCTCGCCTGGCTGATCCGGTGCCGGTGGCCTTGCAGAGAGCTAGCTGTGCCCATTACCTTAAGCACGTCTAGCTGGTGTGAGCTAGATTAGAGGAGGAATGAATAAGGCTCCTGGACTGTGAGAGCCTGGCCACCTACCTATAAATCACCTGCTAACTCACCACAGCCGCTGGCCCGACCCCAGTGTCAAAAGTCTGTGACCCAATTGGAATTTTTCTGTTGTTTCCTGTTGAACCTCTTTTTCTTCTCCTGCATTTTCCTAAAAAATTTTTTCCTGCCTCCCACCTTACCTGCCTACCTTCCTCCCTCCTTTCCTCCTCATCTCACAGTCTCGTCTCTTTCCTTATCTTTGCTCCGCTCTGTTAGCTGTACACTACTCCATCACTCTTTCTTTCTGTCTGTCTCTTGCACCCCTTTCAGTTGTTTTTATCTCACAATTGTCTTCTTCTTGCTCTCTCTTGCAGTCGAGCACCTTAACTTGCTTGTCTTCTGTTTTATTCCATGTTGTTCCTCTCACTTTACCTCCTACATTTTGGTCCTCCTGCTGCTTCCGGTGGAGCATGTAGAGAAACATTGACAGCAATTTGAGAGGCGAAATCAGGTGTACTCAGAGTTTGAACAAGTGCACCTGAGATGGTCATTGTAAAGGAAAAAATGTGCTACGGACTGCCATGTTTTGAAATGCTGTCCGTTCACTGTGCTTACTCTAAACTGCCTGTTACGATTGAAAAACATGTGATGAGCCTCAAAATGGTTTAAGACTAAATACTTTGGTTTTAAATGGCTGTATTTGATGAGATTAGATTAAACTCTTAATGATCCCTGTGGGGAAAATTGGATCCTTACAGCAGAAAAGAATAGATGCAGCATGGAAATAAATAAGCGCAGCGCTAATAGAGGGCATGAAATATCTGGCTGACAACTGCAACCAATGGCACATTCTATTCATAACATCAGCTCTAAAAGAGGGTTGCACATAAATGTCCAAATAAATACACATAACTCATGAGACAGAAACATAAATAAAGCCTATCTGCATCAGGATTTGGACATTGTTATGGGCTTGTCTACTTCTCTTGCAAGTATCAAAAGACAGGGCATCTTGAAAGAAGACAGGAATACGAAGTCATCCAACAAGGCTGAGTTTACTGGTTCAATTCTGGATGCTACCCAGCAGTGATAAGAATCTGCAGAGTGTTTTGCAGTCTAAGTCAGGGCACTAGTGCCATTTTCAAATGGAATACATGCTGCGGTCCATCCTTAGACTCAGCAAAGAGAATCCCACAGTCCTGTAATGAGGCGATAATGGAAAAGAAAGGGGGTGAATCTACCTCTCTTTTAAGTTTTAACACCCCCACCATTCCTCATTTGCTCAGACCCATGCCACTGAACAAAATGCATGAGCACATTTGTACAAAAAATTTAATTTGCCAGTTATAAAATGCTTTCCTATTTCACCAGCTGGGTGCTGGACTTACTGTTGCCGGCTGAGGAAAGAAAGTAACGGAGTAGAAGGCTGAGAGGAGAGAAGTCAAAGATGGATAGATGGGATGGTGTTGGAGGGAGATATAAATGGAAAGGCAGACAATGGGAGAAAGAAAGACCCATCACCCGGCGCAGTTACTGCCCACAGAATGACAGCACAGTTTGTATATGTTATTTGTGTCTTGCAGCACGTGTGTGCACGTGTGCAATTTGTTTGTGGGTGCAGGTGGATAGGCGACACAAAGGCACAGCCTCCTCCACCTGCACGCTTCATCAATATCACTGCGGTGGACACAGCTAATTGTAATATGTCATAGATAACAAATG
Organism: Acanthurus tractus; assembly: GCA_029783725.1. NCBI lineage: Eukaryota > Metazoa > Chordata > Actinopteri > Acanthuriformes > Acanthuridae > Acanthurus > Acanthurus tractus. The sequence goes on from JAQNCA010000018.1 coordinate 12,585,200, forward strand.
CCCAGGTAAGGCCACACATAAAACTCTGACAACTGCGTAACTAGAGTGAATGGACACTGCCTTGGAAGCAATAGAGATGTGTTATAATTATGTCACTGGTTTAGTGATGAGGTGGTGCAGGCCTCATTCCCCTTCCCACCCAATTTCCTCTATTAGACATATCGCCCCCTGCTGGCTTTAAGTTAAGTAGGTAAAGGTCATTTGATCAAGGTAAGGTGGATGTGCTGCAGTGGTGAGTGATACGCAGTATAATGAGATGGGGATCAGTTTATTCAGTTTCTTAATTAAATAATGATACTGGAATGGCTGCCTTGGGTGATTTAGATTAATTAAAGGTATATAAAAGCAAACTAGGTTATCTCATTGATTAAAATTCCTCTGAACCTTATATGAGCTTACATTTAATTCTGCTTATCTTTATTTTTATCCTCTGATTAGGTAAAAATAACCAATTTTTTTTCCATGAAACTTTTAAGAACTTATGAAAGAAAATGGGCATAGGAGATTACGTTAAGTAGCTCCAATACTGCAGTGAAGCAGAGAATATATTTGATACTGGCCTGATAAAAACAGTGATATTCAAGGGTATGACAATACTTAGAATTAACAAAGCGTATGATTTTACAATATTAAATCCTCATATTTGGGGAACTACAACTGATGGATATTTGGCATGTTTGCATGATTAATGACAAACTTTTTACCAATTTTCAATATACTGCATTCTGCAGTATCATCCAGCCCTTCTGATGTCCATGTTTTGCAATGAATACTTTGCAAGTGCACATGGGGAACAAGTTTGTCTGTGATGGGAACACAAATGCGGTAGACAAGTGTTATCCAAACCTCTAACCCTTAATCTGTCTGAGATGACATCTCAATTTCAGACGAGACAATCCGATCGGGAAAGGTGGAGATGAAATAGTTCAGTCGTAATCAAGCATTCTCTCCACGGAGGTCTGCTGAATCCCGCAGAATGGAGCGCAGCTAAACTGTCCCAATCACGTTGATGTGGATTTAATGAGGGGCTTTAAATTCATCTGCCAATCACTTCGTCTTAAGACCCTGAATCCTTGGCAAGACAGACTCTACCTGTGCATATCTGGGGGTAACTACATCGAAAGTTGATGGCTGAGGGGCCTGCAGGTGCCTCATTGGTATGAGCATGGGGGTCTGTTCAGCTGCATTAAGCCCCAGCAAGTTCATTAAGCGGCATGAGAGGGAAAGGACGAACAGTGGAGCAGATAGACTGCCTTGATCAATGTAGATGAATGTTCTGCACTGCTGCATGAGAGACTACAGGGATAAAGCCTGAAGTGAATAAGTGTATTTGCATTAAGGACGTGCATGTGAGTATATGGAGAGAAAAATGGGGGAACCGTGAAAACAGAATGCAAGTGAAGAAGTCAAGAGTGTATGAGTGTGTATGCAGTGAGAGGGAATCAGGGTTATAGAGATGCACAGAAAGTATAAATCTTAAAAGGTATCTGCATGAAGCTCCATCAATAGCTACAAATTCAATCGGTCAACCAGAAGACATAACATATAGAGCATTATGTCTCCTTAAAGTAAGTGTACTGTTTTCACTCTTCCAGGCTGCACTTCCTGTTATGATGGCCATAAATTAGAAATTTTTTTAGACTGCTGCCTGAGATTTTGGCCAGACACTGTTCTCAAATCAGATAAGCAAAGTTCCAAAAACAGCAAGAAAACACAATAGGGATGGCATACTGCAGACACAGCCTGACGCCTCTTCATCATCCAGACGACACTGACAGGTACTGTGATGATGAGTGGAGAGGAACTTCACTCGTTTTAGTAGAAAGTCAGAAACAGAGAGACAGAGGGAGGAAAGAAAATAAAACACCTGTTCTGTCTGTCTGTGTCTCAGCCTGCTTGAGTGTGTCCCAAGGCGCTATCGTCTCCCTAAATAAGAACACCTTGGAAAATGAAGGAGGGTGCTGGAGGAGCAGGAGAAAAGAGACGTATCTGAGGGGGTCTATTGTTTCAGAGAGAAAGTTGTTTCACCAAATTGAAATGTGTACACAAAACACCACAGAGGGAGAATGTATGTGTGAGTGTGCGTGTGGGAAAAGACTCACAAAGCGAGAAAGAGGAAGTGAAAGAGGCCTATCCGTCTTTAATATACTTGATATGTACTGGAAAATCTCAAAGACAGATGCTATAATATCATTTGAATGCATTTGGGTGATGACTGGCCTGGCAGGCGAGCGTCCTGCCTGCACTTGTTGCCGGCCAAGCACAGAGCACTCATCCTCATCACTGCGTTGTTTCATTCCGCTCTGTCAGCCGCCTCTGTCGACAATCTGTTTCTCTGTTTTATTGCATTTTCTGCCTTTTTTTAAACAACACTTTGTTTCTGTTAGTCCTTTAGCTGTCTGTTTCTTCCCTCCCCTGAGGGAAAATGTGCTTAAGGAAGCAGTACTGGGATGAAGAGATTAATATATGTGTAGCCGGGATGTGTCTTTTTGAAAGAGTAATGGAACAATTTTGTAAGGACAAAGACAACGTGACAGTGTGTGAGAGGGAAAACATCGTCAGAGAGACTGATAGATCGCAATGCATACAAGAAATGACACATCAAGAATCAGCTTTATACATTTTTAAATTTAAATAACTCTGTTTTCTTAATGAGGTTGTACTGAATGGACCAAATTGATATCTTATATAAGGACAACAGAAAGGTCAGTGCATAACTGAGCATTCAAAGAGATCTGGAAGCTGCAAATAACACATATGGTGTATCAAACAATAGCTCCATTAAAGAGCCTGGATAACGAATCTAAGAAAGAAATGATCTGTTGTTTTAACTAGTGGAATTTTTTAAGTCTTCTCTCAAGGATCCGATGCCCCCTCAGGTGCCTCAGACTGAGATTCATTTGGCAGTGAATTAAATATTGCATTTGAATTATCGAATCAATAAATAACGAGAGGTCATCATTGGTGTAGCCTGGGTAAATCTTGATAACTTCGTGTTTGCGGGTCCCAAAAAATAAAACATTCTGAGCATATGACAGGAGAGAAAACACCACAAACAAAAACATCTGCTATTATTCAATTCTCAGTTGTGGCATATCTTGACCTGATGAAAAAGAAATGAATAAATCATGCTCCATTAAATGTCATTAGGCCTGTTAGCAAAATCTAATTCCACTAAAGTTCAGCGCCGGTTTACAAATTGAATGTAATTGCCCAGAATGCAAATGGGCTGGGCTGTTGTTTGTGTGAATGTGAGCCCAAGCGAGAAAGAATGCGAGAGAGAGGGAAAAAAAAACAACAAATGGGAGAGTGAAGGAAAACCTTTAAGTGTCGGCAAAATGGGCAACACTTACTCCACACAGTTTTCATTCAAGAGAACAACGCCTGGGAATTGTCGATTGTCAGGGCTTTAAAAACTGATGGTTTCATTTGAGGGGAAAAAAAAAGAAAAGAGGAGAGATGGGGGAAATGTAATTACGCGGCGAGAGCTGTGTGGGAGTTTTACAGTTTGATAATTATCCCTTAAAGGCACGCTAAACTTTTCCTTAGCTCTCTGTTTAAAACTCCACAGAGACACAGAAGTAGGAGAGAGGTCACCCGGCTTGAGAGGGGAACAGAAGAAGAGGGAGAGAGAGATAAGATAAATGTGATGGATAGAAGGGATCAGATAAGTGCAGACTCACTGGGAAGCTGAGAATACAAAGGCAAGACAGAGAACAACAGAAAATAAAACAATAAAAACAGCAGCGCAGCTTCACAACCAAATATTGCCTTGGTAAGTCACAGAAATGTATCGTCTTGTAATGTGTGGAAGCTGCCTGTCTTCTCTGGCGCGAAGCATCAAAGCATGCAACATTTTGGAAATGGATGACTGTAACATTTGATCGGCCACTTTTCATTTCCCCAGCTCTCTTTTACCATGCCATCTGTCTCTTTTATAGATGTACAAGCACACACACACACACATACGAACACATACACGCACCACACACAGATACACTGTTTACTCCCGCTCTGTATTTGCTGCACACCCACAAACATGATGCACAAGCACAAACACTTAAGGCTCAACAGTCACAGTTGCCTGGGCTAGTAAGTCTACCAACTCACTTGCCCACTTGTGCAAGTAGCACAAAAGAATTTAATATTGTATTTTTCTGGGGAGTAAGCTATTTTGCTCCTATTATCTCAGCTTAGAGTTACACAAGTGAAGTACCAACAGCTAGAAAATGGAGATGGGTGACGGCGCATATGAGCTGAAGCACGAGTGAACAATTTAATTACACTGTAAGCAAAGGTTTTAGTCCTGAAGCCAATGCCTTTCCTTTTCTTATTCACAAATTATGTTTTAAATGTCTGTCGCTGTAATGAAGTCATCTTTTCCCTTCTCTTCCTCTGTATTTTCATAAAGTACATTTCCCCTTCAGTAAGGAGTCAACAAAGAGAGGCTAATTACAGCACAGATCGAAACGCCGCAGTTCACTGCCACAGACCGCTTCAAGTGAAGATAAATTCAATTTTTAAGCTCAGAAGTTTGAAAAATAAACTCTGGGCCCTTCCAGGTCTATCCTAAATAACACTAAATGTGACAATTAAGTATTATGTTTTGTTATTTAATAGCAGATAATAAATGGCTTGTTTAAATGCAAGTCGAATTGACATCAGCGAAGTAGATTTCTTATCCACATGAAAAAAATAGCAAATTTCAACCCTGATGAATAAACAGAAAGCTCTGGCTGCGTGCAGTGATGTGTTTGCAGTGTATTTATGACATTATTGCTTCACATATCAAATTTTCCAGTAGGAAGCAGTAACTTGACAACCTGACCTTATGACACAGCGAAGGATAAAAATACATTTGACGAGAGGATAAACATTCAAATTCAAACAAATACAGAGGGAAAAAGTCAGAGGAAGTCAGGTCTGTTTGCTTGAGACTCTCCCTGACTTTTCAGCACACTGCCCTGCTTTCAAACTCCAGCTGGAAACTTTATAAAACCAGTTGAAAAAACACCTGAATATTTTTTAGCTAAAAAACAACTCAAGTAAGTATTTAACAGCTGAGTATATGACAGAGAATTAGGAGCAAACATCCATGACAGGCACAAGCTCTCTATTCATGGGCTCAAAGAAATGTCACATTAACCTGGAGAAACCAGTTTCATGTCAAACCAAAGCTACTCATCACAGTTGAAGCTGTTGCCACTTTTCCCCCAAATTCAATAAGCTCCCAAAATAAGCTACGTAAGAATTGTCTTGATTTGTCACTGCTGGCATCTTTAGATCTCAGTCCTGGTAATACTCATTTATCTCAGGGGTGTAGTTCAAGCCCGGCGTAAACACACGTCGCCTCCCTTGTGCACAGAGTCATCAGCTTAACTTCTTTATCAGTGGCATTAATCTCTGTGATACACTCTTTCTAATTAATGGGGGATTGCCCGGTGCCATAAATTTGTGTGGAGGTGGGTGAGGGAGACTCCCTGAACTCGTGCACGCAAATGCAAACACACAAGTGCAAACAAATGTAACCAGCATTTCAATGCAGTGTGGGTTGACACGAAGCTCCATACATGCATACAGACGGACTATAGCCAGTTTTATGTGAGTCTCCAATACTGTCGGGTCAGAAAAATGGTTTAATTTCAGGGGTCACCCAGGGTTGGGCAATATGTCAAGATTTTTCACCCAGCAACCATTAGGCTCACAGCTGGTGATGGCGATATAATTGCACAGGTGTGTGTGTGTGTGTGTGTGTGTGTGTGCACTTGCATAGGGGGCAAGGAAGCCCTCATTCCCTGAACAAGAGGTGAAAACTATGTTTTTTTTTAAAGTAGCCTGGTTAATTTTCTTTATCCGACACTAGTGAACCAACTCACAAACTACTCTTTTGGTTTTGTACTTTTTTTAAAACCCCCGCAGAGTGTTTGCTAAGTTTCACAGATTTTTCAGAACATTAAATGGACAAAATAAACCAGCAATTTGTCCAGAAAGAAAATAACAACCATACGCATACTTCCCTTATGAGACACAAAATTACAACTCTAACACCTTCCAGATTCAAGCTTCTCTCTTTTACCAGACTGTGGCCTTTATAATTGCCTTGTTAACTCACTTCATCTTAAATGGAATGAAACCAAAAATTCTCACCAAAACTGTCTTTGTTAGTCTTCCTACTGTTACACTAATCAACACCAAGACTTTGACTGAAATAAACCCTTAATTTACCCAGTTAGGGACGAAAATATTCTGGTTCTACATGCTGTTGATCCAGGTTGTCCCATTAGCCATTACTGTCATCTGTGTATTACAAGGTGAGCTCACTGAATGAGAATCTGTAGCTCTTTCTTTTTCTTCTGAGACGGACCGTTGAATCATCAAAATTAAATATCGAAAAAATCACTCAAACAGGGATGGATTCAGCCAGTCACAGGTGGACGATTTATTCATTCCAATCGCCGAACCCATCACCCTCAGGCCTGAGAAATGAGACCTGAGATGTTATACATCTGTGCATTATGTCATTCTCTGTGTTAAGTCCGTGTTATTGTCGGTGTCGCTCTGTGTATGCCTCCATACTGCTCCATTACGCCTGAGAGCCAATTAGAGTCTCTCGGTTTGTCACCCGTCTCATCACGACCAACATGCTCATATGTTAATTGTGGTCTTTTAACAGCCATGGAGGTTTCAGCCACCTCATTACAGCATGAACCTGCAACTAACAACCAGAGGGCTGATGTGGCAAATCTTAGAGCCACCCACTCACCCACCCACCCCCCCATCAGTACCTCTCAGTTACTCCTCTCACTGTCTCACTCCTTCTTACCCAGAGTAAGTGTTAAATGCCCCCTGAGGAATGGCTTTCCAGTAAAAGCTGATCTAACTTAATGAAAAAAGTAAGAAAGCCACCACTTAGAAAACAAATGCTGCATTCAGGTCATCTGGGATTTATCGTGTAAAACACTTGACAATAAAAAGCAGCAGCTAAATGTGTTTATCCATACTCTCCACAAAAACACTGGATATACTCTGTTACATCGGAGACAGATTAGATTAAGCACATTACATCTCGGAGATCCTGAGTACAAGAAATGAGTGTGATCATGCTGTGCCCCCATTTTGGCAGGAAACACATGCAACATCAGCAAAAATCTTGCAAGAGCAGAGAGAGAGAGCAGGGGCACTGGGGAGAGAATATGTTGGGTAGCAGAGGAAACATGACAGACTTTAATAAAAGGGACAAAAACACTGTTGAGGTTGTAAAGAAGAACAGGAAGAGAAGTGATAAAAAAGGAGATGTCCTGAAGGAATATAAGAGTATGAAAATAGATGTATAGAACTCAGAAAAGGAGGTTAAGCATAAAAAATGCAGTGTCCAGATTAAAAATAATATGAATTAAAGAGGGAAAAATATACAATGTGACCATTTTTTTTTCAATCTGACAGTTTTCAAGTCTTTCAAGTCACTGTCTCGTTAAAAAATAGTAGAACAGATTTAGCTGCATGGGCAACAAATAATAAGCTGTGGTTGCAAATAAAATTCCTGCCATTAGAGCTCAAAAAGCACTTTGATTTGAAGAATATTGGACTAAAATATTAAAAAGGGTGGCCATGTGTTTACTAAGAAAAACTGAGCGTCCAAATATGACGTGGCTGTCAGCCCATCATGTTAAGACTTGAGAACACAGGAAAAACAAATTAATTTGAAGGCTGAAGCAGAGAGAACGTCTCCAACAGTGATGGACGCTTAAGACAAACACACACACACACACACACACACGGACGAGCCAGCAAAAAAATAATCTGAATCCAGAAAAACAAAACTTTTCAAAGGAGATGTTTTGATTTGCAGGGGATAGCTGTGATTCTCACTGCATTACAGTGAAGCTATAAACCACTCGAGTGCATGTTGGAGATGAAAATCTGACATCATCAGCGAACAACAGACACACCATGTTAATGTCAGCCAGCTGGACACAATCCAGACCTCATCATTATTTTAATATCCCATGAATAAATATCCAGAATAAAAAAAAAGGTTAAAAAAAAACCCTGAAAGATGAAAAAGAGAAAATTTGTAAAGAATAAGATTTTTCCATTCTCTTGACAATAAGAACATGATTTGTGAAATTGGATAAAAACATATTTAGCTTACAGAAAATTCAATTAAGGCCACCGAAGGAGAGAAAGCAGGAAGGGGAGAGAGACATGGAAGAGGAGGAAAAGTACTAGAGCATTAAGGGGAAGGTCAGAGAAACTCAGGCAGATGTTAGAAGACGTCCCAGATGTATCCTCTCTGGTACAGAGTGTGGATCTCTCAACAGGCAGAAAGGGAGAGAAAAGCCCAACAATAACAGATGAAGAAACACTCAGATGGAGGAAAGAGCTCAGCTATGGATACAGTGCAAGTCCTTATGTTAATTTGGCAAGCAGATGTAAACAAATTTACATACGTGTTTACATATACGGGCTCAAACATGAGTAATTCACACAAACACAGAACAAAAATAGGGCTCTTTTATTTGCATAACAATATTTTCACTCAACTTGCTTTATTTCTGGTCCAGTTGAGGGACTTAGTGAGGATTACATAAAGACATTTGTTGTTGTTTTCTTTCACTCTGCTGCTTAAAATACAGAACGTGTCTCACTGCCACAGCAACCTACACACAAAAATACACACACACACACACCTGCAAAAGCTATGTCAGTCCACCCAAGGACACTCAGCATGTCTACTCTGATTAAGCCTGCACTCAGCCCGTAGAATAGAGTTCCTGGGTGGGAAAAGAGGTGCGGGGGAAAGAAGCAACTTGTGTCCAGTAATAAATCGCTGCAGGCAGCCGGGCTCTTCAGAGCCATGGCCCGGCCGACCCTCAACAGATGCCGGCTGGTTTGGCCTGCCAGTTGTGTCCCGGCCTGTGGGCCAGCACCATCATGAGCAATGGCTGTGGTCCAAAGCGGGGGTCTGCCGCCACAGGCGCAGGTGTAGAAATCGTTAACATCCAATAAGAAGAGAGCGAGGCCCTGCGGGTGGGACAAAGTGATATTGATGGAGGCTCATCTGCAGGTGCCTGGTTCACTGAGCAAATATGAGAATAAATATGGCCTTTTGCATTGCATGCACCTTTCATTAATATTAACCAACAGCTTCAATGGTGCACAAGAGTGTCCATTAACAGCGGTCACTACAATTTGACAACCTCCATCTGTTTGTTGTTCTATGTGGCTGCTGTTGAATGTTTTCTCTCCCCCTCCTCTTTCAAACGATGTGGTCTGTATACGCACAAGCATGATCCAATATATGTTCTCCCCTGCCAAGTCAGCAAAGTCAATTATGTTTGTTGTTTGTTTGGAAGTTGGAAGATTATGTGACCATTTGCCAAGCTAGAGACATGATCAGCTGCAAATTAATCCTGTGAGCATTCATATTGTTTTGGCACACGCTTTTGTCCGCCTCACTGTGCTGGTATTGCCAGGAAATTGAGTAGCCGTGCGAAAAAACAAGAGCATCTGAGACAAACCAGCAAAGGATAAACAAGGCTCGATATGAACTAAATGATTTGGTAACTGGCCAGTTATCCATCCCTGAATTAGCTTTTCTAAGCATCTAACCTCGTCCAGCATCAGACCAATTCTACGAATGCAGTCTTGTCCTTGTGTTTAAATAATCCTCATGTCAAATGTTCCAGTCTGACACAAAGCCTCCCTGTGCTGCTGCCCAGTCCTTCACCAAGGCCAAACCCTGTGATTGTGGGTGCCTTCAGGTCAGCGACAAGCTGGATGCCTCATAGGTCAGGGCTTCCTATCCTGCAGCTTTCTAGAATTCATTTAAGTTCAGAGAGATCACATTTGAAGGGTTTGGGTTCTCGGGTCAGTGATGAAATTATATCCAGGGGCAGAATACCCCCAGATGAGTACGGTTTGAACTTCATCAAGGCATGAATCCGGGGAGCGAGCCGGATCTGTTCTCCTCAGGGCAGAACATTCACTTCCCTGCAGATTTTCCCGAATCACCATGATGATCCACACCAGCTGTCTATCTGTGCCTCAACAGAAGCCTCCTGTGGTGCTCAGGACTCCCTCCAATGAGCGGTTTGAGTCCATTGAGGGGATTTCCCTTAATCTGCTGTGTTTGAAGATAGCATTGTTGCTGCCACTGACTTAAGTTCAGTGAGTGAGTGATTTAGGTGCCCTGTTGGTCAACTTTGGCTGTCTGCTCGTTTTAAAGCAAAGTGGCTATGGGCTTCAGATAAGCCCCTTGTTTGAAAATTACATTAAAAAAAAATCAGATCTTGTCTTTCTTCCCAGTGTGCCAGTGTTTTGGTGTCCTTCTCCTCTTCAGATGGCTTGGCCTGGGCTGAGAACTGTTGTTAATCTGGACCTGTAAAGCCCAAAGTGACCTTGTAATGTTTGGCAAAACAAACTCAACTTGAATTTTAGACCCAGGATAGTGCAGCTAGTTGTTTTATTTTTCATCATTGTCTCTTGTGGAGTTGATGGTGGGGGGTCTGAATTGTTTGCCTCTGGCTTGTTGAATTTACAATTTTTCGAGACACTCACAGCAGGTGTATGATTATGGGCTCATTGCAAAAATAGCTGCATAACCATTGACTGTGTTGAGGTATTTCATGCACCTATGGGTCAGCATGCTTCGGCTCATCCAGGTGTCATTCCAGTACAATCCACCATGAGTAGCAGATAAGAGCAAGGCTGCATTTTATCACTCTCTCCCACTTGTGGCTCCACTGGTAGGTCGCTCTGAGTGAAGGACACTTAAACCTCTCACTACTTTCTTGACACTGAGCTCGATGGTTATAAGAAAATGTTGTTACCTCCTTGTTATCATCAGCCTGTATGAAGTTTGCAGCTCATCTCAGGGGCAGAGTGGTCTCTGAGTGGCCTTCGAGTTTCAAATCCACTTTTTGACATGTTAGTTTTAAAGCAAGGAGTCCAATTATAAAACTTTGCCGCAGTTGGCTGATAAAGTGTGTTACAGAGTGAGACCTGTGTGGCTAAAATAAAAAGATACACAATGCAACCCTAGTTCAGTGAGCAAACAATCAACACTTCACAAATTTCTCACCCATACCACCCTTTGAGCTGCTGCCTGGTTCGGTTGAAATAAGCAGAGGCAGAACAGGTTGGCTCATGTAAGGCTTTTCCCGGTATAAGCCTGACTTTTATATCCTCAAAAGATAACTCATTAGTTTAGCTTAAACACAGAAAAACCTGCTAGCATGAATTTATGGATGTCAGGCTGACTGACCAAGCACAGACATTTTTCTCAGGTATAATATAACTGTATCTTCAAGCATGAGGGCAGGTCTGACCTCTGTTGGTCAAGCTTAGAAATTTTTTAACCTAAAATACTGCATAGTGCTTTTAAGCATAAAATAATGATATATAAGTATAGTTTAAAATTCCCATGATGATAATAAATGTTCACAAAAATCCTTTTTTGATTAGAAAATGAGGAATATTTTGAAAAATAATAAAAAGTCTATGGTTGCTACATCTTCACATGCACTCTGTCAAGCATTTGTGCTGTCAGTCTTCGCTGCACCCATCTTCCCTGTTCTGTTCGCTGTATTTTTCTATTCATTAAGGCTTGTATATGAAGATGGTGCTGCCATCTTTGCTCTCCCTGCACATTCTTTCATCCCTCCCACAGCAGTGAGTGGCAGCACGCTGAGCCCCCGGTGAGTCTGCCAGCAATTTGTTAAGTTTGCTACATGGTTCCACTGCAGACCTCATTAGCCATTCAAGATCACCTGGTGGCCTCGCATCACCGTGCACAGTGATGCTACATGACTGAGGTTGCTGCTTGGTTTGTCACTAATTCCTTTCCACTGTTTTGAGACACACTTTGCCCTTGCTATGCTGACACTCTTACACTAATGAGCAACCACTGGCAATCATATCTTAGTTCAAGCACCTGCAACCGTGCCATAAGGGCACAGGGAAGCAGTGTCTGGAGACCATCCTTAACCCCTCAAGTGTTCTGGATGATAGTAATTAGTTTGTAAAGGACAAATAATTTAAGACTTTAACATTGAAAGCAAAAAGGTTTGAGTCAAAGCACAAAAAAGCCCATGCACATATATATCCATTACATGTCATAGGGTCAGATGTCGAAAAATGCCTGCATAGCCACAGTATGCGTTAGAGGTTGACCAATACTGGTTATTTATCGGCCAATGTAATAGTGATAGTTTTGAGAAGGGAAAAGGGGATACACCCCCCTGCCCTGTGCACCCCCACTTATTGATCCCAATCAATTGGCCTCCTTTGAGTTAAATAACAGCAGCAGTACGTAGATGTTTCTGAAGGGCCTGATAAATCACTGGTTGAAATTTCATGAGCATCTGCATTTCTTGTGTGAGTTTGGAGGTGGTGAGGCTGGCAGGCACACGCTGAGAAGGATGAGTAATGATGCCGAATTGAGAGGCGGAGGAAGCTAACACACTGGGCTGTTGTTTCTATTGGACATTTCACCCCGGGGCTGTCGTCACAACAGTCCCTTCTCCTAAAATTTATGATGGTACTCCCTGCTCCTCCTACTGAAAAAGCCAAGTGCTTCTGAAACCAAGCGGCCACAGAAACTGCTCTTTGCATTCATTAACTTCTATTTTTTTCGCTCTCCCTCTTGGATCCTCATTTGTTTCTCCCTCCTGTCTTGCCAGGTATAGACCAATTGGTTGCTTTCAGCAGAAACAGGTGGTAACATGCTATACATAGAACCACAGGGCGCTGTGCACCAGACAAAGCCCAGCGCAGATGAACACACAGCCCCATCTTCCCAATTTACCCTTGATGCTCATGATGCATTAGCTTACCATCATCCCTCAAAAAACCCAGTGTTCAGTCCCTTTATTTTCTGGCCTTTCTTGTATTGCTGGGTCAAGCTACAGGGCTGGCCCATGGCCCAAGTCTCAGGGATGAAGCTAAGCCTGGGCATATCCCCAGCCCGGCCGCCTGCCAGCAGCTCTCTCCCGCCCAATTCCTGGCAGTGGATGGAGAGCTTTTTCCTTCTACTCTGTCCCTACCATATTTTTTCCTTAGACTTAAAGGTTATCTGCAGCCATCCTGTCTGGGGCCTCTGGCGAGAGTTGGAGAGAGTAGCCAGCTCGCCACAGGTGTGAGCGCCGCCGATAAGCCAGGGAAGGCTTGGAGAGGAGGCAGTGGTTGAGAGGCGGGACAGGGGGTGGCAAAGAGATAGTGAGGTTCATCACGGCTCCAGACTGACCTTCATTCACAGCATTGTACACTGATGGAGTACTCATAAAAAAAAGCTCCACATGTCTAAACCATTAAGCTGTAATCCTTCCTACTCAGCAAGGCGTTTTTTAAAGGGAGAAACAGAATGAAAGAGATACAGAAACTAACAGAGAGACCAAGCAAGAGTGGTTGTGGTGTGGGTTAAGCAAGAGGCTGAACATGTAGCGTACACAATAAAGTATTCATCATGAAGCGTTTTAGAGAAGAGCGAACATGAACTTGGCCTTAAAATGTTTTTCTAAAAGGCTTTACTAATGTGAGGGATTAGGATCAGGCATATAATCTGTTCTTCCTGCTTTACAAAGTGAACACACAGCCAGAGCTGGGACACAGTAGCCAATCCCAGGGCTCACTAGCTCACTTTCAGTGTGTGTAGCTCCTCCATTAATAACTAATAGGTGGAACATTAGGGGGAAATTGTGAGTATATCTTGAGGGCTTACATTAGCCTGGCGTACAGCATCTCCTTATCTGTGTGTAGGACAAGAGAGTGAGAGAGAGAGAGAGAGAGAGAGTCGGGATGCAACGACCTCTCTTTGACTTTCTTCCTTCATTAACTGCCCTGGGAGTGCTACTAAAAGCACACAGAAACTGCAGAGACGAATGCAGCCTGCTGAGCATACGTGCATGTGCAGGCACATGTGCAGGCATTCAACCACATGAGAGCGTGCTAGCATATACATATAATCAGATAAGCTCTAATTAACACCTAGCAAAATAATACATGTGACTGACCAGATCGATGTACTCTACATTCAAATAAATGCACACATAGATGTGCATAATGCACATGAATAATGCATAATCAGAGCAGTCATAATCATACTTCCACATCATCTGCATATATGAAAACTATACATTGTATTCTGCCATCATGACATTAGTTATTCTTCAGCTCCGACCAACAGCTATATTGATTGCCTCATTTCTAATTTCATTGGTAATGCATTGTACTCAGCTTGTCAATAACAACAGAAGCTGCAAGATATAATGCAGGCCACCTTATTACTTATTATCCATATAATGAAATGTATTACAGCTTGAAAGGACTGTCCTCTAAGACACATTATAAATGGAAATAACACCAGTACATGTTCAAATCTATATTTTGCTCACAAAAAAGTTCCTTTGACAAACTTTCAAAGTGATTATTTAGAACATGTAGGCATATTTTTTTAGCCCTTTTCAAGCTTTGCTTGTTAGTGTGCAATACTATTTAAAGCTAATTTAAGACTCCTAATTAAATACGAACAGCGAGGGTTAAAGATGGCATTGAAAGCTACAGTGAAATGAATGGAACGAACAATTTATTTTTGCTGCGATTATGTTTCATTTACATAAGTAGATGAGTTTAAAAAAAAGAAGGGTTTTTTTCATTTGCATATATCTTCGTACACAAATGTTTCCTAAAACATCACCTATCAGGGGATGTAGCACGAGCAACAAGAATGCTACGTGACAGGAAATAAAAATGATTCTTAAATCAACACCTCTGTTACACTGAGCACAGGATTAATGCAGCATCAGGGGCATTACTACTGCTTTTTGGTAGGGAATGTGCATAATTATCATAATAACTAATGATGATTCATGGATTGTTTTTCAGAGATCAGTGGCGCACAAAGATTGTATTGTGATTAGGGAGGGGAGTTGCTCCTGTGCACTCAACTAGAGTGCATCCATTTTTGAAACACAACACTTACAGTTAAACAAACACGTATGTATGCACATGCATGCACAGAAAAAAAGAGTGAATCAGTCTTCTATATCTCTCGCTAATTTCAGGCTCTGGCTACAAAAAAACATCATTAATCAAACTGACTAAGATTAGTCACCGGCAAGCTCCCCTACCTGTTTATTATAATTAAATCGATGTACATGTCATTGCAGGCATGAACCGCAAATCCAGCAGAAGCAGTTACACTAAACATAAAAGTGAGTTTTAAAAAAAGAAAAAGCTAGAAAATACAGAAGAGAACTAAATAACGGAGGTGAAGTTAAAGCGTGGCAACAATTGGATACCAATTAAGGCTAGATTGGAGACAGAGATGTGAGGCACATTTTGTTGTTCTGTACTCTTAAGATAACCTCCACTACATTACACAAGAAGGGTCCACATGGGAAGGTTTTATTCAGTGCTGTGAGATTGTATAACCGAACCATTCACAGCCTCGCAGTACAGCAGAAAACATCCCACAAAAGATAGAAGATCTTATACAAAAACCAGCTGGAGGCCCAAACAACAACAACAACAACTTTAAAAAAAAACTTCCTTTCAGGAGCTAAGCTACAGAGGGAGGCAGACCAGACACATTTAAGCAAATACTCCCCTGTGTGAGTTCTTCAGGCCGACAGAAACCTTAGTTTGTATATTCCTGTCTCTGCATTTTCTTTCTTATGTTGCATCTGGGGTCCTCTCTCTGACTGTCAGGAAATTGTTTAACACATTGGCTTGGCTCACACAAACACTGTGTGCGCTCAGTGCTATGTAAGTAGATAGGGAGCACCTCTCAAAATATACCTCTCTTTACATATCCAAGAGAAGTGCATAATGGGGAGGTAAGAGGAGCTGGCTGGGTGGGCGGGGATGCAGGAAGGCAGGTATTTGATTTGTGCCTGATACGGGGGAAACACAGAGGAGATTTAGGGGAGTGAGACACTAACTTTTTTTTTGTGTGTGCATGACATTGTAATGGCTCATAAAGGGAGAGTAAATTAGGAAACTGAGGTTTAACGACCGTGGTGGATTGGGTGGTAAAGGGCCACAGGAAAGAACAGCACGGTGGCAGCACAGTGGGACTCATATCTGAGCTGCACATACGGTTGGCAGGCCCGCCATAAAGACTTTCTGTCAGGGGCTGAACTCTTTTCTGTCATAGAGCACCTTTTCTGCGAGGGAGTTTGATAACCAGCCCTGAACGTACAAGAAATTGCAGTGATGTTCTCCAAAAGCTGCCCGTGTTACTGTAATGAACAGTGATTATGTAATCCACACAGATGTGACAATCTGGCTTGCATTTGGCCGCTTTAATGTACAGTTTAACCACCTTCAGGGAATGAGCCTGCAGATATGAAAATGTCTATGTCAATTCAACTTTGATGATCCTCATACTTCTGTCTCAATTACTGCCTCAACAAGAGTAGAGTACATGTACTGAAACTGGTCGTACAGAAAAAATGGACTGCAGATAAGGTGGCTGGAGTGACTGGCATTTGAATAGAGGAAAGTGAGAGGTGATCCAACGGCATGGTGAATAAAACATTAGGAGACCGACTGGGCTGCGCAGACCAAAATGAGACAGCCATGTCTTTGTAATGCATCAACCCTTGACCTCATCTTCAAATTGGCTGACATTACACACTCCACACACCTGGCTCCAGCATGCAAGTATATTGAGGCTTGTGATTAGATGGGCTCCCGTTTGCATTGCTGGTTGTGAGTGTAGTACTTGATTTCTTGAAATGAAAACCACATTTCCTTTCTACTGTTGCTACAAAGAGGATGTGGCTACTGGTCCTCTCTCTGTGCAGGTGTGTGTGTGAAATTGCTTTGATAAATAAGGAGACAAATAGAGGCCAAAAAAACACCTCATCTGGTTATATTCGCAAACAGTTAATGGTTTGCGACTCGTGCTGTTAGGCAATCTAGTCCAATAGCCAGCAACAGCCAATCTTCTCAGTGTTGTTCTCATTTGTTTGTAATAATTATACAAAATTTTCAAATTGATGTCATAATGATTTGTTGAAGTTAATACACCACATGTACATGTTTCTAATGACTGATGAAATTGTAATTAACAGATGGATATCCAGGTGGAATACATGCAAAAATAGTTGTCTGCCTACCATGGCAGAGACACAGGCTTTTATTTGAGGTAAGGTGCATCCATGTAGGCCAGGCACCTGGTGATGTAGTGCATGTAAGAGATTCACAAGGTTGTCCAGACTTTTTTCAGACACACGGGGGACATAGCCAGGGATCATGGCCTCCCTAAGGAAATGTGATCCCTTAATTTAGAACAAAATAAGTGTCAACAAATTGGCCGGTATGCTTTATTTCACAAGCACAAAATGTCTGAATTTTCAGTCCACAGGTTCAGTTTGGATTCAGTCTGCAACGAGAAACAGAGACGGTCTTGAGGTAACGGACCCCCTGCGGACAGCCGAGAGGGCTCACTGGAGAATATGCTTCCTGCTTTCAATTAAATACTGCCAAGTGGAGCTTCATGTGCAGATTCCAAGCTCTGGGCGTTGTATGCGGGCCCTTGGCAGGCTGCTCAGCTGCACCCAGCCCATGATCAAGAGGCCAAACTCTGCCATAAAATACCATGGAAAGCAGGCTTGGCTGGAGCTCCCAAATCTAACTCTAGGAAGTGGAGAGGCTGCCCAGGGCTGAAGCATGACAGGCTGTTCTCAATGCCAGCATCCACACACACACCATGACTGCGGTGTTGGAGTTAATCAGATGCAGCTTTGGAGGGGATGATGAGTCATGTGCTTTGTGGGTGTTTGAAGAAGGATGTTCTTAGGTCAAAGACGATCTGGGGGTAAATAGCAGTGTATTTTATCTTATGGGTATTAGGAGTGAATCCCTTATGTAGCTGTATGCTCAGGGGTTGCTGATGTCAGCTCATTAGCAGTGCTACCTTCGCAAAGTCATAAGTCTGTGTAGGTGTAGCGGTGCTCATTGGTTTTGAATGAAGAGTAAGCTATGATGGTACAGGGATGAAGTGCTAAAGTTAGCAGACAAGTTCACAGACGTCCTTTCCACATTGTGGTGACATCCCCCTGATTAATTTAAAGTAAGAATCATAGAATCTATTTCCAAATTGGCTTTCTCTCAGTTAGCTACAAGTATTTTCTTACATGCTTTAAAGAGAATTCAACTAATGTGAATCTTATGTTGTGACCTTTTCAGCCACCAGATCTCAGACAAATTGAACATCTCTGAGAGATTTTGGAGAGACTACTTAGACGACACTCGACCACTGTTATCAAAACACCAAATAAGTATAAGAGCTCTTTTCTACACACAACACATCCTGGTTTACTTAGGGATTTTTACACTTGCTAATTAGATTGCCATTCCAAGCAAACATACAAAGGTAACCTTTTAGCATGATAAGAGGTCTTCTGAAAAAGGGCTGAAATAAGCACATAAGTTCTTTTCTTTCTCCTTTAAAGTCAAGGAGGTGGGGGCTACTGAGAGAAAATCATGACACACTTTCTCAAGAGCAACAGAGTGAGTGAGAGAGAAGCTGAGAGAGCGCAAAAGCGGCAGCTCTCATTCTGTAATGGAACGCCGTGGCGGGTGGCTTACCACACGTTGTACTGGTTGCCTGGAGCACCATGGCAACAGGGAGAGAAGGATTGAGAGAGGCGGAGGTTCAAGGACTTCACTTGTTCCAGCAACATTTTAATTACTTTGGGTGCCGGCGTTTAGTGAAACAGATGCATTCTGGATCTCCTGCAACAACTGGGGGAAAGTCCCAGAGATTCAGATGCTTGAGGTTTTGTTTATGTGTTTTAAGTTACAAATACAGAGGGTTTAAAGAAGGAGACTGATGACAAGAGAGGGGGACAGAGATGGGGAGGAGGAGAAGAGGGTGGGGAGAAAAAGCGAGAGTACAAGAAAGACAAATGAGAAGAGAGATGAAGCAAAGTGAACACAGATAGAGATCGACAGTATGGGAGATACAAGCTGTTTGAAGAAAGAGGTTGCTAAGAGATATGAGGAGAAGGGACCAAGGGAAAAAGGATTGTGGGGGGATTTGTAGGGATATAAAGGCTTCAGAATCCCCTTTTAGATACACACACATACCTATGAAGTAGCAAAAAGTAATTATTTGAAATATGTATCTTTGCTATGTTTCATCTGGCAGATTTTAGAGATGTGAGCACATGCAGTGCAATGTGACTGTTTGCCACACGCTAAAATGCATATCTACATGTATATCTTGGTACGTCTGTTGGTAAGAATATAGCAACGAAAGCCCCTTTTTTCTCATGATGCCATGCCTAACAAGATCAGCACTCATTAAGAGCACTCCAGAGCCCAGGCACCTCACAGACAGAAACCCTCTCCAAAAGACAACCCCCGAACCCAGTAAACACGCATGGCTTTCTGCCTGTAAGCCTCTTCTCCAGTGTAAACAACTGGCACCCACTTGAAGGATTGGCAATGTTATTTATACAAAAATATAATCCAAAAAACATCACATGGTTGTCTATGCCTACTTTAAAAAAGTAGTAAAAGTATAATTTGAGAAAGTTTTATCTTTCATTCATTAAACCATATTAGACTGAAAATGCATGTTACATATTGGAATGAAATTATTATTTAAATGCTCCTCTAAACATGAAGCACATGGTTTTCTGCCTTTAGGCAAAAAAACAGTCATAATTCATGAATCTCCTTTATTAATGACTTATTTTTGTAGTTTTGTATCTGTATCAGATTTTATTACCATATTTTCTTAATCAGATGCTTCTAATCCTGTTATATACTGTTTAAACCATTACTGCCCAAACCAGTTCATGGGTGGATAATCCTAATCCTTCAGGTAATATCAGTGTACTTTAAAGTCTCCAGCATCTAAATGATGGAGGAAGAAGCAAAAAAAAAAAAAAAAAGATGTCAAGCAGTGAGGTGCAATATACCTTCATTTTAGTAGAAGAAGGTTGCTATTTTTCAACTTAATGCTAATGTATGATCATAAGGGGTCATATGTGCATATCTCATGTGCATAGACAAGTCTGATAATGCACTTCGACAAGCTAATCCATTATACCTATGCACGTCACAACTGATGCAGTGCTGTAATCTGCTGCGCGAGACGAGGCGATGGCGCACGTCAGGGGTATACAATCGTCCTTGTCCGCAACATGTTTCTGTCCTAACGCAAGAGGGGAAGTATTTAGATCCCCAGGGATACACTCAGCAATGAGAGCGGCCTGCGGCTTCTCCCTTTGTTGCCTGTAATGGATTATTTCATACAAACATGCAATTGGGCTGCGTTACTGATGGATAGCAGCTATTGTTATGGTAAAGTCACTCTATCGCCTTCCCTGGGTCTCCTATTAATCTCAGTCAAGTCAATGCCTCCATTGTGCAAAATTCTCCATTAAACCGCACCACCTTGCCTACAATGGAAGTGTCAGCGTGGCACCTTTCAGACTCTTCCCAAGAAGGAGAGAAAATCAAATGTTTTCCTAGCAGATTAACTAACCCCATTTCCTCAGCGAGAGTGAACCTTGCTGACCTGCTGTGTTAAACGACAACAGCCCGCGACCCTGGA
>JAQNCA010000018.1:12629017-12649010 GCA_029783725.1 Acanthurus tractus
TCAGACCCTGAGCTGATCGCACCGTAGATGTGTATATTGATCTGAGGGAGCTACACGCGCTGTGTGTGTGTGTGTGTGTGTGTGTGTGTGTGTGTGTGTGTGTGTATGTGAACTGTATGTTCACAAATGTGCCCGACCTTCCATACCAAAAAAAATGTAATGTATGAGGACACCATTGATGGCAAATGCAGAAAAAAGAAAGAAAAATCAAACAAAATCCACAGTCATGCAAGCTGCTCTGTGGGCTCCTTTTTTGGCACAGCTGTGCTTTTAGCTAAATGCTAATGTCAGCTAGGGGTGGGCGACGTGACCTGAAATTTATATAATAGTGGTATTCTTGTTTCTCTGTCTTTTACTGTAATAGTATTATATCACAGCTGCCTATTACAAAATTAAAGGGGATACTCCGCTTGAAAACACAGTTTTACTTCACATCATTCTATTGGCAATATAAAAGAACGTTTCTTAAGAGAGAAAACAGATGTGTTTAAATAGGACTAAATAACATAAAGGTCTGCATGTTTGGGAGGAGTAACCTGCCCTCTAAGCAAGGTAAAGTTCCCAATAAAGTGTCAGTTATTGGTTGATTGCATCCACAGATTATCAAGTATGGATACATACTCAAGACACTGTGAATATCTGCTCCAAATTTATTGACAATCCATCAATTCACAGTTGTTAAGACATTTCAAGGATTAATCTGGGAACCAAAAAAGTCCTCTAGGAGCATTGCATCAATCTAGAAGATGTTGAGATATTCAATTAGAAGTGCGATACCAACATCCAGCTGATGGCACAACAGGGAAATCCAGTCAATCACTCAACCAGACAGTTTTCAACCTCTGAGGACGATAAATGTCTGTGCAATATTTTTATTCAACAGTTTTCCAGATGGTCAGTCAGGACACACATGTTCTATTGATCTATTAACTGTTTAACGAAGTAAGATCCAAACCACTGAAATAAATTAACCACTAAAAAACTAATGGAGACAAGCAGTCTATTGTTTTTTAACTCTTGTTTGTACATTCTTAAGCTGTTCTTATTTTCTCTCCTTTCCTTGGTGATTTATGACTAGCGGAGGTATTGCTTTAAATGCACCAAAAATGGCCCTTACTCATCCGCCCTATGGAGTTATTCAATTGCCACCCAATATGGCAGGGACAAATGACAGCCATTAGAGAGCAAAGCTTCCAGCTGCACTTTGGTCTGAGCTTTCCACCCAGTGATTACGCCCTGCATTCATCAGGTGGGTCTGATCACAGGCCAGAATATCTAGGAAGATCATTATTTTCTTATTACGACTTTAATATTCTTTGACCCTGGAAACTCAACTTGAGCAGTCATACTCTCTGCATTACAGAGAGCCTCAAAAACATAAGCAAAAACTGGTTTTATACAAGCAATCTAAAATTGTTTTTTGGACTACATGAGAAGTATTCACTTCTACCGAGAGCTTGAAGACGTTCAAAGAGACTTGAGTAGGTCAAAGAGCTCAGACAGATCCGAAGACAAAGACGCTGTGGTATTTCCCCAAAATGTCATAGTGTTTGATGCTACCCAGAGGCTGAAATGAAAAAACAAGAGTGAATGAGGAGCAGACAAAGACAAGGAGGACTTATAAATTCTCTCTTTTGCTGTCTCACATCGAGAGGCAGCAAAAGAGAGATGGAGGGATGATGAAATTAAATTGAGCATCTGAGTCGAACAGAGGACGAGACAGTAAAGAATGTGGTGAGAAACTGTAAAGAAATAAGTAAAAGGTAAAAAGAGGCAATGAACAGAGGTGGAGGGAAAGCAAAAACTATATTACAAAATCATCAAAGCGTCGAGTCAACGAGAGAAAGAGAAAGGCAAACCTGAAATGGCAGAAAGAGAGGCATGTGGCTATTTTTGTGACAATGCTTTGTGCATGATGGAGACATTTCTAGATCAATTTGGCATTTGAGTGTTTGCCGCAACTTCAGTGTCAAGAATGAGAGGTATTCGTGCTCTCACCGTCCTCGTATTCAGACATGGGGTGTGGTAGGTCATGTTCTGTGGTCTTTGATGCCCAAACCAAGCCTACAAATGGGAGCCGTCCTTATATTCTACAGCCTGTTATCCACATGCTTGATTAGTGCCCAAGACAGTTTAATTAAGGAAACATCCCGCTGCTACTGAACCTGAAGATGTTGTGCATCTTTTGGCAACGATTAATAAGAAGAGCTACCAACTGAGACGCTGATCTTTTCATAATGTTAATGTTTGCTTAATAATCTGTTTGAGTTTTTTTCCGCTGTATGACTGTAAAGAGCAATGAGGGTGGTGCAACACAACGCAAAGTTCATCTCCCTGTTCTCATTTTGTTGAGAACAAGCAAAGAAAGTAGACAAAGCTTTGTGGGAATCCAGGCAGAGTGCAAAAAAAGAGCCTGGAAACACTGCAATCATTTGTGGAAAAACCAGCAGAGAAAAGTGAAGAAGTGGTCTGTCAAGAAGTTTATTGCTCAGCTGCAGTGAAGACAAATTTCCTCATACTTTTTGGGATCCCTCTATTCTAACTTCACTGCTTCCAGGATTACAAGTACAAACAAAAATGAAGTGCTGCTTGGCACGAAGTGAAATAAATTGTGGCAGAAAGTGTGCGTTGCTTATTAACACGATGTTTGCTAATGAGGAAACCATGTGACAAACCGACTGCTACGAGCACAGTAGTGGTGGATGCCATGTTGCTGTATTTGTCTGTTTCCAGCAGGTTCTGTTTGTTCCAGCTCCTGTCTTTGGCCATTAAATTAAAAGACATCAGCCGCATTTCAGTCACTGATTCCTGCGAGGAGAGCTAACAGAACCCCCTCATATGAGATAAGATTTCGAAGACTGTAAGATCCATGAGCATTTGTCCATCCGCCTGTGTGTCTTTTCACCCAGCCTGATCCTTCAGTCTTAATTACATGGGAAAGGGATGAGGGGTGCATCCAGCGCGGGAGAGAAAGGGCAGAATTAAGACAGGCTTAGAGAACATCTGTTTTGCTTGCCAAAGTGTGGTTGAGCTTGTGGGTTCATTTTTGTGAAACCATAAGACCTGAGTGAATATGTAGCAATCACAGGAGGTTTACTCTGCATTCACATTAAGACTTTCAGCTACTAACCACAGCATGACATCCAGTTTAAAATTCACCGACTATCTTTTGAGTTTGCGCATGCAGGCTGGGTTTTTTTCCTGAGGCAAAAAAGTCTCTGAATAATAGGTTCCTGCCTTTGAGACAGGAGTGGTTTATTGTTAATTTCCCACCTGTGGAAATATGAATGCAGTATACCTGACAATGTAGGACTCCAGTACACAACATTACTTATAAGACGGAAGAAATTTTGTACCACGGTGTCTTTAAAAATAAAGTTTTGAACTTTTGGGGGCGGCATGAAAGAAACTCTCCAAAAGGTGCATAACACTGCTGATGTGGGAGGTGAATCAAATGAAGGCACAGAGGAAAGGTCGATTAGAGTTCATCAACAGGCTCCAGACAGTGGCTGTCGGCCAGACTCAGCATCTTGGAAATATATGGCGTAACAACATCCGATCTTCTGGGATCTCAGTCCAGGTTCAGCTTGGATGATGTGCTCGGCCGGGCATGGTATCCACATATGCCAGGGTAAACTGGGAAACTGCTTTCCAATCCACAACATTAGGGCTCCAGGTACTCAATATGATATCAGACAAAGGGGCCAGATGGAGAGCTGTTCATCTCCTTCACTCTCTAAATTACACAGAATCAAAGGATATTTTTTGCCAGAGTAATCAGTCTGCGGTTTAATTTCATGCACAAGTTAAATGTTTGAGGAAACTTATTCTCCAGTTACGAAGATGTATTTTACTGTTGATTGTTCTCCTTTTTTATCCATCTTCTCATCTTTTCCAAACGGCTGTTTAATGTCTGTGTAACACGTCATTTCTTAATCATGTTTCTTTGTGCTTCAGTGGCTAATGATCTCAGAAAAGATTAAATCTAAGAAAGAAAGCACTCATTTAAGAGTCACTTAAGATTACAAGTATATTTAACCCTGGAAATCATCATTTCTTACCCAAAACTTTGACATATTGTGGGTAAGTAAATTAAAAACTTTGAGAATGAATGAAGGCAAGACATGGAAACGCTGTGATGATGGAGAAACAGGATTCTTTGCATCTTATTTGTTTGTATAACGCAAAGCTCTCTCTATTTTCGGTACTTCATTATCTAACTCATTTAATTCACACTTTGTGTTCGTTGCCTTCGCA
The DNA here is from genome assembly GCA_029783725.1 of Acanthurus tractus. Classification (NCBI taxonomy): domain Eukaryota; kingdom Metazoa; phylum Chordata; class Actinopteri; order Acanthuriformes; family Acanthuridae; genus Acanthurus; species Acanthurus tractus. The sequence goes on from JAQNCA010000018.1 coordinate 12,633,275, forward strand.
CTCACCAGTCTGCCTTTCTTATCAACTTTCCTCTCCTCTTCCTAACTCTTCCTTTTCCTTTTTAACACCTCCTCGCTCCCATAATGCACAGCCTTTTGAAGGGCTAAGAGAGCACAGTGCAAAGCAAACGTTTTTACAGCGTTTTTGGGAACTATAAAAAAGACTTGTTTCATCTCAGTCCTAAAATCTTTTTTTAATAATGTCAGTGACTCACTGCAAAAAAAGCACACCTCCTCCTTAGTGGGGATATTTACAAAGTTGCCTTGCTCTCTGCCTAACACCGTACTGAATGAGGCGTGTGGGTTGGCGCAGGTTTACAGAGTGGGAACACTTGATTTCATTTAAGGGTGAAATGTTGAGCATTTGTCAAGTGTGAGTGTCAGTGTTTGTTGGCCAGTGTATTAACGTCTGCACATGTATTTTTGCATCCCTGTTTTTCACTATCAGCTGGAGATACTTCTCTTCCCCCAGTAATTATAGGCTGAAACAATCAGTGTCCCAAATTAATAAATTAAATACTCATTTATGCTACTTCTTTTGTAGAATATCATGCAATATCATTTAAAAACAGTGTGAAATACCAAATATATAACTTAAATCTAGGGATATCCGCTTAATCTAAAAACCCATTTGTTGGGAGTATTAATATTTTTGTTTGTCATTTTCTTTTTATCAATATTAGAAAATTTAATTTTGGTGTTAGACAAGTTGACACATGAAGGGAAGTGCAGAAGATGCATTTAATCTATATATGATAAACATTTATATTTTTGGACTACTGTTAAAAGCTTGAAAGCTTTACAACTGACTGATATTGCAGAGGTCCAAAGGAAAGAAAAGTCTATCCTGCCACAAGGGTTTTGTGGTTGCAGTACCACAAAAGGCCACCGTGGCAAACTGGCAGCAAGTGCAGTAATGTATCTGGCTCATTTAATGCATCCATGATTTATTCAAAGGAGACAGTTATGTAAACCAAGACAGCAGGCACGAAGTTGTTCGAGTTTGCCTTTTTTGGAGAGACTTCCAGGGTTGCACCTTAGACTTCAGCTGGTCAAAGAAGCGCTGGCGCACCTCCCACATTACTGCTTCGATATAAACATACCTTTGGGAGAAATTCTGACATGCCAGCCCCCAACAGTTCAAATTTGTTTGTTTAATGAGTTGGTGGAATAAAAAGAAATATAATTTATACATGTTATATAACATTTTCTTAATCATTTTTGGCTGTTGTTTCCTTAAAACCTGAACTTTTGCCTGTAATGTTCAAAAGCTACCTCTGAGCCAAGTTTATGAGCCAAGAGAAGTCTTCCATTAACAGCTCAGGTCAGGTCCTATCTCTATTTGTAGATCATTGTGGGTATTGATCAGGTAAAAATTTGTTTAGTTTGTCTTAATCATTACAAGTGTAGATTGACAAACTGGATCAATAAAGGTCTAATGTCACGTCAGTTAATATGTATTAAAAGGTCCTGAATATAGAAAGACCATGTTAAATCTATAAGGCTGCTTGATCATCAATAAGCCCCAACAAATAAGAATCTTTAGGTCTTCATTTCATCTGCATTTAGGCTGCATGTTGCACAAACAACACATTTACTATCATATTATTCCAAACCACCACCCATTCCACTACATGTTTGAAGATGTAGGCTGATTTTTGTTTATATTCTCTCCATTTTATCTATTTTTCTATTTTAAATTGTGAATCTCAAATGGTAGGTAGCAGACATTTGGCTACAATTTGAAACATCACTGCTAGATGTCACTAGATCCTACACTCTGGACTTTTTACTGTCTGTTATTAGCTATTCTGACTGTGTGGCTGATGTAGACCCATTGTGTTCGTCAGATGATGTTTTGCACACTGTATAAAAACATGACCAGACCCTAATTACCATTTCATTTGCTGTGGCATTCTTTCTGCACGACCGCCGAACAAAACAAAATCAAAGAAAATTTTAATTTCCAATGCTGTGAGGTTTTTCAAGAGAGAGAGAATGAAAGCAAAATTGCTGCCTTGACTGACAATAACCCCCACAATAGCGCAAATCATGTTAATTTGAGTTTTAAAGGTCAGAGGCGGAAGCTGTAATGAATTACTTTTGTCAGGGAGTAATGAAATAAGCGAAGAATAATGATGAACAGATTTGTTTGTATTAACGAGACCACCAATACAATTTTGACTTCACAAGTGCTTTCTTCATGTTACACTCTGAAAAATTATTCCACCAGATAATATTAATATTCAGGAAATAGAATCAAAGTTTCTGTATAGATACTGTATACACTGGCAAGACATGCACTGTATGGTGCATTATATCATCATAAAGTATTTCTCCCCAGACTACTGACCCTCAGCGTCTGTTTGTAGTTTTCTTCATCAACACTAATGAAACATCTGTCTGCTGTTTCTCCGACAGAGGCAGCACAGTTAATTGCAAATAGATTACCCTACTAATTATGTCACTTTTCAGTGTCCATGTTTGCTTTTGAAGTGGTGTGTTCTTGTTTGTCTCGTTTCCTTTCTTTATTCACAACTATGTAAACAGCCTTTAGAATATGTGCCATTAAGAATGTACTTATCTGCTTATATAAGTGGTTGTGTTGGTGTTTGTAATTGTGATCATCCGTGCATTAGTGAGCGTGCTCTGGGTGTCTGCTTGCATTCCCAGCTTTGTCAGCTCTGCTTGTCTGTCTGCATTATTAACTAGCAACCTTGGTAGAGAAATAATTACCTCAGGAAGCCTTGTGCGATTCCCGTCTTTTTAACAGTTTTTCAGATTAAGTGGCACCGTCTTTCCCTGTGGCATTTTCTTTCAAGAAATCTTTCATGTCTTCTCACAAGCTCTGGTGCACAGATCTTTAGTTCAGAGGGCAGCACTTTGCACCATTTTCCGGATCTACGTAATGGCCATTAAGATCTATCCTGTCGTCTTTGTATCTATTTCTATTTCTCTCTGTGTGTTTTTGTTAGAGAGGGATCTCCTAAGGCAGGTGGGGCAAGGATCCGGACAAGCCATAGAGAAGACTGCATTTATTGCCTTCACCTTTCACTCCTCCCTCAGCACAGACAGGGAGGAAGAAAAGGGAACACAGGGAAGCATAAAAAGTGGTTTTGAAATATTTGTTTCCTCTGTCTGAAAGAGGCAAAGGTGGAGATGCAACACAGTACTTGAAAGTAAAGTAGAAAAAAAAGAGACAAAGAAACAATAAGAGGTCAGAAGGTCAGAAAACACAAGCTAGGAAAATGAAGGGGTAGATTTAATTAAGCAGGCAGCAGTTCTCAGATTCAGACTTCCCTTGCTATAAACAAAGAAAAAGGAAGAGACCAGAGATAATGACGAACAGAGATGCTTATCTCACCTTCAAACTGCTCTTCACAACGGCCAGATATGAGCATTTACACTTACAAACAGTTAATATGTTTAAATAGAGCAATTTAAAATTATTTAAAATATCGGTAAAATGAGAAAAGTAATGGACTTGAAAGAGAAAATAAGTGGAAGTAGAAACAGAAGACGTGGGAGGGGACAAGATGCCAAACCTGATATGATCACAAGAGAAGGTGGTTAGAAATTCCATACTACACTATATGGTAAAGTGACCCAGCTGCCCTTGTTGGTATGTAAGTAGGCGTTCATGTAGCACCACCAGAGGCACTCATAGGATGCAAAGCTGTTCTGAGGTCAGCTCCAAAGGCACAGGCATGGGGCCATTGCATTGAAAGAAGTTGCCAAATCCCCAGGCCTGATATCAGATGAAATTAAAAATGCACAAGCGGGGACTATACGTCTACCCCCGAGGCTCAGCTTTAGCATACACTGAAGAGTTGGAGAAAAACTGAGGAAGAAATGCAGAAAAACTCTATGAAAAAGGAAACAGGATGAGGAAAGGAGACAAAGGCAAGATAAGAAAAGATGGAGGGGGACAGAGGGGGATTGGTAATAATGCTAAAACATAATAGCTTTTAATGCAGACTAATTTTTCAAATGTGCGAAAAAAATACATTGTTGAAGCATTTAATGAAAAAAACATACTTTTACTGTCCTTTCAATTACTTCTATTACCTCTAGGATTGGTTCTATGGACACTGTGATGCTCATGATGATGCATCTATAAAAAGATACATTATCACCTCAGGCATTGTTGGGAAAGATGCACAATTAACTCTACTCATAAAGAGACGGGGTGAAACACTGATTAAAAACATTTATTTTTAAGTTTTTAACTCAGATCATTATTATAACTTTTTAAACAAGCATTGAAGTGTGTTACTGCCTACTTGTATGACAAAGGGAGAATGGAAAGAAATGGAAATGATTTAATAGGGAATGTACTATTTACAGAGTATTATCAAATATGTATTATCATCATATCAATATGCACTTTCTACATGTCACAGCTAAGGTCAGTGCTGGTGTATCATGACACTAAAAATATATCAGCATGGAAGACTTTACAGTCATCACTTAAAGCTTGCCAAGATGAATAACTGATTTGCATTGTTGCATCATCACTGGGTCTCTAATGTATAAAACTGATTATTCAAACAATATATTCTGCATTTTGTCAAACACTGAACAGAGAATTTGGCAAAGAAACACATCTCAAACTAAAGCTCACGAGTCTGCTTTTTGAACGGCTCCAAAGATGGTTGCCTGTCATTTTCCGACACCTGCCAACTGCATGAAACTTTTGCGAGAGTCTGTCATACAATCTGCCCACAAGAAAGTTGCATCTAAAATGTGTGAAGTACAGAACAATATTGTTGGACAGAAAGCTAAAGTGAGACTTCTGTTAGCAGAGGCGGACACGATTTTCTATACATTTATTCCCTGTCATGCATATCGCATGACAGGGGGAAATATTTAAGTGACCGAAGAGAGACTGCTAACTACTAGATTACTGATGAGATCGAGATAAAGTAGCAAAGGAGTACATTCAGTGAACCTGTGCAGAGATAGAGATGAAATCTGCTGACTATAGATTCACACAGAACAATAAAGACTCATAGTATCAACGCTGGAGTTGAGGAGAAGCCTGTGAAACTCCCTGCATGATGCTACCAGGTTTGAGTCAGATATGAAAATCACAGAAGCTTGAATAGTGAAAGCAGTCACAGAGGCTCTGACTCACAAAGTACCTGTATATATAGAGTGACAGTAAAACTCTGCGTCCAGCACACTGTAAGCCTGCAACAAGACATGCGGTAAGCTGCTTAATGTCAGTGCAGAACAGACGAAAGCAAAGCTGAGGAAAGAGAGCAGGATAGAGGATGGATGGATGAAGAGAAAGAGAGGGATTTGGGCCCTGTGATTGGATGTCACAGGATGGGTGAGAAGGGTGAGGATGACAAGGAAAGAAAAGACGAGTGTGTGTTTGAGAGAGAGAGAGAGAGAGAGAGAGAGAGAGAGAGAGAGTGGGGGCGAAGTAGACAGACAGTGAAATGAAAAAGCCCTTTCAGACAGCTTGGTGACAGGCCTAAGTAACCCCCCCAAGTCAGTCTGCACATAATCCAGGTAACGTGGCACGAATAATAGATGAAACATCAAACGGAAATCCCCCCCCCACATCCCCACCTGTCCTCCATCCACCCTGCCAACCTCCCACCTTCAGCTAACCAACTATAGCGTTCGCACCCCTGCCTGCCAGCTAGCCCGTCCCATCCAAAATCCCCTTTCATGTTACCGCCGCGCAGCACGCTCCAAAAGCTTATCATCATTGACAAATCCCCTTTTTTCCAATATGCTGTGAAAAATAGAACAGAAGAATTTTTTATGGCACACACATTTGTGATGCAGCAAAAAAAAAACAAAACAAAAACAAAAAAAAAGCACTGATATGTTCATTATTTATTTGTCTGAGCGAGAGGTTGTTGTACATTTATTCCCCTGGGTGCAGGGCGGTGGTGGCAAACATGCGGTGAAAGATGTGTGGAGTCCCAGAGCGTGGCAGGAAGACAGAGTGTTAGTGCTCCCATGGTGAGGATTTGAGGGGATCTTTACATAAACGTGGAGCCCATTAAGTATGGTGAATGTAATTTGTTGAAGTGACAGATCATTCTTCCTATGTTGTCTGGTAATTGCCGACGCTGCATCACCGGGGCTGTAAGTGAGACATATGCAGGAGGAGTGCTTCAGCCAGGGTGCAGTCAAAGGGCGTAGGTGTGTGTGTGTGCGTGTGTGTGTGTGTGTGCTGTTGTTGTGTGCATTTGTGTGTGTCTAGCCAAACTGCCACGATGGTATTAAACTTTTGCCTCTTCTTCGAGCAACTGTGGTGCATTGCACCTTCTGGGCTCTAGTTAACAGGAGCTGCTAACAAATAATTGAAAGTGGCAGAGAACCGGCTGAGCACCGCTGAAGGCTGAGAGAAGGTGGGGTTTCATCCAGAGGTGGGGGTCACAATAGTCGAAGAAGGGGGGTGGGGGGTGGGGGGGTGGAAGAGAGGCAGGGTGGCTGTACTCCTCCCTAAAGTTACAGTGCATGCTGAGGTGTTTTCAGAGAGGAGCTCAAGGTTTCTTTTCCTTCTCCTGATTGCCTCACACACATCAACACACTGTTTTGGAGAGGCAGAATTTACCTCATCAGAGCAGACTCCTTAGGGCCGGAGGGGGTCTCTTCTGCCCTGCTTTCCCTCACTCTTCCCCTCCTTCTCTTTCTTTTTCTCTCTCACACTTTCTCTTCGCAGAGCCCCAGAGCTGAGACCTTAATGAAGACGAATGCGAGGAATCAATTTGCGGCATCTTCCTTCCATCTGGCTGGGGCTTGTCTTTGCACCTCAATTAGCACAGCATCTGGGGGAGAGCTCCTCTAAAGCAGCACTATTACACACACCAGCGTCTTGAGGAGCAGCTACAGGCTACAGGCATTGCTGAGAGAGGAATGCATTTAAATGGGAGGAATGAGCTACTTAAAGCTTAGCGGCCAAAAATCTGTTTTTCTTCTGAACGGGATGAAATGATAGCTTTGCCAAACACCACTCTGCACCATTAAATTCTCTTCAACAATCCAGCTGATGAACAGTGAAGTGAATAAGATGTTTAAGTCAAGTATTTAAATTGTATAACCGTTTCTGTTGGGGAGGAAAATTTGGGATTTGGAAAAACAATTCATCAGCTACAACAACAAGTTTCTGCCTGACAAATCTGTGACCACTGTGCAGTCGATAAGCACTCATTTATGCATCCTTGTTGACAAGTCAGGAATATCTTCCACTTGTTGCACCTACAGGGATGCAGCCATACCACTGTGCTTTAAGTGCTGAAGCAGTTAGCCAGCTAATACATAAGAACACTCACGTAAGAAGCATAGAGTATACAAAAGCCAATAATTAGCTTAAGACTTTAATACCTTTTACCAAGGCTTTGTAAACCCTAGTGAGGGTTTGAGATTTACATTCTTACATTGCTCTTTCTACAGGATAGAGGAAGAATCCACTGAGGTCTCAGCTAACAAGAGGGAGGATGAAAGTACCTGTGGGTATCTAAAAAAGTGGTAAATATGAGGGCTCTAACAAGCTGAAGTGAGCTGAAAGTTTCCCTCTGGTCTGCGTTTACATGTCAGTCCAACAAAATCCCACACTGGCTGCTTTTCCAGACACAAACATAGACACAACCGTCTACTGTGGCTACAGTTCTCTGGATTATATCAGTGTTAGTCCAGCGTTACACACTGACCAACGCTGACCAAATATTGACACGTTGTTATCCAACTGTCCCGGCTCACGTCGGCTGGTGTCCATCATCCTGCACATCAGATTAGAGTGAAGCTAGCAAATAAGGCTACAGCAATATACTGCCAATATCTAGCTTAATCTTGGGCATTTACACTGTAAGCTTGTTATGATGACAAGCTTGGCAATGGATGGCTGGGGCAGATCTTAAAACCGGACTAAAGAGCTCAGACAGACATAAGCCTTGTTCCTCGGAGGGACGGCTCAAACCTGAGTGGGCTCCACAGAAGCTCCAATGGTGGAAACCCAGTGTGACTTGGTGCAGGGACTTCTGGAGGCTACTTGGCAGGAGGAAACCTAATTAAGCGAGCAAGACAGCAAGTAAGCTCACTATTTGCTCATTTATTTGGCAGCAGCTTTGCTCCAGGTTAGATTAATTGCCCTCAAGGTAAAGGAAAATTGAGACCTAAAGGAAAATTGAACTCCTGGATGAAGTCAATCCTACACTCTGTTCGGACACTTTTACTAGACTTTTAAAAGCCTTGCTTTGTCCGTCCAAATCAGGGTGAAGTGTTGCTTTTAAAAATCAAGCAGCTAGCCAGTAATTCTCCCAATCAAACACACCCTGTTGGGAGCTGTACTATCAACAAGCTTTCTCCAGCGGCCAAAGCCAACGAAGCAGTAACAGTTACTTTAGCAGTAATATAAGCTGCTTTGTGGCCATCTTTCATGCTGAATGTTCCCTTATCAAACTGTGTAGGTGTCTGCTCTCACCTAATTGAGTTCCCACATGCAAGTCATGCATGTTTCTAACATGGCTGCACGTTGCTCTTCCACTCTCGGTCCCTCTTCTCCTACTTCAGCCTCCCACTCTACTGTCTTAATAGAGAGAACTAATATTTTGCAGCGAAATTAAAGCATCAAAAATTACAGATGATTTCAATATAATTAAGACACTGCATAGTACACAGTATGTGACAAAAATATAAACAGAGTTCTAGAGGAAAGTTAGGAAAGTGAGATATGAGACCTGATGTGCACAAACATATACATTTACAGACATAAAACATCTAATTACATGTACTAAATACAAACATATGTATCTATATATACACAGCCGTGCATTTGTGTATAGTTTTGCTTCAAAAATGAATCCCTTGCAGCCCCTGACTCACACATACAGTTCCTCTAACAGCGTGCCCTGCAGCGATGGACACACACTCTGCTGGATGAGCTGTACTAAACTCTACAGGGATGAGAGATGGGGGAGACCCCCTCATGCCAACATGGAGGAGCCTCTGACGTCTACTACAATGTGTTTGTGTGTATACATGTGCTGATGAGTCAGAGAGAACACAAAGTCCTGCCTGGGGGGCATTACTCCTCCCTGGCATTGGCTGTGTAAGCATCAGAGACATTTCAGCCAAATGTCAAGTATTCTACCACTACTACACATCTGTATTTTTTACTTTCATTGCACGTTTGCAAATGCAGGTGGCTCTTTAGAGTGTGTGAATGGCTGATATGGGTAATTCTGCACAGCAGGTCCAGCATGTGGAGCTTTAGAGTAACTTATTTTTTGTTCAAATCTGTCTCAGTTTGAATCATTCCAAACTTTTTCCACACAGGGTACTTTAATATGAACTAAACTCTGATTCAGATCACGTAAGATAATTTATTCTTGGTAGCTGCTTAACCACCTATCTGTGAATGAAGATCACATGCAAGAAAGGCCTTGAGCCGAGCAAGATGTTCAACCTATGTAACAAGTACAAGTCTCAGTATGTGCACTGAACCATCAGGACGTCCTTGATAATGATTAAAAAGGTCCAGGAGGGAGAGAAAGCAGCCCTCCTCTTCCATGCTGTACGGTCCTTCCACTGCATGTCCTACCATGCTCTCTGGCCTTACAACCTCCCCCAACTACTCAACCACTGAGTGGCTACACTTCCTCTGAAGTCAGTCCACACCAATTAGCCTTTGCTACAAGCTGTGCCTTCACACTGTCAGTGCAGATCACCTACTAGTTCAACACTAGCTATTAAAGAGGGAGATGACTGAACATGTAGGTGCTCGAGGAGACCGGCTCTCAGGCGCGGTGCTTGTCTGCTCATCATGTGTTGGACTGAAGAAGAGAGACACAAGTGCAACCAATTTAAAAGCAGTCTCAACATGCAGCCTGCCTTTGTTCTGTTTGTTTGCTGAATTTAAGGTGAGAAAGGGAAGAGAAAGGTAGAAACACGCCTGTGTTTGCATGACTGTGTTTGAGAAAGAGGGAAGAGGAGAGGGTGATTAGTCTTTGTTGGTCTGTGTAAATAGGACCATAGAAAGTAGCCATAGGAAAGCTGCATCTCTGCTGCCCCTCTCAGGTGATGAAATGCAACTGCACGCTCTCTGCTGGGAGTTTGAAAAGGTTCCACAGACATTCTCTCCAATCTTTCCGCCTCTCCTCCTCCCTTCTCCCAACAATACTTCTTCGCTTCCTTTCTTTCATCATTTTAGGATTTTTCTCCTTTGCTTTCCAATTTTCATGTTGTCTCTTTCACAGCTTTGCCTCTCTCTTGATCTCCCTGTTTTGCCACCGCTTCCCCTTCCCCTCTCTCTCTCTGCTGCAGTACTGTGTAATGGATGCCCATGGGTTATGCGTACCTGCTGCTTACAGTGAGCTCACAAAATCTGTCAGCACAGATAAGTTAGTATGTAACATGAAATTGGGGAAAGGGAGATTAAAAAAATAAACAGTCAAGGCAGTTTTCCACATACACAGTACATTAGCTGTATGGTAATCTATGAACAGTAAATGAATGTGTCCCACAACTCCAGATAATTGAACTGGAGTCACATTACTGGATTGAGCCGTGGAAGTCCACTGGAGACTAATTACAGGGAGCACCGTTAATGAAAGAGTAACTAAATGCAGAAAAGCCATTGGAGAATAGGCATGTTTTCATTATAGACTCACATCAAACTAAAGAACTGCAGTATCTCCTGAAATCCATGATTACATTTACAGTAATTAGGATAAAGGCTTCCGTTAGAGCAACATATCCTTAAACTCAACAACATATTCAAAAAGCTAACAACCAGCAAGCCTGTCAGATCCAGCACCCCTGTAATTAAAATGCCTCACCACAAAGGGCCACTGGGCACATTTTCCCTTATTTGCCTATTAAAAGTTTTCTAAGGACCCTGAGGAAATCCAAATATTAGGCAGTTCTATTATCTCTGACCCTCGTTTTATTGGTGTATCACCTGAAGTTACATCTTTATGATTCTTTTTATTTTAAACTATCCAACCTGACCTGTTCTCTGAGAGTTTTAATAGCTGTATAACAATGTTACAATAATTGTGTCTTTGCCATTCAGGGAGGGCAGTCTTTATTTGGACAAATAAAAGAAGCTTATCAGGACAACGTGAACATATTTGTTTGTTTAATCATAAAAGCAATGACCAGTACTGCTGTTTTCCTAATAAGCCAAGCATCCATTAGGCAAAAGGTGACAATTATCAGCCTTTAAAATGAAAATTGAAACTTTGCTGCACCACTGTAAAGACTGGGTGCAGTGGTACTGTCCTTGGTCCTGAAACACAGTGCATGCTGCTGTGCCTGGAGCTGTTTATGGTGCTGAAAATGAAAATGAAGAATTACCGAGCATATTTATAGTTCTTTTACTGTGCTGAGCTACAGTACTTAGTCCCATAAAGTAATGGGAGCTTAAACTGTGACTTTCATGCACATGCAAATGCAAATGAATGTTCTGTTTTAAATCAATTTTTGCAAATCACTACAATTTCCATGGTATATTCGCCGCAATCAGTGAAGAAGATTCACTCATCAGCTCTAAACTACTTGTGATGAAGGCAAAAGGTCCTGGAAATGTCTGTGCTGGTGCTGTACTGTGTTCGGGTAGCAGGAGCTTTACAGCAATGCAGTGACAGCACCACAGCTAAGCACAGAGTCTTGGGGAAGATGTACTTAGAGCTTTAGTGGCGCATGCTAGACAGCAAAAGCTGACTGCGGAGTACTGAGCACCACAGGAAAGCCAAAGGGAGACACGAGAGGGAGCAAGATAGAGGGAAGGGGGAGAGGAGGGGAAGGGAAGGGAAGGGAGAGAAGGAGGGGGATGACAGAGGAGCTTCCATTACTAAACAGAGGGAACATTAAGAAGATTTAATTTGCCTAATGACAAAGGCAGATCCCTAAATGGCTGTGCACTATATTGTAGTGAAGCATATTCCATTAATGCAATACATCTCTGAATATTTAGGTCTGGCTCCTTCAGGTTTTTTTTTCCTTCTCCTCAGCTCTCCCTTTTTTCCTGTTAGCTTTTTGCTTATACCCCTCTGTGCCAGTTCTTTTTATTACATAATATTGCGGACAAAAAGTACAGAGAGGCTGGTGCATGTGCATCCATGCTCTTTTTTTGGTCTCCCCCTCCCCTTCTTCTTCTTCTTCTTCTCTATTTCTTCAATAACTTTACTATATCATCTTCTCAAATGCACTCACACAATGCACGCACACAAAAATGCACATACACAGAGCAAATAGGCCATTATTCATGCACAGATGCACACTAAAATGCACAAAGACCCACTCACACAAATATCCGTGTATATAACTCAAGCAAATCCAAATTCTTGTCTTGTCTCACAGACACTCATTTAAATCAATGCAGTATGCGATTAACATCAAAGCAAAGTTTACATACCAAGCTCCAGGGTGTGGATAAAGCTTGTGCATTCATAATTGATGGCAAAAAACACATACCCACACACACAGCCAAACACACGCGCACACACAGCACAAAGAGGGGCTCTAACTTTATTCTGCCAAAGTGCCATTACTCAAACTGAGCTTGAGGGCCAAAGCACTGAAGAGATCAAGATACGAATTTGTTTTGAGGCAATACAAATGGATGCATTCATGATACTACACATATTGAGAACTCTGCTGAACACACGGTAACCCATCAGCCCTCGAGCACTTCCTGTTATCCACACAAGTACAGTTAAAGCAGAGGAAACCTATACATAGTGAATGTACCGCTATACACATGAGACATGGATTACAATGTTTGTCAGACTTTGGCTGGTGGCGTTTGTGTTTTTTGTGAGGCTTCACTGGTTTTAGGTGATGCCCCAATTTGTTGCACGTAAGCACCTCATTTCTCTTTGTTAGCGAGCTAATAACATTATAAGTCAGAGGAGTTTTGCTAGGCTGCGGAGCCGTATGAGGGCTGTAACTCCTCATCCAAATATTCTTTCTCTTTTCGAGCTGTCCCATATGACCTTGCTTTGCCGCGGCTGAGTTGGAGATTAGAGATTAGATGGGGGAGAATACAACTGGGGGGATTTAGATATTTAAAGACAATCTACGGTTTTAGGCAGGGATGCCAAAGAGAAAAGAAAGGTCTTAAACGATACATTAAGCTGAGCCACAGTAGTATTGGGAGATAAGAAAAAAGGAAGAGGGAAGGGCTTGGCGAGGAGGCAAGTGCATGCGTGTGTGTGCTTTTCTTGCTGCACGCCTTTAGCTAGAAGCAGTGGGAGGTCTTTTATTCCAACATAACTATTAATCTCCTAATTGTGCTTAATTACCTGATGGCTTTAATTAGGGCCCTTGATAGTATGAGGGAAGCGACCCTCCTGGTCGCATCATAAAAAGACCCCTGACTATCTGAAGCTCTCTCAGGAGTGTGGCTTTACTGTATGTATACGTGTGTGTGTGTGTTGTTGCAATAAGTGAAGGTGAAGAGGGAAGAGCAAAGTGAATTTGTCGTAAAGCATCAAGATGGTTAAAAAATGAGGTAGTATTACAGATGATGGGACGACTGTTGATGAAGTGCATGTGTGTGAGACAGAGAGGCAAAAAAAATTAGTGAGCATATGTTCACCTCACATTTGCCCCACTCCTCTTCCTTTCCACCCCCCAACTTCATCTTCTTCTTCCCTCGTTTTTTTTTTCTCCTATTAATGATGAGGGGTTGACATGGCAGTGGGCCTGTTCTGTTAACCAGCTTATGTAACCGTGCCCCGGCGGCTTGGAGGATGTGCTGACAGCATGCTTTCTCAGCGTCATTAGCAGAGTTACACAGCTGGCTCCAAAACAGGGGGAGGAGCAAAAGGAGACAGAGAGATAAAATAGGGGGAGGAAAGGAGAAGAGGAAGGAAAAGTGTGGCTTAGGAAGTTGGGAGCAGAGCAAAAACATCAGCAGGGAGGAGGTGGAGAGACGACTAAAGATAGAAGATGGAAAAAGAAGGGAGGGTTGCCAGGAGCTAAGGGACCTCCAGAAGGTCTATCCCAGCTCTCCCAGCTCCTAGCTTAAACGCTATTCACACACCTCAGTAGCACACATCTTTTTACAATTTTCTCACATTTAATCAATTTTTACCGCAGCATTGCAGCAGGAGTGTCTGTGTTCCATCTATTGTTTTTTGCCTCAAAGGAGATAGACATGAAAGAAGGAAAAAAAAAAAAGAAATTCTCCCATCGGGCACTTGTACAGCATGCTATCGTGCCCTACATCAGAGGCAGTAGAAAAGCAATTCACATGCAAATTCCAATCTCCCTGTGTACTGAGCACAGATTAGAGAAACAGCAACCTTGCATCACAGACCCCAAACAATGTTGGGGAAGACGCTTTGGATAACACAGACATAAAGTGTCGAGAACACCAAACACACCCACAAAAACTGCACGACAGAGAAAGCTGTCAGTTAAAATGTCTGAACTCCAGCATTCTGGGTGGATCAAAGTGTGTATCGAGACAATATGCAACACAGGCCAACTTTTTTTTTTTTTTTTTTTAATATCTTATCCTACAGTGACAACAACTAGTGCAGTGAGTTGTTAGTGCAGTCAACAAACCCTGTTTGATTTGGCTGTAAAGCTGCCGTGTACATAAAATGAAACGCTGAAACAGGAGTTGAATCAGCAGCCAAAATATCTTTGAGGCAGTTACGAGCAATTTAAATTAAGCTATAGCAGCTATCAGTTCTTGGCAATGGCGTGGGACTGCAATTGGAGGCAAACAGGCAACATAATGAGGAGGACAACTGATGATGGAGAAAACTGACAAAAAGTTTATGTGGTGATACTGAAACTCAGGTACTGAACTATAAACAAAAAAGTGCTAAATGCAGACATGCACGCCCACACAATGTCTGTTTTTCTCTCCCCTGCGTAGTTTCGCACAAGCTGCTGGCTTCAAGCTGATTGTGATTGTTGGAAGGCCCAGTCCACAGAGAGCTGCAAGCTCAGGGCCTGGATAAATATCCTCTGGGCACAGCACAGAGACAGAAAGAGAGAGGAGGGGGATACAATGCACATCGACAATACCCCCTCCACCTGCAGCAGCTGCTGCAGCAAGCTGAGGCCCCCTCATTCTCAAGTGTTGACAAGGTGGAGTTGAGTCTGGAGGAAGAGTTGGGTAAAGCAAGCTGAAGGAGGTGGGAACAGCTGAGGACTCTGAAAATGTATTTTTTAAGATGTGGAGGCAGTACAGAGGAGAGTGTTTCATGGCTGCTGCTGGAGGAAACAAAAAAGTAAATGTACACTATGTGAATATATATATACATGTGGGAGGGAGCAACACAGGGAATATGAGGCCAAAATATGCATTTGTTTAGCGCAGTGTAGAAGGCTTTGGAGCCTTCATCAGGCAGTCAATACCTCCAGCTCTGAGAACTTGCAGTTCTCCTACTTTAAATCACCTTTGATACTCCTTCTCACGCCCTTTCATTTCAGGTAGAAGCTCAGAAACAAATACTGTTGTTATTTTCTGATTCTTCGTTCCTCCCGATGTTACTCTTACCCCATTTGGCACGATCTGGGTCTTTATTTTTACTTTTTACCGCCACTCCCATCTCGACTTCTTGTTTTTTAATTTGTCTGTGGGACAAGTGCCATGTCATGGTTTATGATTATATAATGTCTGGTTTATTTGTCGGATTGTGTGTGTTTGTATGTGTGTGTGTGTGTGTGTGTGTGAGAGCCTGAGTGTCTGTTCTGCACGTGGCAGTGACGTCATAGACAGATAACAGGCTTAACTTTGACGAGCCCCC
>JAQNCA010000018.1:12663395-12680614 GCA_029783725.1 Acanthurus tractus
TTTTTTTTTTTTTTTAGAAAAAGGGAAAAAGTTTGCAGAAGAAGAGCAAAGCAGCAGGGTCAGTCAGAGGAAGACATCAAGATGAAAGCTTATCAGAAGAAGTTACTGAGCGGAGAGACAAGAGAGGGAAAAGGGCAAAAGAGCAGAAACAACAAAAAAGTGCAGAAAAAAAGGGCTGGGTTTAAAAATAATATTTTAGAACTTTACTGAATGACTCTGTATCTATTTATAAAAGCCTGATATCAATCATCCAATCTGTTTTTTCCCATTTGAATGTCTAATACGGTTTAAAATTAACACCTGCAAAGTAAATCTCTGACTGCTGATTGCTTTATACTGGTGGGTAAATGTGTGTAAATGTCACTCAATAAGAAACTGTGATGAGACTAGAAATGAAATAACACCAATAGCAGAACAAGTTTTGCTGCGTCTGTCCTGCTGTCTGTCAGAGTTTCACACACACACACACACCAACACACACACACATACACAGGAACGGCAGACTTTACTGTGCATTCAGTGCACGCTGTAATATCTGCATTTTAATACACTTTGTATGGCAAAAGCACGCGGGTGCCAAAAATGACTTCATGGTGGGTTTAAACACCTTGTAAAGTAAGAAACTCTCAAGGGCACAATGACTGATTAAAATAGGAAGGTATTTATTTATTTATTTATTTATTAATCTATTTAAACCATTGATGATAGCCTGTCTGACATTATTTTCTAGTTCTTTCACTTTTTTTAGTGGTGAGATTCAAAAATCACATGTATTCCATTCATTTCTACAAATAAATATTTCAACCACAAATTTCCTTAACAATTTTATTTAATTCTTATTGTAAACATTAATAGTTTTGATAATGTACCAAGTTGGGGAGTTTCTTGTACAATTTACATAATAATTTCTGCAGGTTTTCTTTCATTCGAGCAAAATCAGCATTATAACTGATATAACCCAAACTGAATCCATTTTGAAACAGAATTCATAATTATAATCATAATAATATACACTTTAATAATCACTGCGGGGGGGATAATAATTCAATCTTGCATTTTTATTGTTAACCAGTCTAACAGTGTACATACTTCTTGAACTGCTGCTGCACCACTGACTAAAGATACGACAGTGTCAGAGGACAAAATGGATGACGAGAAGGAGAGAAGGGATGGGAAAAGAGAAAAAAAATGTCTGCAAATCACTCCTGGAGAGCAGAGAGAGTAACAGTATGTTGCCATGGTAATAGATCCACGAGTGGCTGTGTGCGTATAAATTGATGTGAATATCTGCGATTCATTACAAATAAATATCTCATTTGAATTTTCTCACTTATTGCACATAAAGCTTTTAATGTCAGGGTCCGTCGTCATGATCCCCACCTCTAAACCACATTCATGAAGCTCTTTGTGTGCGCTGGCATCCCATCGAGGCAATCTAAATACTAAATGGAATGTGTGCTTTCACAGAAAATGAATCAAGTCAAAGTTTCTTTTAAGATTCATAACACTTACCAGTACATTTCAGTGAGATTCATTAATAAGAAATGGAATACCACTCTGCAGATATTATTACAAGCATCAAACTGAACTGCTACAATATCTGACTGTGACTTAACAGGGAGAGACTGCAAAGTGTTATTCATTATTTAGTTTTACTGTAAGCACATTCATAGGGGTCTTAAAAAACCCTATTAAATCATGGAGTTATGCCTTAAAATAAACATTTAACCTCTCATTTTTTGTTGATCATTCAAGAAATCAAAACGTCCAACTAATATTGTTTTGGATCAGCCAGTCAGGCCAATAATTGTTTCATTAATTGGCAAAAGTTAGGCAAATTGGTACCAAGAATATACTCATTGCAAATTCTAATGTATGATTGCGCCAAACAGAGACTAAAAAAGTGAAGCAATGCCCAAAAAATATGCAGCTGCGCAGTGACACATCAGAAGTATGACTTTTCACAAATCAAATCAGCTACGTTTACTTCAGTTTCAGTTTAAATGAGATAAAGCAGAAGAAGCAAAGCAAACAATCCTTGCGTATAATGTCCTTATGTTAAGATGCTACAGTATAATCCCCCACAGGCTCAGATGTACAACTTATCTGAGCCTGTAATTTTGCAATTAAGCTGCATATTAAAAAAGGAAAAAAAGTGTATACACATAAAAACACATGCATTAATAAGTACTACAATAGACAAATAACTCAAGGGGGCTACACTCCACATGTGCCTGTGCAGTCCCAGTTTTTTACAGAATGTTGTGAGTGCTAGAACAGAAGTAAGTTACATAAGCAAGTTAAACACTGTATTCTTTAGCATCTTTTCTTGTTTTTATATCTGTGTTTCATTATGGTAATTATCCACTGTATTATGAGCTGGGGCTGAATGCGTAGTGACTCTCCCCTTCCCTCACTGCAGTGATTGCAGCAAAGCTTGGGTGTTGGGAAGAGGAGAGGATGTTTCTGGGTCACCAGCTGCCTACGTTTTTTGCAAACACAGCACTGCTAGACCTCACCAGCTGTTTTCTCTCACCATCTCTACCCCTTCCAACTTCCTCTCGTTCTCTCTCTGTCTTTTTTTTTCTCTCTTTCTCATTACATGTTTCTCTGCGCTGTTTCCAGATGCCTGCCTGTGGCTAGAGGAAAATTAACTGTGTCCTCTCTTACTATGGTCCTACTTCTGTGCGTAATTGTGTTTGCATATTAATAGAAAAGAGATAAGTGAGTCTAAGGCAAGTCTGAAACATTAGGACATATTGATCATTAATGGGTGGGGGAGAAAGAGAGAAGGACAACCAGAGGAGACAAAAGAAGTGGATTCTTTTTTTTTCTTGGATTTTGGCTGTGGTGTCATCAAGATGAAACACTGATCACACAGCTCAGAGAAAGATGTGATTATTCTCTATCCTCCAATTTATTTAATTACCAGTCTATAACCTTGAAAATGCGAAAATGGAGGGAGGAAAAAAATTAGAAACATAAAAGAGATTAAAAAAAAGAGAAGGGGAGAGAGCAAGAAAGGAAATGGAACTGGCAAAAGAGTATTTGAACATGGTAATAATCTAATCCTATAGCAGTTAAATATGTGTAAATGGGACTTAATCCATAGGGCGGCAAGTGTGTAGAAAGAAATTTCACGTTTTAATGTGTGCCCCATATTAGATTTTGTACAAGACATTTAGACTGCATGCTACTATTTGAAATGTTAATGCATGCAGTCTGTCTCTGTGTGCCTTGCTTTTGGCCTATGAGTGGGTTCATAAGCGTGTTTAATTTTGTATGTTTGTTTCTTCATTACCAGACAATTTCTGTGTATTTTTCTTGCAGTGGAAAGGACAAGAGCAGCTCTATCTCAAGTTATGAATATGGATAACAGAGTGTAACAGAAGGTTTGGAGGGGAAAAAGCAAAGCTGAGTCATGGAAAAGGAGAAATTACAGATGCATCCTCTTGTAACCGATATATGTGCTTCACCTGTTCAAATGAACATGCATTCAAAAAATGTGATCTTGATCAACATTTGCTAAGCTTTTCACTCATTACTCCACAGTGTGCAAGTACAAAGTGATTCAGTTTTTGACTTTTGGAAATAAAAGATCAGGCACAGAGGTCACACACACCTACATATAAACATGCACACACACAGATATCCACCTAGAGGGTCACACATATCAAAGTTTTCCCCCTTCTGAAAACTCTCATGCTTATGGAAAGACTCATAAAAAGTCAAGCATGCCCTTACATCATGCCTTCACTGACACAGACATACACATATAAGACATTACGCACTGCATGGGTACACACATGGAAAGGGGAGATAGCAACACTTTGAGGCAATACTTGGTGCCAATTTGAATTTCAGAGCGAGAGATCAATCACTTCAAGCAAAGATTATCATTTCACATACACGCTTTGTTCCGAGGCTGGCAGAAAATGTTAAGCACTCTGACAGCAGCCAATATGCCCTTGGATACTATTCACACTATGCCACAGTTCAGTGAAATCTACTGGGAACAGCTACAGCAAGCACCGCCTCTCCGTTCCACACCTCAGCTCTTCAATAAAAGAAGGAAGAACTTTGGTCTTCAATCAGTCGATATCTTCCAAAACCTTGACCGCGTCAAAGCACTCTAATCCAGTGTGACCCTGATTATTTATACCAGCACTGTCAGTAGTTGCTGCATTCCATGGTAATCTGAAATCTAAGTGCAACATTAAGACTCAGGGGAGCTGTGTTAGTGTTGTACTGGGCACAGAAAGCACACTGTGTCTCTGAAAGCCATTGCCATGGTGCAGTGATGCACATGGAGTAATGCAGCAGACTTATAATAGCGAAGGCAATGACAATATCTACTTTGCAAGACATACAAGCATTACAAGAATTTATCCTTTTGTAAAAGCCATGTTGTGCTACAGTAAAAGGGACAGCATAGAGGGAAGTACAAATGAATACGTGAATAACAGCATTGCGACCGGATGAAATGTCGGAAGCACAGTGATGAAGAACAGGAACGAACGTGGAAGGGGTCAGACATTACAGGGAAGCTAAGGGAAGGTTGAAAATTAGGGAAAGACATGGAGGATGAACTGTCAAAACCAAATAAGCTCCGTCACCGTGAAATCCACACTTTCACCAGCTCGCTTTACCGCTTAATCAAAGTCTATCCTGAGTGATTACATGTCCCTTTTTTCATGAAAGTGCCACTATTTAAAAAAAGCTCCTAATACTGCGCTCTAGGAATCATTTCTAATTTATTCTCACCAGTCCTGATCTGCCAAGCAAAGCTATTATAGGAAAGTCAGGATGATGTGCTGTCAGAAACCAGAGAAATAGATGTCATCCACAGCAATAAGCCTGTAATAACTACCGTCAAATTATTTTCAGGGCCTAAGTAACTTTTCCCTCATCTCCCCATTTGGCCTCTGGCGCCCTTTTTGCAGCTTGTGAAATGCTTATTATCATAATTGCATAACTATACATATAGCATTTGAGATGCTGAATTCAGGCAATATATGTCCCTTCTCATCATTACCATACAAAGAGATTAGTAAACTCCAGTTAAGTATGACAATCAGCCTCTTAAGTGGACATATTTTCTGTAACAGCTGTGACTAACATGTCTGCATACATGTGGTACCTCACAGTCTCAAAATGCTGCACAGCAAGCAGTTTATTTACAGTAGCGAAGAATTTTCTTAGCATCTAAATTTGTCATTTTTCCTCAAAAGGAAGGATGAGGGTGTGTTCACCAATAAGTTAGGGACACTGAGTGAAACAGGGCAAAGAGGAAAAGAGGAAGAGGAGGAGAAAGAGCACTTGGTTGTGTTTAGGGTGGCTCACTGTAGTTAAAGTGACATTTTGGTGAGATGTGCACTTTCCAAAACCCCTGTGGGGGTGCAAGGGGCATACCCAGCCATGCCAGCCTTCTCCATGCAGTTACACTGTATCTTGACACTAAGCACAACAGGCAGGCAAGGCCACGCGCCCAAACACATTATACTCTTCCCTATCTAACACTCAAACAAAAGCACAGTAATTTTATCATACCTGACATAAGCACAATACCCTTTGAAAATCTAAAATGAAAATGTGCGCACACACACACACACACACACACACACACACACCTTCTCGTCTGCTGCACTGTTAGATCACACAAATGTCTCCCCCCTTCATGCCCTTCGGTAGTCCATCTGGGTACTCAGAGTCTGACCTCAATTTGTTCCATACTGGCACCATATAATAAAGTCTTCATGATATGAAGCACAGCCGGCTCCCTGTGTTCTGCATATGACCAACATGGTCTCCGCCCATGACCCGGCACATGAGTTTAGGCAGAGATGAGGGCTAGGTGACAGAATATGAATGGCTGCAAAGTGATGTGATTGAACGGGACAGTGGTTTTATGGATGGACTGAGTGAGAATATTGTGTGTCCTGAACTTTGACACTCTGTTATAGAATCATCTTGGGTGGGCTTAGAGGGGCTGAAAGGCTACAAGGTGCTTTCATTTCCAATGATGCGCAGCAAGCTGGGGTATTGACTGAAAAACAACTTCACTTGCCGTGGAGAATACACAAAACACACATACCAATCAGATAGACTGCTATTCTGAGGCGCTAAGGGAGGGGGGGACCGTACAGGCTGATCTTTTCACACTTTGACAGAACCATAAAATGCTAAAATGTCAGCAAACTGTTGGGGCAGCAGGCAAAAAAAAAAAATAAACTGAACAGAGAGAGGGAAAAAGGAAGAGGAGGAGGAACACTGTAACCAAAAGTCCCAACTCCTCTGAGCACAAGTTGGGGTTAATGTCACAGCTGCGCTGTCGTGCCCTGTCAAAAGCAGTGGAACAGAAATTGCACACATAACTTCTGACCTAAAAATGTCACAAATGAATACTGAGTGAAAAACCTTTGTCTTAAAAAACAAATACATACAGTATTTTGCTTCACAAGCCAATAGGGGAATAAAATATTCACCCAGATTCAACTCAGTGTAATTCATTAACAGACACTGTTTTGTGCTTCAGGGGGCACATTATGTCTTTACGTAGAAGCACGTTTTAAGCTACTGTATATGAGTGTCCAAAGCTAATCTAATCAATTAGCTATGGTGACATTAGAGCTGGAAACTATGGCATTAGTGTCAGTCACTAAGTGTCAATCAAAGCATATTAGCATTTCTACAACCCAAGCCGCACTTTAATGGCTGCACTGAACTTGAGCATACAAGGAAGGCATCAGGTGAGCTATAAAACATGACTAAGAGCTGCACGGCAGGTTCATCCATCACAACAAGGTGATTTTTTTAAATAACACAAGCCACAGGACCTGGTCTGGAGCAAGATATGCGTGCTGTGCTGTCAACAGGAGCTTATATGATGAGCTGATAAAGAAATAAAGTCAAGCTCTTTGTCTGATAATGCGCAGGGTGATATGATCTCAAATATGATCAATGGGGATACCATCAGAATGAGCTATACATTAATAAAGGAGATGGTTTGACCTCATACAGGCATGATTCTGGGATTACACAAGACGTGTACTGATGCCTTGGTACTCTGAAATTGCCAGCATGTGCACAACTCATCAGGACACACTCATCCTTATGGGGCTCTGGGGCCCTTTAATGTGTTCAGTGTGGGAAGTGAAGGTTACGCTATTTTACGTTTTGCTAGGTGAAGACTATGCCAACAGGTGCTACGTTAAGAAGTGCAGCTTAGAGAAGTAATTTACAACTAGCAAGATGGTCTGGATGCAAATCTTTATAACTGACACTTCATGTCAGGTGAGAGAAAGAGAAATGGATGTGGTATTCCCTTTAGCTCAAGATGCAGAAAACCTACAGCAACCAAAATGCAATGTGCCACATCACACCACTGAAAGTTGGGTGGTTTTTTGTTTTGGCTTGTCCATTCTGAGAAAGGGCACAATAAATTTGAATGGCACTTCTTTTGCTGGCTGATGGGAAAAGAAGGGTCATGGATTGGAGACACAAGTCTATGTATTTTAAAAAAAGAAAAAACAAAAAAAGAATCTTTCCTATTATACCTCTGTGGCCTTTCAAATACAGATGAGATTATTACAATGTGGTTCCCTTTTTGAAATTCCTACAGTACCATTCTAGGTGGCATAAACTGGCACACTTTGTGGCCCTGGCCATGATCTAAACTCTTCCTGTCCTCCATCTTATTACTTTACAGCTGGCAAGACCAATATCCCATGACAGCACTATGGTACAGAGAAATGATTAATGTATTTGCAACACAGCCCAGGAAACTTCCTCAATATTGGTGAGCGCTGTCTCTGGCAAGAGGAGCTGTAGGCACAATGCCCAGTCTGGTGCAGCCTCTCAACGTTTGGCTCCTGAGAGGGACAGAGTGATGGGTCTGGGATTGTCAGCAAATGTGGCGCAGATTATCAAAGATGCACAGGGGTAATCTATGATTTCACACCGAGTTTCCATCACTGCTTTGGGAGAGGAGCTGTTGATCTATGGCACTGCTGACTGGTTTTGTCTTCAGTCACAGAGAGCTGATACTCATATACAGAGTATCAATAAACTGTGTGTCAGCAATCTCCTCTTGTCGTGTGGTCCTTTGACATGTTTCCCTATAGGAGGCTGCATTGTTTTCTGGAGAAAAGCTCCGCCACTCACTTCAGTCTTGGCACTGAGTGTGTGATCTGTGTGCCATTTTAGACAACTGCTTTCTGCTCATATGAGAAAATATCCAGCGAGTCCATCAAAATCTGCCAAAATATGTCCTCCTACCCGAAAACATTAAGGACTCACTGGACTGAGAATGATTGGCTAAATAATTCCATCAAAAAGGAAACGAGAGGAGAACTTACAACCCTCATATCTCATGTGTAACACAAACATTATTACCACGGTGCAGGCTGAACAATTTTTAGGATACAGAGCTTCCAGATATTTTTTATAATTTTTGTTTCATATATATTTTTATTCTGTGTTGGAATTTTGGACAAACACATCTTGCTGTTCATCATCAAACTCTTATGTTTCAAATATTGCAGCCTTTTTCCAGCATGCAGACATTGTAGCAGACATTTCAAATAAGTCTGCGCTCTCTAATGTAACTTCAATAAGGTTCCTTTGATGAAAAATAAAACAAGACGTCACTGTGATGGATTACCAAGTCAAAGTAAGTTTAAAGTCTTTGTAAATCAGTATTTGGACCAAGAAGAAATTAATGGAAAAATGGACGTCTCAAACCAATAAAAGGCACAAAAATCTACAACAACATGCTTTGGAGAATGTTCGGCGAAACTCAATTCAATATAGCGCCATAGGTTATCTAAATGAAAGCTTCTATCAGACGCTATACGGCCCCAGCAAGTAACAGTACAGCAACAAAAAAAGGCAAGGAAAAAAGCAAATCCAATCACCTCCAATGTTAACCAATGTACAAGGACATTGCTGGGCTATGACCATTTTCTCTTAAACTTAATGGAAATAGTTCTATGGTTCAACAAGCACAATCAACTACAGAGCGCTAACAACCTTGCTGACCAAGAATGTCCAATTTGTGCTTCCTCTCCTTCCTTTTTTTTATAATATACAGGGCAGAAGTGTATATGCAGGCATACTGCACACATGCACACAACACACACACATGCATACACACATGCATATACGCACACACCCTGGTCTAAGACTCCAGAGACCCAGAGCGCCCTTTCTCTCTCCCTCTTTTTCTAATCCTGGCAATTAGCGAGAAATAATTAATGATAAAAAATGAAAAAATTGAGGGCAGAGAGCCTTGAAGATAGAGTTCTGCAGCGTAAGCATTCAATTTCCCCTCTCAAGGTCCTCAAGGTCCGCTGCTCCCTGGCTCTGATCCTCACACAGCTACTGGAGAAGGCTCGAACAAAGGCCTCTTTGATATCAGCCCGCCCTCCATCACTCACTTTCACTGATTCCTCCCACATCTATGGACGCTTTCGTTTTTCTTTTTTCTGTTTTTCTAACTCTCTTTGCATGCACCTTACTTACTCTTATCTTTTTTCTCCCCCTTGCTCTCCCTCTCTCCCCTTGATTTCATCCTTCTAACACCAAGGTTGTGGTCTGCCAGCTATGGGTCCGTCTGAAAAAACCTGTGAAGGTTATACCAGACATCTGCTACACCCCCAGAGTAACGCTTTGTTTGATTGCCTCCCTGTGAAATTAATAAGGCTACCCATTAACAATCTGGTATAAATAGGAAGTCAATAGATGTGTAGCTGTGAAGGGATGTGTGATGCAGCTGAACCTTAATCATGCGGTGCAGCGATGGAGCTATCGGTGGTGAGGGAATGGAGAGGTCATGACCTCATGAAGTCACTTCAGGGCCACATACAAGCATAATGTGGTCTTGTGATCCGGAAGAAACTGCAATGTCATCCTTAGCTTGGGAGTAACTGTGATGTGATATCTCTACAGGCATTTTTTTTAATATGTACGACTGTGTGTAAACATCTAGATTTTCCCAAAGGAAATCAACATTCATATTCATTGGTAGTTCCGTGTATGTGTGCATTTGTATGTGTCTGCATGCATATGTGTGTCTACATTCACTCTGAGCAGACAGACAAACAGCTGAAGAGAAGGCATAAGGGAGAGAAGGAGGAAGGAAGGAAAAAAAAACACTCCTGAGCACTCCTGCCCCCTGGTGGCAGTTTGCAGTAGCACCTCTATGTGTGCGAGACCGGCTGCGGCTGTATCACAGCAGAAGAGGGACTGTTGTGTGAATAGTCTCTGGGTTTCTGCTTATTGCACCACCTCTTCCTCCTTAAGGGTGGCTTTGATCTCTGCATACATTTAAATTCCAAAGAGGCAGAAAAAAATACCAGCGAGTGGTAAAAACTCATTCATTCATAAATGCAGCAAGAGGGATTTAGATCTTGAATTACAGAGAGAGAAGACATCATTTCATAATACTCTTCAAGCTAATTGTGTTTCACTTGCTAGGTATTTCAAATGCTTGGTGTCAGATTCTGCAGACTGCCATCAGAGATTTTTTTTTCTTTTCATTTTTTTGAGCCTTTGGCAGCATCATTTAAGCACAAATTTAAATCATGCAGATACAACAATCGCATAAGAAGCATATAAGATGTCTTATCTCATCTTATCTTTTTGGACACATCCTGTGTGTTACATTTTAAACATCTGCACACAAGTCAAGCACCAAAATTTAGAATAAGAAAATTCACTTGTAAATGGGATAGTAAAATAGAGCAGAGGAGTCGAGAAAGGACTTACTATTGAATTTGTGATAGAAATGTTTGAAGAGGTGCTTAAAAAAAGCCAATTGAAAAGCATTTGATTTGGTGGATCTGCTTTGACACTGTCTGCAGTTTATGCTTTTGGCCAGCAGATGGCATCAGTAGTTAGTGCAGCCAGTGTGCTGTGGTGCAGTGCTACCACCCTGATGCTGCCTGTCCCCTGGGTCAGTGTCTGTAGTGAGACAGGACATTTTGTCAATCTGCTTGTGAGCCAAAGAACAAGTCTTCTAATCCTGACCAGACAAACTAGGTTCCAGAGGAAAAAACTGAAAATCTGTGGCAACTGGATTCATTTCAGAATCAGAATCAGAATCACTCGCTTCCCTTTGCTCTCCTCCTGCTTGATATTTCAAACCCTTCGACTGCTAACCCTCCCACACACTTCACACACACACATGCATCCCTGTCAAAGCGTCTTCGACCTAGCAGCACACAAGTTGCTTCTGTGTGTGAATGAGAGAAAGAGAGAGAAGGCGAGAGATCATTAATACACATGCTAAGGAGCATGGTAAACTTGTCTGGGTAATCAATAGAAACATCAGAAGGAGGAAGACGAAGATTAGATATTGACTGAGGTAATGGGGTGAGGTGAGAAAAAAAGTGCATTCAGCTAAATGCTGTTTCCATCTTGTAGCACTAATATGAATAGTCTAAATGGATGAATAAAAGCGTGCAATTTTTTCCCTAAACTGTAAAACACATAGACAGAATCATTATGGGAAATTAAGAGCGTAAGAGGTGTTCAAAAAGTAACAGCCAAAAAAAGCTAGAAAAGTGTAAACACTGTATCAAGATTGATTATAAAAAAATTGACAATGTCACAATTAAAATGCACTAGTTTGAAAAAAATACAAGTCATCACTTTCAAAAGACCTAAAATCGTAATTCTTCATGTGCTTGTACTTTGATGAAGCTGTTTTCATTAAGACCATCATGGAGGAGACAGTGACATACTTAGTTCTTCAGTTACTAATGAGTTAACTACTTCTGTTTTCAGAAACAGAGATTATAGCTTAAATGTTACTGCTTATAAACTTTGTTCACATGGGCTCATGTAATATTGTTTCTAACACCTCATATGAGCTCTTTTGCTAAAGAGCAAAGCCTCCATATAATAAATTTTATCTTTTGCTGGGCTAAGCAACAACAAACGGCCTCTAGCCTGAGGTTAGAAAGCCACACCAAAACAAGGAAGTTCAGAAAAACAACCAAAAATCATATTTTGTCCGTATGGCCTCTTTGCTTACAGGCTGCTCCTGACAATTCTGACTCCCAAACAAAGAGAAGTCACAGGAACACACACACACACACACACAAGTATCAAGTGTGTATCTCATTGTGACACTGTGTTGACAGTCATCACCATTATCATCACTGTATCACTGTTACAAGCACAACACTCAAACTCTCCAATTGGCCTGGTATCAACATTTCAAATGAAACAAAACAGCAGCAGTAAAAGGAAGCAGATAAAGAGAAAAAGCACTTCATCATGAAAGTATGATTACCTCTGAAAAACATGACGATACAGATATGTACTGATGATGACTTTTGTATTAGGGAAACTCTAGAGACATAAGAGGCAGCAACACAGACAGCAAGTGGCCTCATCCCATCAAACTTTTTCTATCATATTGTATCTCTCCTTCATAATGCACATAAATAATGTATAACTATCTACCTTCTTAATGCAATAAATGCATGAAAACGCAAAGGCCTCAGTCTAAAAAAAACAGACTCCAGAAGGGTTATGTACAAGTAAGCACTGAACCAAGCATGCACGAGTCCAAAAAAGTCAAGTACAATTTTAAGACCATATACATTGTGATGGACATAGCACTGATCAAATGTACTATCCTAGTCGTGACTAAATCACCCTGCATATGAATAACAATATAACTAACAACTATTTTAACTTTAATGAACATGTCCAAAGACAAATATTACAGCGCTGCAGCGAGGATGACTAGTGCTTACAGCAGCCAAACTGCTACGTATTTCACTTAATGTACTGAAAATGTCATTGACCAACCAGGTCACATGAATCTGAACTAAATTAAGTCTACTCACAACACAACATCTTCATAAAATCTAGCTAACTGTTATGATAATATTTCACTTAATGTATTGAAAATATCACTGACCAACCAGGTCACATAAATCCTCAAAAATCTAGCCTCTAAAATCACCACAACTCCTCTTCAACAACTACAAAAACTCAAATTTAAGTATCATAAAGGAAGAGTTTATCATGGCCAAAATAAATGGTCGCGCATCCTTGTATTCACTTTGCTGTCACTGCAATAACAGGACGAAGCTAGTTAAAATATACAAATGTCGTCAACATACCTCCAATGTCGTCTTTTCTGTTCAACAATTCAGGATCCATGTTTTACTCCAGGCTGCAGCCATAGTGCGCAATCCATCCATTCCCACTGTTTCCCAGGAAGGCGAAATATTTGACTTGCGGAAGGCAAACAGGACACAGACCATCACCTAAAATGAACAATTAAGTAAAAAAAAAAAAATTTCATGTCAGTGGAAAAATAACCAAGATGGCCTTTGCACTGCAAAGATGTGAAACCTGTGTTTACTTACTTTAGCGCGTTCCTAGAAAGTTACGTCAACTTACCCCCCACAACGTTAGCATCATATGGTAACTTTTAGCTAATCGTTAGCTGGTGGCTAGTATTCATTTTAAGCCAATAAAAAGCTAATAACTTTTTTTTGACAAGACACAGTAGCTTACAGCAAACTTCGAATTAATATTAACACCTAAAACCAATGCTAACACGACCAAACAGCCTAGCCATAACTTAGTAGTATTATCAGTTTAAGCTAGCTAAAGCGTTAATTGATGCTAACGTTAGTTACCACTAGCATGTGGGGAAATTGTGGTAAAAGCTACAAGTTTAGGCGCTTTTCAAACTTTTTATGACTCTCATGAATATCGTATTACCATCACCGTTCTTCTTATTTTGACATTAAATTAACCACACTTTGTTTCCGTCATTTGCATTACTTGTCGAGTTGTTTTAGATGTTGCTAATGCTAAGTGCAATGAAACATTGAACTTACTCCGTTCACAGGGACCATGGCTTACAGGGTCTTTTCACCCAGAAAGAAAAAAAACTAAAAAAACGATACATCTGGCACACGTGATGGGGTTGGTTTTTGATGTCTTTCTGATATGACTTTGTAAACTGCCAAAATGTTAATAAAAAGATTTATTTAAAAAAAAAAACGATACATTTTGTCGTGATGATACAGTGTAAATCATGCAACATAAACAGTTGATAAAAGAGAAGTCAGAATAAAAAGAAACCCTACAACTAAAGATGCTAGTAAACAGGTGTAGTGCATTAGACAATTAAAAAATGAGCACTTCAATTGGCTTTGCTCAGTGTAAGGATAAATCACAATTCACATTTTCTAGGTGATGCTTTTCTGGGTAAATTTTCATTTTGACTTAAAAAGGGACACTTAGTCAAGGTTGTTAGTAAACTATGTGGTCAGGGTTAATTTTCTTGTATATATAACTTTCTACATAAAGTACATTTGTCCATACCTATTCTTATAACATTATGAACAGCCTGAAGTTTTAGCAGATTACTTAGTTACACTGATTTGTGGTTCTAAATTTAACATCACTGCATATTAAATTAAGTTTGTGGGAATTAAACCTACTGGCAACAGTATATGTAGGGATTTTATTAGTGTCACTATTCGCAAACCTTATTGCTATACCCATCCTGTTTTGTTTCTGTACCCACACTGAAACACTGACAGAGGTATAAGTATCTGCAAATTAAAGCACTGTTGTATGATCTAGGAGCACCATCGACATTGTTGATAATATTGTTTGATAAAAAGTTTAAATTGTGAGTGAGGACTAGAGAGTCTCCCTCTTGACTGTGACATGTGAGAAAGTCGCGTTGTCATTGGCAGGTCTTTGTGTAAGCTCAAGGTGAACCACAAAGTTTGTGATCATTTTGGAGACAGAGAAATGCATCCAAAGGCAACTCAAACTGACAAGATCTGGAGGATGATGACTGAAATTCTGGGCATCATCTGTGATTTCATCAGCAGAAGTGCGGAGGGCCTTGAGAGAGTACAGGCCTGGCTCCACAGGTTCTCTACACAGCTTTTATTAAAGGGAAGTCTCCAGTTCCTGCTGGTGTAACTTACCACAGTCTGGTTTTATGTCCATACAAAAAAAAAATCCTTACTGCTCAGAAGTGCTGAAGGACATGCATTATTGCATCAGTCTCCATCAGACTTGTGTGAACAACAACACTTGAGCCCAGCTAGAGCTAGCACCTGTTTTATTCATGTTGGTGCCTATCCAAAAAGGATTGATTCAGAAACAAAGAAAAAGTTTTACATGTGGGCATCCGAAGAGGCAAAAAGATTATTCAAATAATGAGCAGGAGTGATTCCTCTTTTGGTTGTCTTGGTAACCAGAAAATAGCTGGAACTGAGACTTTTCCTCTCTGTCTTTTGAAAGAATAACTAACGTTGTCCCCTGGAGCGACAGTTCTTGAATGTTTCTAGAGATGGTGCTATGGTCCAAGGGGAGGACGGAGGGGTTGCTTTTACTCTCACATAGATGGGTGGAACATGGCAGGTTCACTGGTACTTAAATGAGCAATTTGGGCATGCAACAAATATTTCCATTTAATTACTTTCTTTTGAATATAAGTAAAATATTAAAAATTTGGCACTGGATGCTCTCATGTTCAAAGCAACAGGTCATCAATTAATGCTGACGATAGCTAACTTTGTAGAAATCTGACCATAAGTAATGTACTTTTAGTTCCGGGGAATTACTTTTACTTACTTTCTTATGTTTCTAAAAGGAACATACCTTCTCAATAAAACATAAGAAAAAAAACATGTTGTGTTTGATGAAACCACCAGAGATATCATTTTGGCCTTTTTTTAAAAAAAACACAATATTTGCATGTGACTTCGGGCATTATATAATAATTAGATAAGTATATAATACAATTATGATTTGTTTATTATTATGGGTTGGGTTTTTTTATCTGCAGATATGAGCTTTGCCCAATTCTTTTTTGATTAGGCAGCATAGTTAAACTAAAAGCTGTTGTATTGTGAATTTGGGCAACAATCAAAGCCTCTGGTAGTGATCTAAACAAATAATGATCAACATGTGAAAACTGAACAGTCACACACTACTGCTGTGTGTGGTAGAATGGCGTGTAGATTGGAAATCACGTTTGCCACGGCTGGCAGTTTGCCATTGCGGTTCACTATGATCTCGCGATGCTGCTGATGTTGCCAGAGTTCTTTCCTGTCTCCAGCCCCCCCCCCCCCCCTTCCATCCGCCCTCCACCCACCAGCCCCTTTCTTTCTTTAAGGCCACAGCGTGAATGCAGCATCACCATGTGCCGGTGCGCGTGCCTCCAGCCGGGTGTCACGAGGCTGGCGCGTGTGCACGCGAACACGTGGCTGTGTGTGAGCGGTGGTGCACGCGGGGGCGCATCGGAAAAGGGGAGGGGTGTACACGCGGCGCCGTATGTCACTTGATCTCGAACATCAGAGCAGATAGATGAAGCTAAAGCGATTAAATGGGAGGAGGGCTTTGCGTCACTGGAAAGGTGGCTGCCCTGGATATGTGAATGGATTAAGAAGAGAAGTGCATGAATGACTGCATGAATGAAAGAACAATGAATGAATACTATACAGCTATTTCCTACATACTGTTCGCCTTCTTTTAACAGCTCCATAAAATCTCTTAAAGTTGTTGGATAAATTGCAGAGCAAGTCTCAGAATGGTGTAAACTATGTGAGGATGCTTTCAAGACAAAGCAGGAATTATTGGTCTTAAATCTCCTCATGATCATAGTCAGCATTTGAGGTCATGCTGTAGTTTAACCACTTTTTAAGTGTGGTTTTTAAAGGAAAAATATAAAAATGTTGACGTATAATTAATTTAATGTACAATGATAAAAATGAAATCTTCAAGTTATTTGGTAAAAGCATAACACCAACTTTTTGGCCTCACTGGGTATATTTGCATGTTATGATATGATTGTTACGTTCAGATCATAACTTTATCATTAACTTATCTTTATTGTTGTGTTCTAGCAATACGTTATTGGTTATACAACCAAGATGCTATAAGAGCTTAAATATAAGTAGCCTAGCATGTTACATGTTTGAAGTAAACCCAGTGGAACGTGGGACCTCTCATTTGTTTTTGATGTTTAAAAAATTCACTGTGATTTTAGGTATTGCTGTTTGGGAGAAGATTCGTACTACTTTGATGTATCTGTAGCTCACAGTGTCCAAAGTCCTCCATTTGAAATAAACTTTGTTCAGAAAGCATAAACTCTGTCTGTATAGATTAAGAAGGAGTGCAACAATAGTATAGTTAATGCTAAATGATACGCTGTAATGTAA
>JAQNCA010000018.1:12703750-12718506 GCA_029783725.1 Acanthurus tractus
TGAGCCGCAGTTGTCATGATTGTGTTTTTTGTAGGTAACTGTAAAATGGCTGTCAGAACTGTGATCAGGTCTTTCCATTCTTACACACACAGGCAGCTGAGGCAGTTTTAGGTCAGCACACACACTCACTCACTTCTTCTGGTATTTCTTCTCTCTCTGGATCTGCTTTTTTTTTTGCCGTCATTTTCACCTTCCCTCTCCGACACAAAGTACCCTCTATATTCCAGCACTTCTGTTTTATGGTTGACCTTTAGTCAACAGTAAGAATCTGGCTTAATATTAGCATTTATATAATAAAACACATTAATATCCTTGTTTAAGTAACCTGGTTGTGTGTTGTACATATAAGAGGTGATTGATAAGTCACTCCTCACTGATAAGTTCATCTCTTGTTACATTTACATGCAGTTCAACTCTAAGTTATTATGCAGGAAGTTGGAATTCAATTACCTTTGTGGTATTTCTGTTCAGGCATCCAGAAATTAGATTTTAATTTGCCCAACAACCGCTCTATTCACCTGATTTGAAACCCTCCTTCTCCTCCAAGAAGAAGTAGCTCAGTGGCTGACATTTTGACAGTGAGGATTACGTCATTGCTGCTTTGAACCACTTTTTGGAGGTTCAAGATGCCAACTTTCACAAAGGAGAGATCCATATGCTCCATCACAGCTGGACTTTGTGTGTAAATGTAGGAAAGTACTATGCTGAAAATAAATGAGCTGGGTTTTCTAAATTGAATCCTTCTACATTAGACCATGAACTTTCCGATCACCTCTTGTATAAAATAGCGTCTTTGTTTCAGAAGCTTGTATGAAAACCAGCAAAAGCCTTTAACAAGGTTTTTTAAGTCTGCTATGCATAATCTGTTTTTTTCATGCATCTGAAATACAGCGAAGAGAAAGTAGAATAATATTTCTATCTGTGGGGAACCGCAGACTAGTTTGTATCATAATGCTGAGATAAATTAAGATAAAATAAGCAAAATAACAGTCATGCTGAGACTTTATACATGTGTCTTATCGTTCCCAAAACAAGTCCAAAAGTGAAAGCTGTTTGACAGAGATCCTCCTCCTTGAACAACACAAGCAGTCAAATCAAAGTACACCTGGCTTCTTCTTTCGTTTCTCCTTCCTCTGGAAGCAGTCCTTCATTCATGTGTGTGTGGGAGCCGAAAAGATAAGAGACTCCTGCAGGAAGGAGACGCAGATGCTTCTTGCTCTCACCACTAACTGAAGGTCAAAACTGGCCTGCAAGCTGTTCTGATCACTTCCATGAAACACACCTCACACACGGAACTACAGATAGGAATAATGTTCACAGTAAAGGCCGGATTTCCACTATACCTCAGTGAGCTGTGACAAAATAAATGTTGGCAGGCAGTTTGTCTTTTACACATCAAACACAGACAGAGTAACATCAACTATTTTCACCAGCTAGATGCTAATTTTGTCACAACAATGCGCTAAAAGATGCTAACACACTCCTTCAAATTGGACATGTGATCAGTTTTTACTGAATATTTATCAGTCAAGCTTCAATTTCAGTGGTTTTGTTCACAATTTTATTTTGTGTTTTCACAAAGTTTTTGTGTGTGTGTGTGTGTGTGTGTGACAGTAAAAGCCTGAGATTTTCTTTGCCTTGCTCAGCACGATCACTTTCAGGCTCAGCCAGGCGGAAAAATGTTTGAGTCCCCACAAAAACATAACCCTCGGCCCCTCGCCATGTCCCTGTGTTACGCTCAACACCCCCCAACCCTGCATCCCTCAACCCCATCTCACGTCAACCTCCTTCACAACTCCCCTCCTCCCTGCTGATTTTCTATACATTACCCTCATCAAAACTCTCCCACCCAGTAAAAATAAAAGCCTCCATCACTTTCCTCTGACCCCCCCCCCCTCCTTGTACAACTCCAAGGCCCTCTCACCCATCTTTCCCTCTCAGCACCTCAGACCACCCCCCTATTGCTGCTGCACAAACCCCTGGCCTTTCCTCTTTGCATTGTTTCACCATGGCCCCCATTGTCCGAGCAAAAAGAGAGAGTTGGGAGGGACGGGAGGCAGAGAAGAAAAAGAGAGGAGGAGGGGAGAATGTGCCCTCTCTGTTCTCCGGGCAGGAGGGGTCCACCCACATCAGGGTGTGGAAATTCCATTGCAGCTTCCTGCTTTTTCTCCCAGTTTTTCTTCCCTCACTCATCTTTGCCATATTTTCCTCCAGGCATCACGTGCCTTCCCAACTTTTCATGCATCGGATGAAGTTACTCCAAACGTGTCTGAAGTGTTGAAACACTGTATGGTTTATTTTAGTCTAAAGGAGACATTTGGTAACAATGCTAATGTGGGTTAATAATAACAAAAAGGCTATTAAAAATACAGATAGTAATTTTCTATGCTAATTTTAGTGTAAGAAAGGAGAATGTGACCGGAACAAACTACAGGAAACATGCAGAAATGTGCAGTTTTATGGTTACTCATGCTCACAAGGCATAGCGGATCGAAATGAAGCAAAAGCACAACAGCCTGGAGTTGTGCACTTATCCAGCAGTTGTTTTCAACAGCATGAACGTGAAACGCATGATAAAGAAAACAACTCAGTGATGTTAAGCTTAAGTCGAAACAGTGGAATCAAATGTGTTCTTGGCTCGTAAATGCAAACTGTAAAGTTTAACCCTTAATCCGACTTGTGGGTACACTTTAACATAGCTCTCTATCTAAGTATTAATTACAGCAGCTTTAAACATAATACAATCATAATTTTTCAAAAACAAGGAAGCATAAAGGCTGACACGACACTGGGTGTGCTCATCTACCATTTCTTTGTCTCTCTGCCTCTTTTCCATCAATCCTCCCCCCTTCAATCCATCTCCTTTTATTTTCCATCCATCTTTAAGTAATGGGTGTGATTTGCATTCATAACGTGCTTAAAGGCTGCAGCTTATGTGTGACACCTGTCATCTGCGGGAGGAGCTTTTTTATCTCATCAATCTTCCTGATTGGTATGGGACCCGTGTTAAGTCCTCGGTAGACAGAGCTAATGCATTAAACATACAGGCATTGATTACAGATGACAAGCTCACATCTCGCTGGACCCACACCTGCAACACCTGCTGCAAAAACCTGTTTGAAACGTCCTGTTGTCATTTTGTGTTTTAAGCTATCAGCTATACAGTTCATTTAGATGCGGTGCTGTATCACAGGCACAGTTTGCATAGCTACCTGCATATTAAAATGCAGGTAAATATGCTAACAGCTACAGTACTTCTGCTTCATGACACGGCTTTTAACTTTAAACTTCTGTAAATACTTGCTGATGTTGCTTTATATGGATGTTTAAATATTGCTTGCATACATGTTGGCCATGTTTACATACCAACAAGTGAGGCTACAGAGACAGGCACACACATGCACTCATATAAACACACTTGGGACATATTGCCAGCTAGCTAGAGCTAATGCTCTCATTACATAGCAGTTTGCATTGGATTTAAACTGAATGCTAACGCATGATGGTCAGATGTGTAAAAATGCGATTGGTTCCCCTAACATGTTAGCCATTTCAGGCCTCCAAGTCGAGCTCAAGACACACACACACTTGGTATGGATTGTTAGCTTCATGCTGAGTCTGGACGCAATTTTAAATTGAGCGCTCACAGTCACAAATGCCTCATAAAAGGCGCACACTTAGTATTTCGAGTTTGGTGATAGCAAAGTGATGATGACACCTTATTTATCCCAGAGGCTTTAATCTACATCTCTCAAATAAATAAAGATGATTTGTCCACCAAGGTCAACCCTGATTCTCATCAACCAGACCTAATCAGCCATGTCAAATCTGCAGGGAAAGAGCACACACACAGGCACACACACTCTTCATTGATCATAAAGTACACATACCAGCAGCACTTTACACTTGCACTGAACTTGAAACACACACACACAAACACACACACAAATACACTGTGCTGCTGGTTAAGAGTTTAGAGTGTGTATTGGATTTTCCCCCCAGTCAGATTGTCTTCATGGATTTTTCCAAAAGGACGTGTGCACTGTGCCTTACTGCCGTTTCTTTTATTAAGACCTTGATTAATGACGCACCTCAGTCTGTTTTTACTTCGGTGAACTGCAGCCTGGACTGTGTAAGATGTGAAACATCATTAGCAAATATTTGCAGACGTAACTGCACTCAGCTGACAGACACACAGGCCTAAAATCAGACACAAAAATTAAAAAAACCTGAGAGATAAGGGGTTTTGACCTTGCTGTCACTATGAAAAAAAATGGTGGGCAGGGTCTTTCTGATGGCAGAGCTGATAAACTATAGATAGAATTCATTGTTTTTTTTTCCAAGACAAAAACTTTCTTTGACCTCCACAATCCGCCATTGTCTGGCACTTTCTGTGTGTTGGAGCCAGCTGACTGTAAAAGGAGAAGACATCATGCAGTTACTCACACACACACACACACACACACACACACACACATACATACACACACAGGGGTCTTAGTATTCTCTAGAGGACTCCAATCTGTTTCAGTGTCCTCAAGACGCCAGCCAGACCTGAGAAAGCATGAAAAGTGCCTTTAACACACTGAAGTCCACTGCCATTAGTCGCACTAATAACACAAGAATATGTGTGAAAGTGCATGATTTGGTCCATGAAGGGGCCTGTTACTGTGGGTTTTTCACTGTTACAGAGGGATACTGGAGCTGCTGGGATCATTTGGAGTAGAGTTAAGGTAATTTCACAGCAGAAGAAACAGTATAAAAGAGATCATAAGGTCATTAAAGGTTCAATAAACAAATGTATTCTTAATTAATTGATGAAATGTTAGATAATGGGGAAAAAGTTTTCCTGTTGAGGGAAAAGTGATGTCTTTTCATTTTTGTTTTGTTCAGTCAAAAGATAGTCAGTTTAAAGTGTGAAAAAATAGAAAAAAACAGAAAATCCTACATTTGAGTGGCTTAAATGAGGAATTGTTAAACATCTATGGTAGAAAAATGGTTGTTGTGTTAGTTTTTTCTGTCAGTATTTGAATTTTTGACCAGTGTTTTAGCTCTGATGGCAACATATGCTATATTTTGGACTGTATTCATATTAATTTCAAGGAGAAGAAAATCTCATTAAATCTCGTGATATCTTACACACTTATGCACATGTAAAGATCATAATAACTTCCAGTATTTCACAATATTTTTTATTTTTCTCTTCAAGATCTATCAAGTTTTGTGATAACTGAACATTTTTCATTCTTAATATGTCTGCCCCTGGTTTTGTCTTATATCAATGTTACTACAAAGACAAGCAAAATTTAAGTAATAAAAAAAACATTATGAGTGTATAAATAAATAAAAACTGAGCGAGGACTTGACTAAAGATCCTTAATTAGAACACTCGTCTGTTTTTAAAGCTTTCCTCGGGCGCAGTTTAATGTTCAGCTTACCCCGTCCCAAATTCATAACTTCATGAGACTGGAACATTTAAATCTGTCCTGAGATCAGAATGGGAGTTAATTTCACCTTTCATATCCCTCACTGCTGTTGAGCAAAGCCTGCAGGCTGGAAAGAGGCACTTATGTCTACAGTTATTACAAAAATGATTTGATTTCTTCTCTGGCATCAAACCAGGCTTTAAATAACCTGAGTACAACACTGCCTGTAAGTGGCAATGTGTCGCTTTTAGCTTAAAAACAGTGGATTCTTTATAGCTTAGTATTAAAACCTCTAAAAGACTGAGTTTGTTCCCCCTCAGACTGAATTTAGCACGAGAAATATATTCTGTGTCAGCCCCTCAGACAGTACAGCATTAGCATATGGCTATCTTGGCTGCTTTTGAAGGTCAGAATAATAGACTATGTTCTTCCGATGTAAAGGATGTACATCGTCAGACTTTGCTCTCAATTAAAAATCCAATTCTCTCTACATGAAAACATGACAATACACTGAATTCAAAATAGAAGAAGCAGTCATGTGGCAAAGGAACTAGTCTCTTATCTCACTGGGGGAAAAATAAAGGTGGTAAGAATAGCAAGGACGGTCAAGGTCAAATATGTTATTAAGGTGATCTTGCCTGCGCCGGCGGGACTGAGTCGAGCTGGGGAGGGGGCTCCATCACAAGGGCCAGGTCCGCTCAGGAAATTACGTTTCCTTGGGGTCGGAGTTCGTTGATTGTTTCTATATTTGGGAAATTCCTGGGGATCAAAGGAAGCAGAGATCTCGGGAATGTCGTGCCAAAAGTTGGTACGCAACAGTTACATCCTCAATGAACCGGACTCCTTCGATGTCCTCGGAGATAAGTTAGTATCATACTGTGTCAAAGGTTAATCCTTTAACCTCTTTTAAACTTTGTAGGAGGTTGGACATGATGCGAGTTGGTCTCTGCTTGGGAGGGGATGGAGACTAATAAAACTGAAGCTGTATGTGAGAGATACGATCATTTGTGACAAATCTGTACCTTACAAATGATGTACAATCAGATATTTGTCGTCCTCAAAAAAAGAAGCGTGTCTTATATGTAGGATGTTGCAGGCGTATAGATTAAATAGCCACAGTCATGCAGGAGAGCAGAGTTCACTTCTTTACCTAAACTATTAATTGTGACCATCACAGTTTACAGATTAACCTCCTGGTCCATCTTTGACCTGCTCTACCTGCAACAGTTTGACTGTGACCAAACATTGTTGTAATCTGGCTAATCCTTTTACTTTCGTACAAACTGTCAGCCAATCTTCTGCTTTTGTTTGGTGGCCCATCAGACTTTGTTGTCCTCGTTTCAGAAGATGGACTGTCCTCTAAAGAAAAACAACAGTCAGTTGCTGCAGCAAGTGCCGACAAATAGACAAACTTCTAGTGGCGAGATCAGCCAGAGTCCTGTTTATCAAGAGCAACACAAAGGAGTGTGACGTTGTTATATGGCCACAAAGTCTGCAGATGGAGAAGGTTAATGTGGCTGAAGCGACCAACAATGTGTTGAACTTTAACACAAGAGACTGCTGTTTGCTTGTTGGTTCCTATAAAGACCCAACACTTGTTCCTTTAAACCTTGACCATCATTCTTAAACTTTAACCATGATTTGAATATTGTTGTCTTGTTCTGGAGGGAAACTATAAATAAAACACTTTGTTATTTATTTTTGAGGACTTGGCTCAGATCTCAGAAGCCCGGCATTATGCAACAAGACTGACAGCTAAAACTATTAAAACGAAATCAAAGTCATGATAAATTGAATTAACCACTAAAGTTTGACGTTAACGAAGCTCTTTTTCAAGTCGACAACAACATATGACTCATATTAGGTTTGAAATGCAGAGCTTGAAAACTGCTGAATCCACCAGCTCACAGCTTTTGTTGGTGTGCACGTAGAAGTGTGTTCACGTAAAATTCAGTGTGTATGTGTTTGCATAAGCGACTGTAGTCTGATGTCCAACTCTTTTTCCCGGTGTATGCGGCACTGGGTGATCTCCGCTAATGAACAATTTGCTCGTTGAGGTGTGACCACAGGCATTGTGATGGGAGCCACACAGTGGACGACTGATGCAGTGAGCGAGAGAGAAAGAGACAAATGGAGAGAGAGAGAGGGAGAGAGAGGGAGGGAGGAAGAGGGAGAGAGAGAG
The DNA here is from genome assembly GCA_029783725.1 of Acanthurus tractus. NCBI lineage: Eukaryota > Metazoa > Chordata > Actinopteri > Acanthuriformes > Acanthuridae > Acanthurus > Acanthurus tractus. The sequence goes on from JAQNCA010000018.1 coordinate 12,711,359, forward strand.
TGGGAGGGAGGGAGGGAGGGTGAGTGAAACTACACAGACGAACCTACACGGGCTCAGAGACACAGTCGCTCCTGCGGCACACACACACACACACACACTCACCGCTGGATTCTCCATCTAATTCCACACATCTGGAGGTAAGCAGCTGACATGTTTTCATCTGTACACACAGCCGACCTCTCTCTCTCTCTTCCTCTCTCTGTCTCTCTCTCTGCATGTGTGTGTTAATCAGCTGCTTTGCATCTAGGAACGGGAATGTGTTGCTCTGACTCTGATGTGCATGCTGTCACACACACTGAGACACGCAAACATGCCGTATTTCCTTTAACACATGTAAGAGGGTTTAGGATTAAAGCAGATCAGGTTGAACTATTCAGAGGTAAATCTACAGGAGCGTGAGACTTGTGTTTATTGGTAGGTGTGTTAATGACAGTGTGTGTGTATGTGTGTGTCATCTGGGTAAACCTGACATATAAGGATGTTAACATCTGTCATTTCCATTAAGACCTGGCTTGGATTTTACAATCACATCCATATTTAAAAACTCAAATTTTAGTAAAAGGATATGCAGGAATATGTGCATATGTGTGTGTGTGTTTTGGTGTTAGCAAACTAGCAAATGCTCTCCTCGCAAGCATGGGCTGTTTGTATGTGTGTGTGTGTGTGTGTGTGTGTGAGACTGCCCATTTGCATGTGAGTGCAGCACACTCCAACAAGCGGAACAGCAGAGTCCAAGAGGTGCTGAAATCCCGAGGATTAGGGAGACGTCTTTGGCTTCAGCTGTCACCATGGCAAAGGCAGCCGGTGGAACGCCTGTGTTTGAGAGAGAGAGAGAGTCGCCCTTTATAGCCGGCAGGTTCCCCGCATTCGTCAGCTGTGGGGCAACACGAGCATCAGCCTGGCACGATTAATGTCATTCTCAAGCAATGGAGAAGATGTTTCATGAGTGGTTAAAGTGGAGTTTGAAAGAGTGTGAGTGGAGTATGAGACGCAGTGGAAGATGGTGATGTTTAAAGGGTCAAATTTACATGAAAATTAGGAGAAATGGCATTTGAGCGAAACAAATTTGATCATAGAAAATATTAGAAAAGAGGTTATTGATAGTGCTGCTAATAGGATTTAAGGGTAGCCAGAGGAAAACCCTGCAGATAAGTATAGAAGGGATTAATCTTGTTTGTAAATAGCACGACTCAGGATGTTGTTTGGTTGTAAAGCCTGCAGGTTGTAAGCAGAGTTTTGCCTGTGATGCTGCTCATTTGGACTCGTGAACCAGAGCTTTGGTTGTTCTCGGACATTAGAGCGGCTCCCATTATGGTCAATAATGTCCAGGGACTATTGAACTGTAGCTGTGAAACATTTCCAGCTGTGGATCTGTGCTAACACAGCTCACAAGTAAGCAAGAGTCAACCCTGAAAATGGTGTCAAATAAGGAATTATCAGGTGAATTTGAAAGACTGGTTAAACATAAACAGTTGTAAATTCACTAGAAAAGAATCTGTGTATTTTTTTAAATGGGCACATAAAACCAATTTGAATAAAATTGCAATTACATCCCTTAGAATAAATCTCTTTGGAAGCTTTCTGACTTTGACTTTGACTTTCTGTTGACATAAAATACACCCTGAAGCCAATTGGCTAGCACACACAAGTGTACAATAGTAAACATATTATATTATGTTTGTTTATTATGTTCATAAACTGGGAGTAAAAACGATCAGTTGCAGTTTTATCTATTATTTCTTGGTGAGGCAAATAGACTCCCAGAGACCTGACATCACCATGAGGTTGCCAGGCAACCAGCAGGGACAAAATTATACTTCCCAAAATATCGAACTATTCCTTTAAAATTAATGTTCTCTGCAATGGACGACAACATATATCTGCCCGTGGCAATATAAAAACATGCAGACATACTGTAAACTCTTATATACAAATAACCTGACTGATTCTTTTAAATTGCGATATTGATGTGCCATGTAATATTTAATCCATTTTTATTGATAGAAATATTGTTGTGTAATAAACCAACCGTAAAATGAATCTTGGGTTTATAAAAAGAAAATAAAGGAGGCCTTAAATTTGAGAGATGAGGACATTAATCACCTGAAATTTTTATTTTTTCCTGGTTGTTCTAGACATCATTTTGTCCTATTCTGTCATAAGGCCAATATGGCACGTTCATGTATTGATAGATGAATAAACTGACACTTGGTCCCTCCATTAATCTCTCTAACACTTCATAAAGCCCTTTAAATGTGCTGCTTTAGTCAGAATAAGTCCCCCTTGGCTTGAAGCAGCCGCTCAGATCTGAATCTGTGCAGTATTGACATCTCTGCTCTGCGTCAAAGTCAGGAGAGGACAACAGGAAAAAGCCATGAGTTGACTCTTCAGATGGGAAATAAAGATTGTGACGCCAAAGAGCTGCAATCGAAAACACAGGATGGGGGGGGATAAACATGTAAATACAAACTTGAACTCAAGCATACCTTCATATAACCATGGAAATAATGCTAGAGGACAGAACTGGTGCTTGTAAATATGCACACCCACACAGTATAATGAGAGAAAAACAACTGCTACCCACAACAGTGGCCATTTGCAGGGAGGTGAAATTACTCGATTATCTTGTACTGTGTCATTGATCCTCAGACCTTGCCATGCCTATAGCAGGTTTGTTAAATAGTAATGACATGGGCCACTCTCAATTCATCTCCATTTGTGGCTCCCCACAATGTAGGGCCTCTCAATTTCAATCACTCAGGACCGACACACACCTCTAATTCAGCCTCCTCTCCTTTTATAGCTTTCCTTTTTATTTTCCCTCCCCTTCTTCTTCTTCTTCTTCTTTCATTTTTCAGAGGCTCCACTCCTCTCCTCATGTTTCCATCTTTTGTCAGCTCGTCCTCAGTGGCCTTGTTATGATCACAGTTATCGGGCTTGTAATGCCATAACTCAGATTAATTTAGAATGGAGAAATTTCCATGGAGAAATAAAGGCACGGCAAGTTGGAGGCTGATTGAGAGCAAGATGGCTGATGGTCCTGAGAGGAGTGAGGGGAGTAGAGGGGTGGTGGTGGTGGTGGTGGTGGTGGTGGTGGAGGGGCTTCTCGTGAACACACACACAGACTAATTTGAAAGACAGGAGTCTGTTTGCAGAGTTAATAAACGAGGCTCTGGCAGCAAAGTGAAATGAGCATCAGGGAGACTGCTGCAGAGTTTACTCTCCTGGACTGAGACTGCCGCAACTGAATGTCAATATAGGATCTTTGTCTCTCTCTCTTTCTCTCTCTATCTCCTCTGTTGCCCTTGTCTTTTGCTTTCTGCCTCTCCTCCTCTTCCTCCCTCTCTGCTTCATTGAGCATGCCACAGTGGCAGGCCCCGTCTTTGTCGGGAGCAGCGAGACAAAACGCCGGCGAAATAATAGAAGGGACTTGTAAAAATTTCCCCACAGACACTTTTTTTATAGTTGCTTTTCCACTTCTTCTGCTGCCCGTCGGAGCAGACGATGCCTTCACTAACAGTTAACAGGCGCGTGTTTGATGTAGTGACGTGCAGTGACAAAAAAGTTAAAGGCCCAATATGGGATTATAGGAAAGCGCCAGCTGTGGTGCTGTTTTTCGATTCATTAGTGGCTAGTACATTAGGAAATCAATCTGCTAGCTTAATTGCTAGTTTGTTCAAGATGTTGTCAATATTGGGATTGGTTGAAGCAGTTCCTGACTGCTAAACACTAATTATGTTACTTTTAGTGAGAAAAAAAAGTGTTGTTCTCATATTAAACCTGTATGTATTAACATTAAAATTTTCCTTTAAAGGGTCACATGACTTTGTATACATGACTGTGGCTAAACGTGACGATAAACCCATTTAAAATTATCCTCAAACTCTGCAATTCCCTTACATTGTGTGGTATGTTGTTGTCTTTTTTTGCTTACAACTTTCATGTTTTGATTCACACTCATCGCACTCTTCATCATGTTTTGGCCTCAGCAGGCAAACATGAGTGTACATCCCAGTAGGGACCCAAGAATACAGCCTATCTTAGAAAATCCCGACCTTGGAGAGAGCCCGTCTGTATTTCCATGACAGATTGAGAGAAGATAAATCCTTTATTGGAATTTTTAAAAGAGTTAAAAATAACGTTACGGTCGAAGCAGATTTTTTTTTTTGTGAATTCGAACTTCAGCTGTGCAGTTTGAAGAGGTATGACTAAAACAGATCCGCAAGAAAAGGCCTTTTAATGTGTGCCATGCCAAGATGAGTCAGCCATCAACAAAATACCATCTGCTTTGTTGCTTGAGTCAAATAAAAAAAAAAAAAAATTAAGAAAAGAGAGTCTCCTACTTGACTGAGAGATTGAAAAGAACATGATGGTTGATGCTTGAATCTTCTCAAAACTGCAAATCCCGATCAAAATATAACGAAATATATTATCCATAAAGGTCTTTTAACTGAGTGATACAACAATTATAAAGTTAAAAACATGCATAAAGAAATGCTATGAACAGGATTGGGCATTTTACATGCTGAATGAGTTTCCTTTTGCCATTCCAGGTGATACTGAAGTGAAATGTGAGAATGTTAGCCGGTATAAATTATGCATGCTCCTGTCACTGTCTAAATAATTTATAAGTCATGCATCAAATCAACAAAAAGGCAATCAAGGATAGAGAATAATTTCCACCAAGCTTTCCAACTAATTAAGATAAACTTAGTCTCTTAATTAGGCATCTTTCTCTTTCTTCTCAAACTTATTTAAGACTTTATTGGTTTATAAATGTCTTTAAGAAGTCGTCGAAGTGTGTCTGTGTGGGAGTGTGTAGCGACTATAAAACAGTACATGTGGGTGGACACGTACACAATCGCACAAACGCGCCGAGTCATATCCATACTCATCTAAAATCATATCTCTGCACACAAGAAATGTGACCGTGTGTGGGTTGGCTGGTGCGAGCTCGATCACACAGGCATCTAAAAACAACCTCACCTCATTGGCAGCTGATTTTCATGCTGTTCAGTCAAAATTGCTAAAACCAGAGATTGTGTGGGAAGCTCTATGTTTGACACCCCCCCCCTCCCCGTAGTCAGTCTTCATATCTCAGCATCTGACTGTGTATCCAGAGTGGTTTCATCCCTCCAGGCGAGAACAGAGTAGGGAGATGGCAGGTCAAGTCCGGGCTCTTCCAGATCAGCGAGAATGAGCCTGAGACTCTTACTTCAGCAGCGGTGGGTTGATCTTGTGTTTGCATACTGAAGGGAAGAGAGAGCGCGGAGAATCGGCGTGGATTAGGGTAAGAAGTGACTCGTAAATTAACTCGTCAGAAAGCAGAACGGAGGCTGACAACGAGTTGAAAAAAAAAAGTGTGAAACAACCCTCATAAAGAGAGTGAAAGTACGACAGAAACAGGAGAGAACTTAACTGTGATGTTGAATTTCTGTGATGAATATTGACGCTTTTTTTTTTTTACCACACAAACAGATCTCTCTCTTCCTGCTTTAAAGAACAAATAAATCTGAGATTGAAAGAGAACAAGGCCGAAGCAAGCAGTGAGGGTTGGGGGGGGGTTTAGTGGGGAGTTAAGTACAGCTAAAGCATACAGGTTGTTGTTCTCACAGGGGAAATTCCTCTGGTGCTCCAATCTTTTCACTGAGGCAACAGGCTAGTGACTTTGAACCACTCTGCACTTCACAAAAGAAAAGAGGTCCCCCCTTTTCTTATGTTGGCAACTCGGACCCTAATTCTTCACCAACCTCCCCCAACTCTACTCACACACACTTTATTTCTTGACCATTCCTCTTTGAATGGACCACATATGGATGGGAGGTCCTTCTCTAATTGGTCAGTCTGTGTAGCTGCCCAACCACTGCGACACAGTATGCATGTAAGCAGCATCACTGACCACCACATTTAACAGGACACCACTAATTGTGGGTTGTCCATGATACTTAAGCTCTTGTTGTGTGTGTGTGTGTTTTTTTTTTTTTTAGCCTACTAACTTCAGCAGTCCCTTGCATTTGGTGGCATAGTTTACAGTCTGGAAAATGGCTGAAAAGCAGGCCACACTCTAAGAAACGGAAACCTGACCTTCCAAAAATGTTTGACGAGAAAGAAAAATGAAACAGATGCAAATTCTATCATTTTTTTTCGTCGACTCAAATTTAGCTGCCTGGAGAACGGATGAAAAAGTGTGTCACGCAGTGTGTTCTTGTCTTTTAGGTCATTTTGCCGGAGAGTCAGCCAAACCCGCCTCAGGGAGCAGGAGGATGGAGAACAACATGTGACCGATCCGTGAGCCACTGTCGACAGCATGCTTCGCCTCCTCCGGACCTTAGCTTTCTGTTTCTGGGGTGTTTTGCTACTTCATAGGCAGGTTGTGGCTGATGAAGAGGCCCCCTGGGGACAGACACCCTCAAAAGAAAACACACCTGAAAATAAACAAAGCTCTTCCTGGTGGCCAACAAATCCCTTCTCTTTCAGCTTCCCTAAGCCCTTTTGGAGTTCGGACAGTAACGACAAGGCTGCTGCACTGACCACAACTGCCAAAGGGCTGACAGAGCCAATCGATCACTTGCAATACCAGTCGGGTTCAGGGGAAGGGAGCATTTCTGAAGCCTCTGAACCACCCATCACTTTGACTCAGGGGCTCCTAACCAGCGTGACGAGGATAGGAACAGAATCACTTCCCACGGGGACATCAGATTCTCCACACAGCAGCTCAGCACAGAGACACAATGATACTCTTGTTTCAGACTCCTACTCTGCCACGGGCGGTTCCATCAGAAACACTCTGTTCACCAACAGACTCACCAGCACACGCACTCCTGAACAAAACGCAACACATACCCACCCACCACAGGGCACAGCACGAGCAGCAGGACCCAGCATGGGTGCCACTCCACAACACCTTCCAGACAGACTCACTGATAAAGAGGATGCTGAAGAATTTATACAAAAGATCTTGTCGACGATAGCACCCGAGACCACAGTTCCCACTGCCTTGACATGGGCAGAAGTCCAAACCACAACGACAATTGGAGGACTGGCGGATAATACACCGACGTCCTCACAAACCATGCCTGTCGAAAAACCCCAGTACTCGACTGTTAGTTTTACCCTCCATGCCGAAGAGGTCACAATGGCAGAAACTC
>JAQNCA010000018.1:12718606-12741435 GCA_029783725.1 Acanthurus tractus
CTGGGCTTCTCTGAGGCCAGGTCAGGGCCCGTGGAGGAACAGCCAGGGGTAATTACCACTGCCATGGGGATTGATCACAAACCAGTGCCAGAATCCATAACAAGCACAACGCAGAGACAAAGGATCAACACTCCAATAGCGGGAGGTAAGCAAAGTTAAAGAAATCAATGGTGGCTGGATTGACTCAATAGATGTGATCAATCATGGGCAGGCAGGTCCCAAGTGTTCAATAGGTGGCTGTCAAAAGGCTGCGGACAGTTTGGTTTGATCAATGGTATTTCTGACATGGTAAGTAGTCAAAGGTCCAACATTAGCATAAGCCCGGATCATGTTAAACTCTGTCAATAATCATCAAATACAAGCCTCAAGTCAACATTTACATGATTGCAGTGATGAGCTATTTGTTTAAATGTTTGTTAATCTCAGTCACAAAGAGTATCTTAACAATGAAGCCTTAAAAACAACAACAAATCCAACATTTAAACTTTGTAAGTTATCAAGTTATAGCGTGTATATAGTGTAGTGTGGTAGAAAGCTTAGCAGTGATAAAAGATATGCCACAAAAATCGATTTGTGATGTTATGTCGTACAACAAAGATGTTGATATCTTGAACTTTTGTTTGCCACAGAGATTTATTTTCTTGGATAAACCAAGAGCCAGTGGGAAAAATAAACAAATGCCTTTTTGCCAAGGGAACCAGGGAAATGCTAACTTCTCTGTTGGCCCACAAATATACATCACCTCTGCAGCACTCCATTTAAAAAAATCTTAAGTAATTCTTTTAACAGTCTGTAATGAGTTTTCAAGCAGCAGTTCCACTCCAACATTGCACAGGCCATTACCTCAGTGAATGGAAGGAAAAAGTATTTGATTGAATGCTGCTCGATGGGAGTTTTGTTCTCCACAGAGAACGAAAAGGCTCAGACAATGAGCCAGAGCAGCGACTGGCAGCCAGTAGGTTTCAGGACACGACATTGAGGCAAAACCTTCTTCTTCTTGGCCCTTCCCCCAACCACTGGTGGCAGTCTGGTGTCTATGTACTTAATGAGTCTTCAGAGGAACGTCGTCCTCCAGGTACAGACACATTCATCATGTCGGGTCAGAGGTTGAGCCGGAAAATGATGAGTCGATTATTCTCAGCCAGGGAGCTTCGGTGTCCAGCCGATAAAACCAGGATTCTTTGGTGAATGTATACACAATCGTATCCTCAGTGTTCCCTTAGCATGTATAGGACACGACCGTCTGTTTGAGCATGTGTCCATTAGCTTATTGCTGCCATCCTGCCACAAATCTGTTTGTTTATTTAAAAAATTCAGTTAAAAATAAAATTCAGTCTAAAGACTACCGTACGACCGCTAAGGTAAGAAATAATAAAGAGGTTTTTTACAGTTCACAATTGGTTAGTGCTAAAAAATGCAATAATGTAAAAATAAATAAACAAAATCCTTATCTTCTTAATGCCAAAATGCTTTTTTTGCTCACATGTTGTAATTTTTGTGACAGTAACAATTTTGAATACAAATTATCAACATATTTTTGGCTTCATACCCCATCCACTGAATAATTTTATCCCTTAATTATATGTTATGTATGTTTTTAATATATTATTTAATATTTTTTTTTACTTCATGGGCTACTTTTTTCCTGCCCACTTGCAAAATGGACTCTTAGAATAACCTCTTGATCCTTACAGATAGCAATATATTCTACATGACACCCATAAGTATGCTGACAGTCCCTTATGGGAAACTCAAGAGTTGAGAGTAAATGTTATTATGCAATGTTGGAATATAACCATTCCAGATCTTTTATCTCCCACACTGCTTTGCGCTTCTTGCACTGAAAGCATGATATTGTGTTTTGTCTGCAGCGGCCAGTGTTGTGTCTGCACTTGTTTTCAGTTGTGCATACAGAAGAGATAGGGGCCTTGGCCGGGATGGGGAGGGCTGCCGTGGCCGTGTATCAGTATTCCAAGCGCACACTCAGCGAAAGTACCACTCCTCCTGTGGGACCGACCGCTTGCCAGTCGCTGCTCACGGATGCTGAACATGCTTCTTGCCATTTAGCCACCTCCCTCCCTCCCTATCTCCCTCCTCTTTTTGCAATCTTTTTTTTTGCCTCTGTACAAACACAAATCCCTGCCACCTCTCTGTCATGACATGTCAGCTAAGGCTGCTTTGAAGGTCGAGAAATGTCTCGACAGGAATGAGAGGTTTCTTCTGGTCAGCCATGGAAAAATGGCAACCAATAGAAAATGGTGCTTTTCTTCAATCCAATATCCTGCTTGGTTTAGCATTGCACCGGAGTCTTGCAGTGTTTGAATGCTAACACCTTGCCAAAGGACACAGGAGGAGACTAATATGAAGATGAAAGCACGGCACCCCTGCATTATCATACATTATCCCAGTGTGAATATTCTATGTGTTTCCTGGGATTTATTTTAAAGCCGCACTGTTTCCCTGCTGGAGGTGTGGGACATCTTCCCCACACAAACGAATAGATTTTCATTGATCTAGGGAGCATCTGCTGTGTGGCACTGCCCTTGAGGAGGCTGTCAGGTATAAAATGAAAACAGCAACGCTCTGCATGTGTCAAATCCTCTGCGAAGGGACACTCCAACATGCAAGTGCAATATTAAGAAGAGAGAGCAGCAGAAAAGAGAGGAAGGACTGGGAATTGAGGCTGATGTGATTTTAAAGCATAACCACTGCTGTACATTTTCGTCCTAAAAGCTTCCCTCCATCCTGCTCCTTATTTCCCCTCCTCCAACCATTTCCATTACTGTATGCTGCTCTAACTGGAAGCGTCAAGACTAGACCCTTAACACAGTCCATTAATACATCCAAGGATATATTGTCTCTGTGATTAGAGCACTATAGCAAATAGCTAAAGCACGACCATTGACAGATTAAATGATTAAGGGAAGCAGAGCATGTGACATGAATATCTGATGCCCTGGTATAGAAATTACATTGAAAAAGGGGCTTAAATGCAAATAGAGAACACTGTGGTGACTTTAATATTATGTTAATCTTCTCATAATGGCTTCTTTAGCCAGACTAGGCCATGAGGTTTGTAAAAACTCAATTGGTTTGGCCTGTTTGTTTTGAGGATTTAACACACTGCACTCACTGCTAAATTCCTCTGACTAATGAGAATATGCATTTGTGGAACAGTCTGGATTATTTCTCACCTTTATTAAGTCTGATTTTAAAGCGTGTCTTTGCAGCGTGATGGAGTAACCATGGATTTTGAGTAAACTTATCTTAAAAACGAGCCAAATTAGCAACATGATGCAATTATGTGCAAGAAGATTGAGGAAAAAATTCATCCCATTTATCTGATTAGGAGCATCCAACTTTCCGCTGCACTGCTATGCAACTATTCCTTTTTCTTCCTTATCACTCTCAGCTCAGTGTGTTTGCTGCAAACTCACACGTGTTTTCTTTCACAAGCTCTCTCCGGGTCTATGTAGATAAAGCAGGGCGTAATGGAGTGCGGCATCATCTTTTGTTTATTATTTCTGAAAGCTGAAGATAACGAGGAGGCTCCCGCAACGCCGCACTGAATGACTACCACACCAAAACGGCCAACAAGTTCGCCCACTGTGGGCGCTATTTTAAATCCAATTTAGGCGTTGTCTCTGGATGAAACCACAATTTTCATTCTGCGTGCATGTGAAGAAATAAGCGCTCGCAGCCTGAGGAGAAGAGGACTCTTCTTCAGCGGAGAAACAACAGATAGATCGTCATATTTCAAGGACATGATTGCAAAGAGGCTGTGCTAATTAGTTTTAGACGGTGAAATGATAATTCAGCAGATGTGAGTTGTTGAGCTGTTCAATAAGTAAAATGCAGATTCACTCCCCCTCTCTTTGTTATCCCCTTTTTTTCTCTTGTTTTGCTGCGTCAGCAGAGTCTCTGTACTGTAAATAGCTGGTCATCAGTAAATTTGCTTGCGATGAGCTTAAGAGTTCCACTCTTTGTGCGTGTGAGTGAGTGCACATGTTCACTGTCCTCCTATCTCATTTGTAGCAGATCTTATTAGATGTTGTAATTTAATCTAGAGGCACATCACAGTGTCTGTGCTGCAGATCTAAAATGCAGCAGCCATCCAGCTGTGGTGTGCAATGTCTCAGCACACAACGGATTAACTGTAAAAAAAAGGTCCCAACAGCAAAACATTTCAAGGAAACTGACTTATATCAGATATCAGATTGATTTGATATTTTAAGTCTTGTGTCGTTAACATCCACGTTTACTAGCTTGAAGTTTTTCTTGCCTTGTTGTCCTTTTGCTGCATTGAAAAATAAAAGGCAGCTGTTTGAAACTTTGTAAAAAAAAAAAGCTAAAACTGTTAAAATTTTAACATATGAAGCTCAAAATATGACACAACTAATTTATAGCAGAATAAACACTGTCTGTAAAAAAGCTCTGAGGAGTAGCTTTATGTCACAAAAATGAGGACTTCAGAGGCTTTGCAATGAAGACTCACTGGATTTGGATTTGCCTAAAAGACTGTGAGTCTTAAATCAAAACTTGCTCTGAGAAACATAACGTTTTTTTTTTTCAGTATATGTCTCTGTTACTCATCACTGTCTCTCTCTTTTGGCTAAGACAGATCTCCAGCTGTCTTGAGGCCATCAGCGCAATAAAGCACATTTCACTTTGGGGACTTGAAAAACGTACATTTAACTCGGGTGCTATGAGTGTGACCTAGATTACACTGCTCGATAGTAGCTCGCATGGCCTCATAGCAGTCGTGATTGTTTTTCTAGCTCATTATTCCTCCCACTAGCCTTATGCCATGGTAGCTTTTTATTAATATTCATTTCGAAGCCATAAACAAACACTGTACCTGGCGTCCTTGGCTTCATCATCGTTTTTTTCCCAACAGATTCGCTCACTGAATATTGTCTCCAAGCTCATCTAGTCCATCATTCATTTATAACTGCTGCACTTTATTGTAAAACACACAAACCCTGAGCTCACGGCTGACTGTGACAATATATTTTGTGCGCGCACCAAAGGGGAAAAGACAATGATGTGGCTCTGTCATGTCGTCATTACTTCTTAATTCTCCCTGTCTCCCTGGTTTTCTTTCTCTGTTTTCTCTCTTGAAGCTCTTTATAAAACGCTCTCCCTTGTTTTTCCTCTGCTTTATCGCACTGAGACAAACGATTATACGAGGGGTCTGGATTTGTGATGGACCAGGATGTGCGCGCCCATGCACACACTCACATCAGGATGTCAATGTAATTAGACTACAGAGGGCCAGACTACTGTGCTATGGATGACTGGCTACAACTAAGTGGATGATGGGTCGATCCGTTTGACAGAACTGGGTTAAGAAATATAGACCTTCCATTTTTTTTTCTGCTGTGTGAAAGTCTCAGACATGCTTTGTGCAGAGAACAGGGAGGGGTTAAACTTTCTTTTGGCAGGCTCCAGGTTTGCTAATCTGCTTCCCTCAGACTACTTGGAGCTGCAGTGTGTCGCGTTCTTTAAATTGTGTTCCTGATTGCTTTGAAATGGCTCAGAGGTTAAACTGCATGTGTCTTCCCAGAGCTGCCAGGCAAAGAGGATGAGGAGGCTCAGGAGGCTGAGGAAGGTGCAGTTCCTTTAGCAGACGGGGATGGTGACACCGGTTTGGCAGACATTTCCACGCCATCCGCTAAGCCGCTAACGCCGTCCCGGCCGCAGAGCACAGGTGAGCGAAACAAAATCCCTTTGACACCAAACAGACAGACAAACTTAGTTCAAACTCTCATCCGCTTCGAGCGAGTGTTTGCACCACCACACTGCATGGAGGACAAATAAAAGGACTGCATGTTTCTTTCATAAGCTTTCCTCTAGCTGTTTCAATATCAGTTAATCTGTCAGAGGACTGGGAAAAACAATTACCCTGCATCCTTTGCCCGAGGCCACTAATTGCTTCCAAGGGGAGCAGAAAACTGCTCATTCAAGCTGTGATATTTGGAAAACTCCCGAGAGCAGAAGAAATGGGGAACAATGGCCGTCAGATAAACAAATATTCCCTTGTTGTACTATCCCTATGATAAATAATCATTGATCTGCTGACAATAGCTGCCTTTAAAAAAACTAAAAACACACACAAATATTGATGAAGCGTTGACCAATGGCAGCAGAGTATTTTAAAATGTAGTGTTGCTGCACACGTCGATAAAACATTACTATTTATTGTGTTTTTGAACCTATTTGTTAGCGGAGTTTCAAATTGCTTTAATAATAGATGTGTGATTTATTACCTGGTGAGAGAACCAACATTCAAAAACATTGAGTTCTTTGGTCTTTTTTAGTTGTTTTGTTGACACCAAGAAAAATGCAGAACACAAATAGACTTATCCTTTGCGTAAATATGTATGTGAAATATAGAAGTTCTCCATTGTGAACTTGATTTCTGGTAACGTGTGTTTATGAAAAGACTCACTTTCAGCCCAGTCCACAGGAGCAGATGTAACCCACATTACCTCTCCCAAAATAGCAGATGTTGTCAAGTGATTTTCAAAAATAGACCTGTCAAATGTGCCATGATCATAGGAAGCCACAGGGCTCACTCGCTCACTCGCTTGCTCAGTTTGTCACCTGCCATTTTTCAATGTGTCCTCCCTAAAGCTAAAAATCTGTTGTTGATAACATCGGCTGCACATAAAAACAAATTTACAGTGATGATGCTAACTCCTCCATTTGCCTTTAATGAATCTGCAGCAGGTGCTTCTGCAGCGAGTGCAGATAAACTCTCAGCCTCACATTTCCCAACACAAACACACACACACACACAACTGGCTCTTCGTCAGTATGCATGATCTAACTTCACCGTGAGCTCTGACTAAATTGCTTTTTCTGAGGTGAGCCAAGTTGAAAATGAGGTAAATCAGATGAAAAGTACATGCAACTCTGAGCTTCATGATGCAGAATCGAAACGTAAGCCAATTAAAGGTGCGTGTGTGTATGAGTGTGTGGTTGTTGCTACTGTAGCATCAGACGAATCCTTCACCTTTATTACCTGAGCTGGTCCACAGACTAGGGCGCCTCAGGTGAGACTTTTTAAGATTTACTGGCAAAATTCAAAGAAATTAAGACATAAATACAGCCCCTGAGCCTTAATGGTGTTTCGACTGAGACCAAAATGAAACTAGTGCTCACAAGAAATGATCTGAGAAGCAAGTCATGTAACACGGGCTTGCTGATTTTCAGAAGATTAGTGTTCATTTATCTTTTAGACTTTGCGCTCGTGCTTTGTATTAATAATTCACTGAATCACTTTACAACAGCTCCAGGATTTAAATTTCCTTTGATTTAGACAGAAGTTTATATCAAATATTCACAGTAATCATCACTTAATCGCTGCAGGCATTTTAAAGAAGAGAAACGCAGAATATTACCATGTTCATTAAATTAAACCCTGATGTATGATTTCAGCCATGCTATCGTAGCTTAGCAGAATGGAAATGTCTGTTGTCTTTGGGCTGGAAAAGTAAATATTAAAACTGAAAAAAAAAAAAATTGGAGCATCACATAACTTTTTTAGTCTTTTCTTCTCCTTTTTGAAACTTTTTGAAACATGTTTTGGCATCAATTTCAAAATAAGCAAAATATCAATTAATTTGATGAAGTTAAACTGTAAATTTAATGTCTTTGTGCTGTTTTAGATTGATTAAACATCAAGAAGAAACCGTAATTTATGACCATTTCTCATTTATGTTTACCTGAGTCCCAGCTGTTTTAAAATCTTTCAAATCTTAACCGCTTATTTAGTGTCTGCAGGCACTTTGCATTTCAGGCCGTGTCTGTCTACTGTAGATGCGTCTGCTGTCTAGCATGAGACTCGTTCCCACAGGAATGTGTCAGATGACCGAGCAGCATGCAGTGGAACGTAACGCTCTGATCCGTCCCTGTACTGTAGCCACCACATACCAAACCCCGTCCATGCTGCCCGGCCGGCCGGCTTAGATGTGACATTTATCAGCAAGAGTGAGGCAACAAAACATGGCACTAATTCAATACACGTCACGTTTTCCACTCGGCCTGACACGGTGGGATCCAAATCATCACTATCGCGCTGTTAAGCAAACAAATGGATTGACAAGTTATTGGCAGAACACTGTGCTGAACTCCACCTACTTTATCAGTGAGCCCCACACTCACAAACGCCTGCAGCTGTGTGTTTGTTTTACGCTCCGGACACATTTCCCACACTGACACTGTCTGCTTTGACAGGATGACTTTATCAGTCACACAGTGCAAGTTTATTAGAGCAGTGGCATATTTTATGTCAGAACTCTCACAAAGATTAAACAGAGCTCCTCTCTCAGATTGACATCTGAGTAACAGTGTATTTAGTTTCGAATCAATACGGACCTTGAAAAAATATATATATACATATATCATTCTAGTTTCATGCTATAAGTAATGATTATTGTAAGTATTGATTAATTGTTATTAGCAATGCTGGCAGCACATTCAAAGGACAGCAATGTCGGTCAGTGGGGACCTGCACTTTGGGTTGAGAATAGATTAAAATGTACAGATATTCACAGTTTCAAAATGATAAATCTTAATGGTAAGCCCCTGTTTTTTCCACTACAACCACCATGCAGCTGACATTTGTGGTTTTGACTGGAAAGTCTTGACTATTGGACGGTTTGTTCTAAAATATCTTGTGAGCATGTTGCCTCGCTGGCGCTGCATTGCAGCCTTACAGAGCTGCTGGTGCAGCTGGAGACAAGGATTTATACAGTTTGATGAATCGCTTAAACAGTTCATAACATGTTGAAAAAGTGTGGAAGATTTCTGTTGCAAGTTAGTTTATGTCTTCAGGTTGCTTGTTTGATCTGTCAGGATGTTCAATGTTTGTGTTTTTTTTTTACTTCATAAATGACTTCAGTGGTATATTTTCTGTTTTTTCGTTAATCAAAAATGGTTTTAGGCTATTTGCTATCTTAAAAATGTCATTCAGATAGCTCAGAACTCTATATTTAAAGTTCTGTTATTCTCCTCAGGCATAGGTTGTATTTTTATGATTGAACTTGTCTTGCAGAACAGCAGCAGTGTGTGAAAATGTGACATATCTGCATGAACTGAATGATATTCACACATCTAATTTTCCTCCGAACAACGGCAATTTAGTGTTGTGTAACAGTGAGGGATCATTATTAGAATTACGCATGTGGGAGCCATCAAAACAACATTTCACTTTAGCTATTAAAGAGTCATCAGGGTTTTAATTAAAAAACAGCGCATCAATGCAAAAACAAAGCCTTTTAAAAAGCTGTCGTTCTTCCTGCTGAGAACGTCATCAAGATACAGCTCAGGATGTTTGAAATGAAAACTGCTGCACCGTGCTGCAGGTAAAAAGATGCAGCAGATGCTGGCAGTGGAGTCATATTTCCTTGAGTTTGACATTGTCATCACAACCTGGGAGAGTTATTCATCTCTGAGGTCAGGAGATAAATGGAGAGAACTGATAAAGACTGCCAACATGAATGCAGATAGAAGAGAAGTGATAAAGCGAACACTGAAGCACTTACGAAAACCCTTCACTCCTCAGGATGTGAAGCATGAGAAGAGAAAGACTTTGTTCCCTGATTGCATCAAGTGTCAACACACGAGTTTGAACACGCACAAATGCACAAACAGACAAACAGATTCAGGCTCTTTGCATACGAGCACCATCATAATGTTAGAAGGCTACCAGCAGACACACACACACACACTGTCAACCATTTAACTCCCCCACTTAGAGCAAGAGCTGCAGATCTACAGATGTTAAACATAATGCAAGCAGCAGCTGCCATGCATCGAATTTGTGCAACTGGAAAAATGGGAGGCGAAGAGCAGAAAACATGAAGCAAGGGAAGAGACTTGTAAAAAAAAAAAAAAAAAAAAAAAATCAGGGCAGTCAAAGAGAGCAGAAAACTGTACCAGTTTAAAAATAACAAACCCACCTATGGGAGTTTCCCCTTCTTTAAGAGGCGGGTGTCAAAGGGAAATCATAAACAAAAGAAGTGAATTAGGGGACCAGGACAGGGTGGGATGGGAAACACAAGAGCACAAGCCGTAAAAGTCCATTCAAAGACAGACGAGGAAGACTTAAAATAATGCAAAACCACATGAACTCTTGCTTGTAGTTTTACTTAAGCAATGAATTAGACATCTTCAATCTATACGCAAAGATTTTGGGGGTTTTGTGGTGCTGAAGTCTGCAAATTTAAGTTCTTTAACTGGCGCATAACATTACCACCCACTGTAATGTGTTCCCCAGGCATCGCCGGACACATATAAACCCTTTTTTTAAAAAAACTTTTTTATAAAAAAACTATGGCAGTGCTTTTTGGTTGTATTGAGCAACATTTTTTACAATCTCTAATCTGCCATAGAAACGACAGCAAAATGTATTTAGGAGTGTGTACACTTTATTAAACCTGCTACTGTGTGATTTACTGTACTGTCAGTTCATCCTGTTCCTTCTTTCCTGTCACAGTGGAGCATTATAGCACCTGGGCTCTTTATGGAGGAGTGATTTTTCTCTGATAAGCTTGCTGCAAAATGACTGATGAACCTGTGTGTGTGCAAAAACAGGTGCAATGAGAAGCAGCTTCTCTTTTGCTGCAATTGATTATTATTTTTTTAAATAGAGCAAGGGTTTTGAGCATGCATGCGATGATACTATAGTAAGGAACAAGGTCCTTGATGTCAAACAGACTAATGTGGAGACTCGGAGGCTGAAAAATGTTGCAGGCGTCTCTGTAATGTTCACACAAACACATAAATACATGGCAACTCCATAATTTTCCAAAGCTAAACAATTTCCTTTGCAGTGCTAAAACCTGTCTAACACAAACATAATTAACTGTATTCGCATGGAAACTCCAGATGGCTTACGTAATGTGAGAGAAACTCGCTCTGTGGTTCTGAGTGGGCTGATCGCTAACACACACACACACACACATACAGACACACCGCTGCCTCTGCTTTTGGGTTTAGCTCAGTCTAAGGTTGCCTTTTGCATGCTTTTGAACAGGATTAGCACATTAGGAGAAAAAGCACGCTTTCACCCTATCGTGAGCTTGAGCCAACTTGTTTTGTGGCCCGGACAAGAACCTTGTAAGAAGGTGCAAGAAGGTGAAGGCTAAGTTTGTAGCCTGAGGTAGATGGAGATGAGTTATAGACCTCTAAAGCACATGCAGTTCAACTCTGAGCGATTGTGTGGAAAGTTGTAAGTTAATTACTTTTGTGGTATTCATGTTTAAAGTAATTGAAAGTTGCAAGTGACTGGAAATGGACAATATCAGCCTTTGTGCAGTCATCCTCTCATGAGGTTTATGAGGACGTGTCGGCAAAACAAGAGAAGGGGGTTTCTTCTTACAGCATGTTAAAGATGTGGGATGCAATATTTAAAATGTGGCAGAGAGAGATGATTTCACAGAGGCTTTTGCTGTCCATTTTCCTCAGACAGCGCAGAAAAATACCACAACAGCTATTAACTTCTCAATTAATCATTCAGATAATAATGTTGTTATCTCAGAGCTAATTTGATCACTGATTTCTGTTTTATTTCCAGGCATTCTCCGAGAAACTCCCCATATTCCTGCGTACACTGAAGACTGGATGTTCAGCCTGACGGACAAAGACGTCACCTTCCTTCCAGACTGCAATAAAGAGCGCTCCGGGATCTGCAACCTCACCGACACGTGGGACTCCACAACCTCCTCAGATGTTAAGCCCACACAAAATACCACTGCCAAGAACCAATCAATCAACCCCTTTCTGATCCCAGCTCCACTCATGTTGGTGCCGCTGTACACGGATTGGAACAGTGCTATGGCAGCTTGGGGTATGGCCTGGGAAGCACATGTTTACGGTGCTGGTTGCGCCTTTGCAGTGCTGACACTAGCCTCAGCCCTCAACCTGCTCTGCCTGCCACTAAGATGCCCCTCTGGGTGTGGCTATTTCGCCCTTGTCAGCCTGTTTCTACTAGCTGCTGGTTGCACAAGATCTTTCTCGCTCCTGTATGATGCCTATGGCCACCAGGACCGTTTACCCTCCACAGAGGCCTCACTGATGCTCTACGAAGCACCGTTTCCCTGCCTGACTGCTGCTTTCGGTCTGGTTTTTCTCCTCCTTTCGATGCGTTCGAGAATGCAGCTGTCCTATTCAGCCTTCCAAAGACCCTGTTTCCTGGCCTGCCTGGTTTTCCTGCACTTTGCTGCTGCATTCGGACCAGTGACGTTACTGAAGTTTTACCAGCAAAAGCCTCCTCTTTGCCTCTTTCTTTCAATTATCTCCCGCGGGGCCTTTGTAGCACTGGCCACATTTCTGTCTGCTGCCTATTTCGTGTTCTACATCTATGTGCGGGCAGATTCAAAGCACATCTACCACCTGAACAACACGTCCCCGACACCTGCTGAGCGTTACAACCGCTGCCCCTTTGCTGAGAGCCGAGACTGGGACCGTGCAGCCGTAACTGTTTGTCTTTCAGCGTTGTTTTCTTTAGCATGTGCAGGACTGCAGTTGTATGCGATTCTAAACGCAATGGGTGTTGCAGGTGGGGAGAAGGTCTTCCTTCCTTGGCCTTGGTGGGCGTTTCAGTTCAGTTGCAGACTATGTGAGCTCGGCCTTTGTCTGACCTTGGCCGTGGTGGTTGCACATCCAGTCTACTGTTCGGATCACCTTCCAGATGCAGGGAGCTGCTGGACTGAGTTGTTAGCGTCCAAGTCGCCCATTTTGCCTGGGAGCTACCAGTGGTCCCTGAGCCAGCAGGAGAAACTTGCCATTGTCGATACTGTTGGGCTCGGAGAGACAGAGAGCCTTCCTCTTTATACTCTGATGGATGAAAGGCTTGGTAGCAGTCTAAATGGCCTGGATCTTCTCTACCACAGCAACCGAGCCTTGGCATACAGAGACCTTGACCTGGATTTGGATTTACAAGGTTCAGAGAAACCTGGGGATGGAGGAGGTGAGGAGCCCTCAGGTGGATCCTCATTTACCAGCGACTCCACCACAGATCTGCGGCCACCTTCGCCCATCAACCTGCGTCGCAGCATAGATGAGGCCCTCTTCAGCGAGGCCCTCTTTCCCATGAGCCTCTTCAGCCCTGGTAGGCCTATTCGCTGCAGTGATCTATCAGTAAACAACCACTGTGGACTTCACAGCTTTTGTGATCCTCTAACGGCTGACCCTGGTCTTTATCGGACTTCTTCCTGCTTGGAAATGGCCACTCAACCAATCAACCTCCCTTGCACCCAATCTCAAGGAGACACTGATGTAGGTGCTCCACCATCTCCCTCCCTGTCCTCCTCATCCAGCTGTTCATCTCCTGAACGTTGGAGGGGCAGCTCCTCCTCCTGTTCCCTTTACCGAGCTTCTCTTGGAGGCTCCTCATTAATACTCTGTCCAAGTCCAGAAAGACAGGCTCGTCAGCTTGTCCAGGGGGATGCAAGCCATGTGCCGTCCTCTAACCACCAGGGCAGCGCTGACCCACAGAGGCACTATCATACACTGGGAGCAGCCTCGCAGGAGAGCTTGGACTTGGACATGTCGTCCGAGGCAGACCGATCTGTGCAGGAGGAGTTCATCAGCGTTTGCAGACAAATCGATGCTTTGAGCATTTGCAGTGAGACTATTGATTTATAAAGGACAGTCTGGTAAAGAAAGGGTTATATTGAGGACTAATGAAAGAGGTGTGCCGGCTTTGTATGGAAAGTTGACAGTCAAGGTTTTTTAAAAAGCTTTTTTGGAAGTGCATGGTAGCTTTTGTCAACAACATAAAATACCTACAGCTGCCAAAATAAAAGTTTTTGAAGGTTTGATGAGCTTTCTTATGCGGTTATTAGTGAATGTCTATGAAGGTCTAAGTGCCAAGAATGTCAAAAGCCAAAAGGTTATTTGTAACTTTTACATGTTTGATAAAGGCTGGTGAAGTTTGATATAGTCAAAAGAATAGTAACATTTTACAGGGCGGAGAAAACAGGAATTTATTTGTACAAATGTTTTTATCGCATTCCAACATTCCAATAGATAGTACTGTGACTTAATTCAGCACTTATTAAATACTACTGAAGTCCTACCCTATGAAATACCATTGTTATAAATTCTCATGCTAAATAATGGGTTAAGAATTTATTTTGTCAAACTATAAACTGTCCATATCAATATAGCGCACATCTTACTTGCAGTTGTGGTGCAGCAGCGCCCTCTACTGGTAAAACACACAATGTAACCTATATCCTCCTGCATTTATAACCAATGGATTGTGCTTCTACATACACTGACAGTATCTTCTATGACTAGCATACTAATTTATTTATGTTGGAAATAAACTGTGCTCAACACATTGTTTTATAAAGTTTGTTTTATAACATTTTGCTTCTTTTATTTTACGTTTGAAGACATCAGATAAAGTGACTTTGCAACATGTTTAACAAGACAGGAGTCCAAATAGATTTTGATTTGTTTATTTGTTTTTTGTCATATTGAACAGCAAAAGCAACTTTCCTCTGTTGAGTGTTTTACTGTAAACATCTGAAGTGATACTCCTTAAACAACCTTCATGGATTTATTGAATACAGAGTCTTTTCTGTCCATCTAAAAAGCCCTCATTTATATTGTTTTGGTTGGTGGTTGTAAAAGCTACCACTGTGTTCTGGCAACATATTGCAATATAATGAAGCTGAAATTATAAAAAAAACAAAGTGCAGCATTAAAAAAAAGCTGTAAACCTAGTATCTCACTTAACATGTTCATCTGTGCTTTTTAGATGGGCTTCGGGGACTCAGTACCTCACAAAAGACATTTTATAAACCTGAATTCTTTCTCTATTAGACAGTAAATGGAAAACGAGCGGCTGTCATTTTGAGCTGACTACAAGTTTACACTGATGAGCCAAAACATCACAACCTACTAAAGAATGAGGTGAGGAACATTAATCCTCTCATCATTATTCAATGTTCTGTAGGAAAATCTTGGGCATTAATGTGGATGTCACTTTGAACACAACACCCACCCAATCACTTATGCAATTACACCCTCTTGTTCCCTGGTGCCAGACAACACAGGACACCCCCTAAGATCTTATGTCCATGTCTCTATGGGTCAGGGCTGTTGGGTTGCAATAGGGGGACCTGTACAATGAAAGCAGGTGGTTTAAATGTTTTTGGCTGATCAGTGTATGTTTGTCAAAGTTTCTCTCCCAGATTTTCTTGCAATTTTCTTAGATTGCAAGTCTTTTAGTCAAGTAAACCCTATGCAGGGTTAAGTACAAGAGTATGTTAGAGAAAGCATTTTAACTCTTACAATCTGGGACTTTTAATAAAAAAAACAACAAAACATAACAAAAACAAAAAGACAATTTAATTTGACCAAACTGACATCCAGTATGAAAAAAGTTAGAAAAGTATAGTCTTACATAAGCTGATGATAACAAACACAGCGTTACTGTTTCAAAGTAAGAAAAGGAGGCGAGAGGGTGTTTAGCATTATGCGTTATCATTGAGCTGTGCAGCCTTTATTCATCCCCGCTTCAAGGCATATCTCTGGTAAAAACAAAGAAATAAACCCATCAAAGAAAACCTATGCCCTACAGTGGGAACGCAGAAATGAAGACGTGACAAGGTTAAAAGCGACCTGTTCACCAAATTTGGTTTTGAAGTTACAAAAGAAGAGTGTCAGAGGAAGTGTAAATGCACTTGGCAGTACGTATGCAATTACAATAAAGCAGAATATAAATATAGACATGTTTGGCTTAGTGAAAAAACAAACATGCATATCAAAAACATGCTCAATTCAACGCTCCCAAGACTATACAGGTATAATATAAAGTATGTTTTTTTCTAAAAGTATTCAAATAACAAGCAGAGAAATTTTCCTCATTCTGTGTACTTTTTGATTGATTTGACACATTTTAGGCTTCATTTTTCTTTCAACATACCTGATTCTTCAGCTTTTGGTCCCTTCTGTGCTCAACATATGCCATATGAACGTGCACTGAGATGGGACTCTGATTATTTGGCTCAAGATGTCTTTGAAAGGGAAATTAATGCCCACAGTGGTTGTACTGTGGGTCTGGGTTTTGTCTCCTGATGGTAGATGGTACTGAAGGATACAATACCGACAGGATAATTGCCGTGGCCAATAACTTGTAGCTCAGGATCCACAACACAGGAAGTAAACAATCTGCACTGAAATATAAGCAACTACTCGTCATTAAGTAGCTTAGACTTCTGATGATTGATTGATTTGAAATGCAAACAGAAAGTAAGATTGCTATGAAATACCAACACAGTTCACATTAAGAGACAAGTGTTGTGTCTTGTTTTCTGCATGTGCGCAACAGTGTGTTCAAGAACAGGGATGTGAGAGGCTTCCGACAGGGAGCGTGCTGGTAAGCGTGGAACACAAAAAAAAGCCCAAAAAGATGCTGATGGGATCTGCACCATGGCTATTTTAGACTCACTAATATTAACAGGATACATAACGACAATGCACCTTCACTTTGTCTGTTCCACCACGCATTTTTAAACTATTTCAGGCACTCTTAATTCACCAAGCACGCACACAATTCATTCTCTCACTACTATCAACACACGCGCAAAAACTGGGCTCGGCTGCATACTCGAAATAAAGATGCGTATGTCATTCCGAAAAACCCTGATGCGTCACTTCTTGAGTGCAAAATCCCAGGTGTTCAGAGAGTTGGGTGTCAGTTTGAAGGTTTCTCACTTCGCTACGCTGCCTCTTTCCTCCCAAAAGCAGCTGGCTTAGATCAGAGAGAGAGAGAGAGTACGATGCAGGGGAGGGCAGAGAGGATGTAGTGGGTGTCGCGAATTTTAGCAGAAGTGTCGTTTTAGCATTTGGTCACTGTTAGATTGGGTGTGTGACGTGCATGGATGATCTGCACTTTATCCCCCCGTTCAGTAAAGTCGCTTCTCGTAACTGTATGGGAAGATAAAAATCAGAGAGAAATAAGTGTATTTTTTTCGAATATAAATGAGTAATTGCTGCTACAACTACACAAACTGCAACTCAGCAAACTGCTTTTTCCTTTCACAACAAGTTTATCTGAATGCATGCACCAGAAAAATTATAAATTGCAAGTGCGCAAGAGCAAAAACAGTAACAGGAAAGGTGTAGCATTTGTTTGTTTCAGTTAAATCTACAAAGACGCTAAAATCTTGCTTGCAATTCAAGCTTATATTAACAGGAATTTAAAAATACTGTTACTCTATTAATGCACTGACCCTTCTTGCGAGTCTTCCATTGCAGCATTTGTTTGCTAATGTTAATGCTGGACAGGTAGTATTTGCTGTTTCTTAGTAACATAACATGACACTGTCTGTGAAAGTCAACAGAGTCACCACAGTTTAAACTTCCTATTCCTACTTCCTGGACCGTAAAGATCAAACAACCGGCTCTTGTTAGGAAAACCGACACGTTGTTTCTGCCTCTAAAGGTGACACCAACTTCCTTTTAAAAGGGTGTTTGTTTTTTTTTTGCATTATATTTTTTACATGATCCCTCCAGATGATAATGTCAGGTCTGGAATTTATGACCAGTGAAACAAAACAGATTGTGGAGTGCATCACGCTACTCTGCCTTAATACAGATAGGTGTGTTTTTGAACTTACGAGTGGAGTCCATGAACTCCTCCCTCCACCTGTGCTGACATTGTCCTCTTCTCAAACTTCAGCTCTCCAGAGTACATCATGGATCTGATGAAACACACAGTGTTAAATTAGGTTCACATAAAAGTTAACTGCATTACAAGAAGTTTTTCACACACCCAGACTACTCACCGGAGGACAGACAGACTCTTTGCCCCGATGTCCTGACAGCCATGCTGGATACCAGCTATCAGGTAAGGTACGAACTTATGGATGGAGCCCTTGTCTTGGACCGAGCCTGACACACCTTGGGCTACCTTCACCTTGTCGCCCTCACTGTGGAAAACGCATTAATCAGTATTCCTCAAATGGAACCACAGCACTGTGAAAAGCTGCTCTCAGAACTTGGCTTCGCACTACTTTAAGCCTCCCACATACCTAAAATAGCGTTTCTGGCTGCTGGTGCTCTTCTCCATAGCATCCAGGGAGCCCATTCCACGGTACTTTTTCAGCCGAACGCCGTCTGAGAAGAAATACTCTCCTGGAGCCTCGGTGGTTGCCGCTAGCAATGAGCCCATCATAACTGGAGTAGGAAACCGGAGAGAATTATGCATGCGGTAGAAACACCCAATCTAACCTCATCACTGCTGTGACGAGCAGCTTTGTTGCTGAAGAGGACTTTATTCTG
Source organism: Acanthurus tractus (assembly GCA_029783725.1). Taxonomy (NCBI): domain Eukaryota; kingdom Metazoa; phylum Chordata; class Actinopteri; order Acanthuriformes; family Acanthuridae; genus Acanthurus; species Acanthurus tractus. Next base: position 12,736,916 of record JAQNCA010000018.1, read on the forward strand.
ATTTGATGACTGCAAAGCCGCTACACCAGGCCTACATTTTAGTGTTTGAAACCTCACCAGTCGATGCTCCAAGGGACAGAGCCTTCACCACATGGCCCACAGTCTGAATGCCACCGTCAGCGATGACTGGCACGCCGAAGCGCCGAGCGTACTCTGCTACCTTGTACACCGAGGTCCCCTGTGGCCGCCCACATGCCATAACTGGAAGGCAGAAAGCATATCTGACATGACTGCCATGGAAACATTAATCACATCAGACCACCGGGAGAAACAGAAATCAGCTTAGTGCACATTTAAAATCACCCTCATTATAATCTGTCGCTCAGACAGAGACATTACGAGTTATAATGTTCATGTTCTTTTGCTGCAGCACTTCTCTGCTGTTCTCGTTGGTGAACGTGACCCAGTCTGAGTATGAGAGGCCGGTCCCCATGGCAACCCGGAATGGGGCCTTGGCAGATCACCATGACAACTAGGAGCGGTCTCAGGGTATTTGTTACTATTAGCAACTGATAGCCTTTTTCTTCTCAGTGTAGGCAATAGCCACAATAAACTGAAGGTTAGCTAGGACAAATGTGCTACAGTTAAAGATTTGAAATCCTCTTAGCTTTACTAGTTAGCAGTTTGCATACGGTCACAGCAGAATTTTTGTTTCAGCATCTCAAATGACTTTCCATTGTTGCATTTCTGGTCCTCTGACATTAAGAAAGATAACATTTTACAACCGTGTTAAGAAGACTGCAATGGAACAAGGTTGAGTACCTTCCTGTGTGATGCAGATGGAGCCGCAGCCCATGCCAACTCTCAGAGCATCGACACCAGCATCGATCAGATTCTTGGCCTGAGCAGCTGTAACCACTGCAGGTGAGGAAAAAGAATTAAGACACTCAGTTAATGTGTGCAAACTCCTGTATGCTGTTGACATTTTAAAGAAGCAGTGTAAAAAGGCAGGAAGAGCTATGTTTACAAAATCAAAGCCCTTCGACTAACACTGTAATGGCACTGATGAGTAAATATCATAGAGGCAACAACAACAACAACAGCAGTATACTAAATGGTTTCCTTTTTCAGCAGACTCACCATTTCCTCCCACCACTTGCAGGTCTGGATACTTCTGTTTGATATAATTTATCATGTTGATCTGATACACCGAGTTGCCTTGTGAAGAGTCCTAAGGATGCAAAAATATGATTTAAGTACAATGATATTGGACCTGAGGATTGAGGCGTTTTAACAGATAATACAGGCTAAAGGGCGCACACACGGATGGATAAAAAAACACAAGACAATACTTTAACTTAAGTCTATAATTAAATTAAAATTTTACACAAATTTTGTCATATAAAAACAAAGTTTCCAGTGAGTTATGTCATGTCAGGGCATTCCAGCAGTTTTGATCCACAATGCACCACTGCTGATATTTCACAACAATCTCCCACACTTCCTCTTTATCACTAGAACTGATCACTTTCACATGCTTCAAGGAAACTTTGCTTAAACAAACTGCCAAACTCCAGTCTTCACTTTCTCACACATTTATGATGGACACAAGTGATAAGAAACACATCAACCTGAACACCCACCAGTACAACAACATCCACTCCAGCCTGCACTAACAGGTCCAGTCTGTATTTGTCATCCTCTCTGGTGCCGATGGCGGCGCCACACAGCAGCTGTTTGCGTGAGTCTTTGGAGGCCAGTGGGTAGTCCCTGTTTTTCTTCAGATCTGTCCTGGCAATGATGGCCACCAGCTCATCATTGTTATTAACAATGGGAAGCTTGCCTGGAAAAAGAATTTAAAAAGGTTATTAAATTGTATTAGAGAGATCAGGATTTATCACATTTATGAAAATCCAAGTACCAAGCATTAATTTTTATTCACCTTTTTTACTGCGCTGCAGAATATCATTGGCTTCTTTCAGTGTAACACCGGCTGGAGCAACTACCAACTCATCCCTCTTTGTCATGGCCTTTTGAGATTGTTTCATGCAAAAAAAAAAAAAAATCAGATGAGTGACGCAAACACACTTTTAAACTGAAGGACATTGGATTACTTAAAATATAAAAATACCAACCTCTTCCAGGAGTTTGTCATGGTCTTTCTCAGAAAGAAAGTCGATGTCTCTGGAGGTAACAATGCCCACCAGTTTGCTGCCCATTTTGCCCGTCTCTGTGACAGGGATACCAGAGAAGCCATGTCTCACTTTGGCCTCAAACACATCCCCAACTGTGTGGCGCGGACTCATCACAACTGGGTCTGTGATAAAACCCTGCTCAAACCTCTGGAAACCAAGAGAAACCAAACACCATTAATCTTTTTTATCTTTCTCTGTGCGTGCGAAGCAGAAAAAGCAGCGCCAAACCAAACACCATCCGCAGGACAAACAACAATAAATGATTAATATGCAAACACAACCAAACAACAGCGACAAACATAAATAAATGAAGACACACAAAAACCCACACAGATATAAGACAATTACCGCATCCTATATGGAGACAAGATAACAAGAAAGGTCACATGTGAAAACAGAAAGATGACAAAACAATTAAAACAGCAATAACAATTCTACTACTAATGCTACTACATCAAACACAACACAACAACAAAATATTAATGACTGAAGATAAAATGCAAACTAGGTTTTAAAATGAGTTCTTTCTACATAAAAAAAACAATCACAGTTTACCTTGACCTTGCGGACCTCATTGGCTTGGAATTCTGGTGTGCAGTTGTGGTGAATAATGCCAATGCCTCCCATTAGCTATCAAGGTTAAAAGGAAAAAGATGATGATATCAGAATAAAGCAAAAGCAGAAAATCAATCTCAGTGATTTTGCAGTTTTGGCAAAGCTCTATCTTACCGCCATAGCAATAGCCATGGCCGACTCTGTGACAGTGTCCATGGGGGAGGAGATGAGGGGAGTCTTCAGTGTGATCTTCCTGGTCAGAGCTGATGTCAGGTCCTGCAAGACAGAATGGACAGGCAATGGACATGCCATCACTGAGAGGAGTTTGGTTTTAATATTCACGTATGAGCCAGCAGGGGGCAGACTTAACTTGGATGACGCAAGAAACAGTGCAGAGGAGTTTCCAAGTGGTTTTTGTCTTTTTAATTGGTTTCATGACACATAAATTCAAATGCCAAGAGTTGTGTGAGTTCATTTTTTTTTCTTTTCATAAGCACACATTAAAATTTATACATTTTTAAAGAGTTTCTTTTTAACATTTTTTAGCTTTAGCATCATTAAGTGTTTTTCATTTAGTGTTTATATTTTGGGATGTCTGCAAACAAACAAAAAAAAAGCATGATCAAGCAAAAATAGTTAGCGTTGCCAAGGACAAAAGCCTGACTCTCTTGAAGTTGGGAATGAACCACACTACTATATCTCAGCCACACTTCACTTTCACATCTTCCCACAACAAGCTGAACCAGATTTTTGTTATCTTCACCTGTGTGTGTACGCGTGTGTGGGAAATGCACATGGGAAACTACGAAATGAGCTCCATGTTGTCCAGGCTTTTACTTCTTATCTGTGGCAAAACATAAACCAGGGAGGTTTTTCTCAGGGATTCTTGATGAAGGTGAAAGAAAACAGCTAACAGCACTTTTCAATTTAGAGAGCATCACTGCACTAACCTGCTTAAATCAACCCAGAGTTAGGTGAGCATGTAAAGAACATCACATGCCCGAATAGTCTTCCACGAGAGCTCCAAAGCTAAGCAGTCCCTCTTAATGTGTCTGGCCTCTTACATAAGCACACAAAAGCTAGAGTGTATATAGCAAATTTAAATCTGATCTGCTGAGTTGCTGTGAGAACATGAACTACTCCATTCAGAGTTGTGACTAAGGCCAAATGTAAAAGCATTTGTGTTATTCAAGCTTGAATGGGTTTACTACCCACTGGAAAAACTAGGGCGAGGACCAAGACTCGGCAGACACAGCTAACCATGACAACATGGCGCGACAGGCAAGCATCTCACACAGCAATCTGAGATCTTGCCGAGTCTGAGAGCGACTGGAAGAGATTAGAGATATCAATTGAATCATAACCTCCTGAGATGAACGCGGCAGACGGGATTCCGTCTAAAGCCCCGCGATTAACTCTCGTGTCATCTGCCGAGAGAGTTGGATGAGCAACCCACCAGACACGAATGTAAACACAAGGGTGAGGGAGCGGCCAGTGGGTGACCACACCGGGCAAAAATAGCAATGCAGCAGGGGGAGAAGAAATGATGCAGACAAAAAAAAAAAAAAAAAAAGGGGGTTACTGGCAAAAGCAGGGATACTTTTCGTAAAAGCTGTGATTATAAAAATGAGGCTGAGTCTGGAGTAGACAGGTTTGTTTAACCCTCTTAGGGCTGATGGTTTAAGATGTGGCTCTGCCAAGAATGCGGGGTCTGCTGACACTGCCATTTGTACGTTTATCATCAAGAGTGCATGCGAGAGAGAGAGAGAGAGAGAGAGAGAGAGAGAGAGAGAGAGAGAGAGAGAGAGAGAGAGAGAGAGAGAGAGAGAG
>JAQNCA010000018.1:12741535-12755187 GCA_029783725.1 Acanthurus tractus
GAGAGAGAGAGAGAGAGAGAGAGAGAGAGAGAGAGAGAGAGAGAGAGAGAGAGAGAGAGAGAGAGAGAGAGAGAGTGTGTGTGTGTGTGTGTGTGTGTGTGTGTGTGTGTGTGTGTTTGTGCAAGAAATGACTCGCTGGTTCTGCCAGGAATACCCAGGAATGCCTCTAGACAAAATGTGCCGGTTAAATGCAACAATCTAATGTAACAATAGCAAACCTTTCATGCCCTATCGTTCTCTCAAATACTACCCACAAATGCATACTCACCACTTCGTCTGAGGTAAAGTCGATGAAGCCGGGTAAAATCAGAAAGTCACTGAAAGACAGAAAGAAAATAATAATAATAAGATCCTTGTGAAGCTTGGCAGAGCTGTAAGGTTTAAAACATCGACATACATAATAAATTCTTCAAAATATCTTCAAGCAAAGCAGTGAAGTGAAAATGTTTTCCTATTTCATGAGCACCTTATGGTAAACAGGGAGAATACAACATTAATTAAATAAAAGTACAAGAAAACAAAACTTTGTTTTAAAGGGGAAAAACAGATAAACTCGTATTAATATCAGAGAACTTCAAAAAAAACCTTTGTATTAAGTATTTATTCAACACTTAATTTGCCTGATTATTCTACTCATTACTCTCTGTTAAAAAAATTCAAATAGGACGACACAAAATATTTTTAGCCTGCAACCTACTGTTAGACACTCTTATGTCTCTTCATATTTCCCTGAATGTTGCTAAATGTGGCATAGTGGCGGAGTGCAGAGACTGAGTGCATCTTGTACTCAGTAAAAACTACAGTTGACCTCTTTCAGCTCTTGGCTGTGTAAACAGAGTGAGTTAGGAGGAGATGAAGCGATGAAGAAAAAGCTAGAAACAGGAACGGGGTGTTTGTTTTTCAACCGGAGTCTGGATGAATTTTTGGGTTTTTGCAGATGGATGTGAAAACAGGCTGGGGACAGATGGAAAGATGGAGGTAAAAGAAAAGCTTTGCATGCCATGAGGATGAAGGAAACTAGAAGGAAAAGTACAAAATGGGAAAGTGTGTGGCAGAAGTGAGCAGTACGGAAGGACATAACAGAGTTAAAATGAAGACACTTGACCCACTAACAGATTTCGGCTGCCTGAGTGTGGATCTGAAATAGTCGCAGTTGGGAGGAGCCCTGTTTGTTTTCCACTCACTTCGGAGTCCAAACACCCACAAATGTCAATGTGGGGACGAGCAGGAAGCCCCACAGACATCTGCTAGAATTTAACAGCAGCCACAAACCTCAGCTGCTGCCCCAAGGCTACACCTACTGACCCCGGATCAACATTGGAACAGGGCTCAATGTGTTGGTTTTGAATTTTAAAGAAAACACTGGCCTGGTGATGCCTTATTATGGTTTTCATTTGAATGGTAAATGTAGACAAATGCCTGATGTGGGAGTGTCTCTGTGTACAAACTGTGCTTACTCTTACTTTTACATTACCTGAACTCACAAATGGAGGATAAATATCAAAGTATGCTCACACCCACAAATCATCGAAACAGCCAAGGGCATTACAACCAGCGTTTTGTAAATGTAGCAGCAAGTTAAACAGGGTGAACATCGATTAGTGACTGGCTCATATCAGCTGATACTGTTAGTGTGTAAAAGACACTGACAGAAGCTTTATTACACTTTAGTTAGCAGCACCAACTTTGCCAAAGTTGTAACAACAGTCAGAAATATGCGCTCTCATACCGATCAACTGTGGCTTCATGTTAATTATAGTTGTGTAAGATTTGCTTTGGGTTTTCCAGTCCCTTACAACTGTAAGAAGGTACGACTGATTTTAAGATCTTCAAACTTGATTACAGGGATACTTTTATAGATTTGTTTTACAGTGTCTACATGTCTAAAAAATAGTAAAGCGCATGGCCTGATAATGTGACGTTAACAGCTTAAAAAAAATCTGATCACTCATCTTTGTCTATAGTCAAATAAAAACAAAAAAAATGGTGCACTTTTACTTTAAAATGTCATTTCAGTGTTTATAGAAACAAGATTTGAACAAACAAGTTTGTAATCACACCCAAGGTAAGATTTTAAGCACCTTGTTGAAGGTCACAAGCAGGAAGTTGTTTCTCTCACAAAGCTGTTTCTGTCTTCCTGTTTCTGTTTCGTAGTTTCTGTGGTTGTATGTCTTTCTATAGCTCTGAACTTATGAACTTAAATAACACTGGTAGGAGACTTCAAGTGTTGATCAAGTCATTGGAGATGGTAAAGTTCTTCTCAAAGACATACAGGGAAAGTGGTCAAATTCTTTATTTTACTTTGAAGAAACCTAGCCAAAAAAAGTTTCAACTTTACCAACATTATCTGTGTTATCTGCATTGTCAGACTAGAGTCATACACCGGTTGAGACACAAGACAAATGGCTGAAGAAGAATGTTGCAGACTCTTATTCTAAAACCAGCCCCATCCACCCCAATTCCTCCCGGATCCACATGATGTCAATTTAGGCTATCATGTGCCAAACTCCATCAGTCATGATGCACTTCATTACATGGTGGAGTGGTTATTCAATCACAAGCTGACGCAAACACCACTGCATTCTCTTCTCAAATCAGCCTCTGCAGGAGGAGTAGCATGATTAGAGCCAAGATTTGGTAAATTTTCAGCATAGCCTTCAACTAGGATGATGATAATGCAGATGATTGTGCAGTATGGACAATTATCTGCTATATATCATTTGGAAAAATACTTAAACTAATGGCCTCCAAGGGAATGCTGAGAGGGCATGTTAAGCACTGATTGCAGTAGCTGATGTTAGGATCTCTGGCAAACATAATCAAAACATAAAGCACTGTGATGGGTTTAGGAGTTTTAGAAGAAAAATTGGCATGCTTCTGAGCTGTGCAATGCTGTGCTTCTTGCTATGTGTGATTAAGGGAAAGAGGACAATTGTATGTATAAGTAAAGAAAATAATGTTAGTCAAAACGTGTGAGGAGTTCAAATACAAAGACATTAGTTAGCAGAATGCTGACCAGAGCTGAGCGAGGTTAGGTAAGATGTGAAAATTAGTGACTGATTAGTATTTTGAGCAAAGGAAACTATTTGCAAGAAAGGGCATGAGCTGTTCTGTCACACATGCTGCATTCACAGGACAGGTCGTGCACTTTGAGGGTTGGACAAAGTTTATAATGTAGTTATGTCCACAGGAAGAAAATTTGACCCCCATAACCAAGATCGGGTTGAGCAATCCAACAAGCTTGTCATTTATCTTCTGCATACATGCACAGGCTGAGATTTTGGTATGGCTGGTTTACGTCAAAGCAGTTTCTTTAAAAGGAAAAAATATTTGCTTCCCCCTTCTGAATTCACCACTTTAAGAGTCAGAGAATTTTGAACAGCATAGTTTTAAAACAGTTTTTAAGAGGACTGTTTTACTCACTTGTAAGTCAACCCATCTCCTTTAGAGCATAGCTCTTCAGCCGTTTGACCATCGGAGACAACGCACTGTTGGTCAGATCTGCTGGTTCAAAATGTGTTGGCCATTACAAAGCACTACTGCATACACTTCACCCACCATTGCGCGCAGGTGAGGTTTTAAAATCAGGAGACCGTAGTTTGAATTATTTTCATTACTAAACTGACATTGTCAGAAAAACAAACAAAAAAAAAGGTTTGTGATGCAACTTACTTGTATGTAAGGCCATCTCCAATAGAGAAGAGCTGCTGAGCTGAAAGTCCATCTTCAGGGACGTAGCCTGTACCACCACTGATTAAGTAATCCGCCATGCTGCCAAATGATGAGAGGCAAATTTTAATAACTGCGCAGCCCAAGAATCAGATACAGGTGTTTATATGAACACCGTTTATAAACACACCAAGGATGTTCTACAGAAAACACTAGACATCTACTTTGCAAGCAGAGCTTCACAGGAAGACATAACCATAGCAACAATATTATTTCCCAGCCAGGCGCTTAGTGCGCCTGCGCTTCAGATGCAAGATGCAATTGCCTCTTTTGCTTGCAGTAACAAGCTACTAATAAGCCGGTTATAAACTCGTAGCAATGCCGTACAAAATTGAATAAGGGTGTGTCATATATTTTATCAGAGATCATTGCTGTCACACCACGGGTGGCAAAAGTACTATTAATTACTAAAAGAAATGACACTTATAGTGCAGCAGACACATATGCGTCACCAAAATTTTCGCGATTTCTTGCCTCTGTATCTTTATTATTAAGATAGTTACCGTATATAAAGTCAGCGCATTAGACACATGACAACGGTGCTGCAGTTTCAACACGACCGCGTGTAAGGCAAAATATGGCCGGGTGACCCACTAACATTAAACTGAACCATTCACGCTACAGTAATCAATAACATCAATGCTACTCGCTTTCGATTTTTAAACAGTGGGCACCAGCAATATGAAAGCCTATTAACTGCAACGTTACCCAAAAAAAAGCACGCTGCATCAAAACAGTGTTTTGACTAGAGCAGTGTAGTCTATTGCTAGTTGCTGGCCTGGTGACCTACATTACATTATCAGTAGCCAACACACATTAGCTGCCTGCACTTCACAACTGCAGTTAAACAAAATATGCTACTTCAGATGTGTCTTTGTTGTTTATACGGTAAAGTGGCGACGCAGCATCCTTGGTACTAGTCATCCGTGTTACAACATTAGCCATGCTAATGACCATGTCCACGTTAGCATACCTAACGTTACATCTCTCCCATCAGAGGTCCGAATAAACCATCGTTGTTTTGGAAAGAAACATGCCAACCAAGCATTACTTTAAAGACAAAAAAGACAAAACACTCTTGGAGTTAATTGTATTTCTAGTCTCTATCCGTTTTCATAGAAATAAAAAAACTAAATCTATTTCAGGGGAACGGTATGAGTCCAATAGGCGTAACATAACTATTAGCAAAAATTTAGACTGTGTAACATGAAGCCATGTTTTCAGAGTTCCATTTAGGCCGAATTTAAATGTGGGTTATTGTAGTTACTATTCAGCCTAAAAGCTTTTTCTGACTACGACACAGCCTCATTGAGATCAGAGATAACACTATTTGGACACAATTTCGAAAGGAGTTTGGTGTTAGCCATTAGGCGCACGCTTGTCTCATGCAAACATGTGCATGCAGGTTGATATGACCGTATCTGACATTTTCAGCAACGCTAGGGAGCGGTGATATTTTTTGGTAACATTCTCAGGAATTCTGAGGAGCGATAATACATTTCTAATAAACACAGGTTAACCACCAGTGGTATTTATGATGACAAGTTAAATCGACACGTTTATAATTTAGCGACATCAAACAATAAATATGTGCCAACAAATCACTAACGTTACTTTAGCTATTACGCATAGCTTGGGGTGTCTATTTTTAGCAAAACGTTAGCAAGTGAAACACAGACACCTTTATATTAACCTGGACGGTGCTGCAACCAACGAGCATCCGGTGTTGACAAGTGATGAATAAATTGAAATAAAAAGCATAACCATTACATAATTTACGCATTTTACAGTATTTGAACCGTCACTAATTCCTTCAAAGCTAACCCTCGCGTTAACACTTTAGCAAACAAACGTTGACTTAAACAAACGTCGCTAACGTTCAAGTACAATTTTTGGTGTTACCTCATTTATTACAACATGAACAAGTAGCTAGGCAAGCCCATCCCCAAAAAATGCCACTATAAAACTGTACCATCTGAGGGCAGATGTGTTACTAAAAATAGACTACACCACAATGTCGCTACAAAGGACTGAACTTTTGAGAGAAAAAAAACATGAGACGTGTTTCGTCCACGTTAACGTTATAACGGTTAACGTTACTTGAGGACATGTGGCAGCAGGAGCAACCGTTAGCATTTAGCATTAGCAGCTCGGTTGTTCTGATTTGACCCCAAGAAAACACTGCCAGAGGTTAAAATCGAGCTTTACATAGATTATCAAGTGTTTTAAATTATGTAGCTTCTTGGCTAGCATAAACTGCAATACATTTTCCTGTACCGAGTAACGTTACCGGGCTACCTTATGGAGCTGATCTCCACGTTGACCAGAGGAAAAGCAACTTTCCAGCTGTGAATCTACAGAAGTCGGGCTTAAATATGAAGCGACGATGCACGCAGCGGTTCCTCTGCTTCAAGGAACAAACTGGGTGGGCGAACCGGTCGTCAGAGGCTCCAGAGGTGTTGGAGATCAGTCAGTAAAGTAAACCGGGAGTGTTTGCCTGTCTCAGCAGCAGACAGACAGACAGAGCGTGGTGGTGTTATGTAGGCTACGAGGAGCGCCGGCGTCACATCCCTTGTCCTCACAGAGGCGTGTTCAACCCTCCGCATGCTGCGACTGTGAAATCAGGAGCGACGGTGGAAAAAACAGCAGCGATGGTCCACGTGAAAGTTTCACAAGGCTGCCGAAATGCTGGCAGACCGGTTTAGGAAAGCTAACATTACTTGTTCATTGCTAAGGGGTCATGTTCAGTTTATTCCCCTTAACTTTTTTTTTTTTTAATTTTAAAACGAACAGCTTTGAAAAATAACTGCAATCTTACTCCAGTACTGCACTCTTCTTTAGGACAATTTTGAGATAATTTGTCTCTGTACTTCAAAAGAAGAATATTGTACTTTCAATTCACTCCTTGTAATCCATAGTTAAAGTATAATAGTAACATTTAGAGGGGTCATATTGATGCATAATGACTACTTTTTATACATTTTGTTGATTAATAGTGTGGTGCTTTCACTCAAGAAACATTTTAATGCATTACTTTATACTATCATAGTGCCAGTTTTACTTCACAGTGCACAGAGCGTAAAGATTAAAACTGCTTCCTCAATTTTATTATGCAGAGATTTTGAACAAATTGTAGTTCTAGTGTTACATTTTTGTTACTTTGTTAGTGTTCCTTGAAGCACATCTTCATATGTGGCTTGCTGAACATTTCTATTAAAATATTGCTTGACAGAGTTCGGTGGAAGAACAGCTTTGAATGGAAATACCTCACAGTACATGTGCATGACCTAACACTGAACACTTTTTCAATCGTAAATTATGTGGTTTAACAACTTTGTCAGACTTACTGTCAAAAGCATATGGTTGAATGCATTTCCTCTCCAAAATCAAACTATTCATGCCTTACTTTTCCTTGTCTTAGAGAAATTTAATGCCAAATTAGGCAGCACTGTCTTAATTTTGGTCACATGCCTGTCATTTGAACTGGATTAAGTGTACTGAAAAGACAGCACTGACCACAATCTATTCACATGAGCCGCGGCAAGAAATGTGGAGAGAAAATCACACATAATAGACAGTAGTTCAAGTTTCATGTGGCAACTTCTCAAATACAATTCCTTTTGTTATGTTCAACTGTGTCTGTTATTTCCCCTTTTTTTGTTCTCATTCATTATATTATGAATTATGTTATGCAATTATGTTAAAATAAAGTGGATATAACAATTCGTATTGTGTTGTAGCTTCAGTCAGTGTGTTGTAGATTTTACAGAAGCATTTCAAACCGCTGTAAGAGAAAGCTGTTCTATTTAAGGCTTTACCAAGAATACGTGGGGTCACCAAGAGAATGTAATGTGTTGAAATAAGATCACATCTTTTGAAGCTTAGGTTACTGGTTAATGAGAAATCAAATGACCTTTATTTGCTGAGAAGTGGAATTTTATGAAAACATGCAAAGAAGCATGACTAAAAATAGCTAAATGCACACCTCAGTTTACGCCTCCAGGACATAATTGTTGGACAGTCGGTTTACATCCTGACGGAGGAACTGACATAAAGCCACACAAGGCGGCTTGTCCTTTCCCAGTGCACACATGCACATTCACTTTACTTAACAGAATGTCAGCTTGCTTTTCTTGTCATCGAGCTGTCAGCAGCACCAATAGTTGTCATGACACGGAATCGCTGGTGGTTTTTCACAACTAAAAATACGGCTGTCAGGATCTTTTAACACCTTGTCCACAGCTTCATAGAGCAGAAAACCAGAATAAGAGCTTTCACTGCCAATAAAGCCTTTGTCGTATGTGCCAACAGAACAGGAGTTACATAATTTGTATACTTAACTACACCTTTAATTACAAATTAAGTCTGGCAGTCTTTTTAAATCTTTGTTTCTTTGATTTATAATGATGCTGCTAAAGATAGCACATTAAAAACACCTGCATAACCCTCTCTCTGGAGTTAGGGATTATTATAGCTGGTATTTCCTCTCACCTTCAGCTTTGGCAGGCAAAAAGCCATGTGTGTGTGACATAAGAGCTTGTTTACTTAAGCTGGACCTATTTCCTACAGAATATTTATTTTCATCTCTGTTTAACACTGCTGCTCATGGAGCTGCTTTTTCTGGTCATGATGATTATTGATTATTTCCTGCAGAGATAACATTACTGTCCAAATATTGAATAAGATAAAGAACCAAAACCATTATATCAATAACCAAACATGATTCACAGTCGTCTTCCGTTCTATATTAAACTTATGTTCCTAGATATTTCTGCCAAGGTGACTCGGGGGATCTGTTTTCCCACTCCATGCTTGTGTCCAATTAAATGTGGGTCATTGCAGATATGGGTCAGTGGTTCCTTTATGTACTGTAGCTATTCTGAGCAGTTGCTCAGCCTTGTTTGTCCTCCCAACAACATGCTACTCGCTACTGCCTTGATGTTGCTTTGAAGAATTGTCGGTGTGCACACAAGGGAAGGGCCATGCTACAAATAGCACCCGACAACCCAGCTTAAGTCATTTAGTTTTGCTAGCATCTGCTATTAACAGGAATATATTATCCAGAGGTTGTTCAAACAAAGAAAAAAATTTAGTGCATCACCCAAAGGGGGTGATTTAACCTCAAAGGCATTTGCAAACTGATCTTAATGCAAGCGCAGACATGTAAACTGACCCGGCGGCATGAAGTCAATTTACATATGCAGTCTTAGAAAAGTGCAGCTGCTCGTAGCTAGAAGGCTGAATTATTTCACATTGTATCTTGGCATAGAGAGTTGAAATCATTCTGTTTCTGGGATTCATTTGTATTCTTTCTTTTGCACTTAAATTTATGTGTACGCCTGTCTGGGGCAAAATGTGGTCCTCAATGTGTCAGTTCTAAAAAAGTTTGACCTTTAGTCCATTTTTTTTCAGACTTGCTGATAAGATATTAACTCTACAGCAAACAAATAGCTACAATAAATATTTCTGACTATCATTTTAAGACGAAACATAGACATATTTGAACCTAAATATTGCTTGAGATATACCAAAAAGGTGGCTCATTCCCAAAACTTTCCCAGTAACTCACCTTTCTGGGCCTAGACCGGCTTGGATGCGTGTGGCGCTGTATCTCTGGGCTGCAGTTTCATGTCCATGTGAAGTTTGCCGAACATAATGTTCTCCCTCCCGAGAGGAAACACCAGAACGTGGGAGCTGAGTGTCTCCCACAATTTTTCGATAGTCCACCTGCTGGCTCTCCCTGGCTTCATCTGTGCCAAAGTGCTCGTAACCATACCCCTCCATGATCCGTCCAAGGTCAGTCTCTGAATCCAGAGGCCCTCCTCGCCTTGCCGAGCAGCTTTTTAACAGTTCCTTGCTTTTTAAACAGAATATCCAATGCCAGTGAAAATATTGAACAGCTAAGATTGTGTGTGGGTCAAAAAACAAAAGGCTTCTGGAAACCCTGAATTTGTTTAAACTTCATAAACCAGATTCAGTCAGAGTAAAGGAGCGACGATTTGCAAAACAAATGCAAACTCTCCATTTGCTTCTAAATATTCCTATCAGGAGTCCAGTGTCTTCTCTGTTTTCTCTGCCGCTGCCTTGCTGTTTAGATATGGAGCTGCATAGGTGTTCCCACACAGATCAAAACTGCAAAAAAAAAAAGAGAGCAGTGTCAAGCTACTCCGTCTGCCCCTGCACAGGATGCACCTGCCTTCAAAAAGGCACCAGCCACCTCTAGGCGTGTCAATGGAGGGCGTCACCTAGGAGATTCTCCCACTGAGAGGGTGTCGCCGTGGAAATGATGCCTGCAGCAGAGCGTCGTTGTGGAGAGGCTGTCGTGTTGATGTCTTCAAAGTGTGGTAGATTCTCTATCATGGAGGCAGAGGAGAATGGACAGGGTAGATGAGCACAGTGCAGCTCCGGCCTGCACTGTACTTATATATGGGACAAAGCAGTCATTGCCCTAAGCATTTCTCTGCAAGTTGAATGGACTGAGTGGTACTGTCCTGCTGAGTGCTCTCTATGTCTTGCTCCCTCTGTATGTATGGGTTAATCCAGCTTTCTATCAGTGGCACCCCAGTGCTTTCACAAAGAGGATTTCAGAATTAGAATGAGCAGCACAAGAGCCGAGCTTTGCAGAGATGGCAGCACATTTTTACAGCAAGATCATCACAGTGGTGCCTTAATTCTGTTTTCCTCAGTGGGCCTCTACTTCTGTCAAACAAGATCAATACGGCAAACATAGCATCTCTGAAAATGTACAACACAGAGGTTGCTTTTTGTACCTGTTTCGGGGGGTTGAATGTTATAAAACATCTCCTCACCTCAGGACCCACAGGTGTTGTATCTGTTGCTTTTTATGTCTCATGCAGGTCTCACAGAAAGTGCAAGGTTCCTGAGCAAAACTGTGGCCAAACTACACGAGTCTGGCTGATTACATTCTCTGGTGTAACCACTCTGTTTCCTAAAAAAAGTCAGAGGTTGCGGTCAGACCCGCAATTGAACACAGCCTGTGTTTCTACCTTGACGCTCGAGGCTCGTGCCAAACCTTAAATTGTTACATAACGACTGTAAATACTCTTAATAACTACTTGTGCGACCGGTTCTTTTTGACATCGGGCCTTAAATTTATGCCTTTGGGGGGGTTTACAAACAGCACGCAATGTATGAAATGTTGTTTTTGCATAAAACATTCGCGGGTTTAATCCAGTGAAAAGGATTCCCCTCCACACATACACACATGTGGGCTCTTCTCAAAGGGATCACCTCCAGGTGACTGACTGTTTGTGACAGTTGGTGAGACGTTAAGATGGAAAATCCTCTTAGCCAGTCTTCCGAAGCTATAGTAAGTTCCCCACTTACAGCTCATCGTTAACACATGGCAAAGGAAACTCCTCACCCATACGATGATCTGGAAACTGCCTTTTTGTTTTCAGGATGCGTTGCGAACACGAACATTTGACAAGTGACAAGTGACAGGATAATGCCGTGTAAACCATTTCTGCTGTACTACCTTAAAATCATTTTAATCTCTTATACCTAAGGTCGGTCAGGCCATTTGACATGTGCATGTCCTCAGGTTTGCACTTTCTGTCCTCTTATTCAATTAAATTTTCTCATAATGAACATCATGTGCACAGCGTGGAAACTCATTGAGGCGCTGAAACGAATCAAAGTCATAAGATCTAACACAAGAGTAACCTTTCCCTGACAAGAAAACCCCCTGTGTGAGTTCAGTGTGTGTGTGTTTGAATGACTGGCTGCTGAGGATATCATCTATCAGATGATCTGAATCTACAGCAGAGTTGTAACTGATTTCACTTCACACCGCTTTGATACGGAGCACGCCTCCTTTTCAAACAATACATTATGATAACTGCAGCTTTTATAAGTCCCGGTTAATGAATCACAGTTCTAAATTGCTGAAGCACCCTATAAAAAATAAAGACAGATTTTAAGCTTTGAAAACTTTGCTAGAAGTTAAGAAGCTAAAGAAGCAAAATGTCAGAGTTGACATGTACATGTGGCAGTGGTTGTGTTGTAGGAACTTAGCATTAGGATGCAGATTTTCAGATTTTGATTGAAAAAGTGATTTAAAATAATATCTCATCCTCATTCAGCTGCTTCAGATTCAGAGTCCTTCTTTAGTGCATGCTGGGTAAATGTCATGACTTATTGGGACACATTAACAGGACAGAACCTTTGCAGTTGTGCTTTTTTACTGTGACAATCTACTAAAAAAAAGGTCGTAAAGACAAAACAAAAACTTAAAAAATGAAATACGATGCAATATAAACACATTTTTGGGGTTTAATGTGTTGGACTTCACCTCTTATTAAAATACAGTGATGCAAGACCAGGCTTCAAGCCTGAAGGCATGTGAGGCTGTGTGAGTTCTTAACAGTCAGACACTGACATCTAGTGGATGCAATGCAAACCCCAAACCCCATAACAATTTCTCGAGTAATGGATTGCTTTATGTGCAGTGTTTCTTCTGTCCTTTATTGAAGTATTTGTCAACTTAAGTCCTGCAGAAATATAATTAGAACTTGTTTTTAGTCCTTGAACAGCAACTGTGAAATACTAACACTGACCACTACATTACTTGTAGAGGTGGAGATAAAAATCAGATCCTTTACTGAAGAAAAAGTAATAATAGAACATTATACAAGTGTTCTGTTAAAAAAGCTTTGTATTATACCAACATAAATTATGTAACTAAACATACTCAAAAGTATTAAAAGTATTCCCTGCAGAAAGAGTGTTGTACTATTTACTGTTATCTCAGTAGATTAATATTATGATGCATTCAAGTAATTGAGGGATTTTACTGTTGCAGTTTGTTGAGCTAATTTTAAACATTTTGTGTGGTGATGCAGCTAATGATTGTTTTTTTTATAAATTAATTTAATGGTTTTCTCCATTAATGGACTGTTGGTTTGAACAACTCTCAAAATGGTGCAAAATGCCATCACACTTAAAACAACAAATGAACCGACAGGGATGAAGAAACGATCAAGACAATAATGCAGCTCATGAAAAAATTACTTTCATAACTCCAACAGCAGATGCTGAACGTGACTTTTCGCTTCCTGTCGGTGGGAGTGGCTGACTGAGAGTGTGGAGTATCAGCGTCGTCACTCTTGCATGTTTCCAGTTGGAGAACAAAGACCTGATGCAACCATCCCCAGAGGCAAATGTCTCAAGTCTACCCTACAAGTACCTCAAACTTGTACTTAAGTATAGTATTTAAGTAAATGTAATTGGTTACATCCTGCTACTGGTTAATTGTGTTACAAATTACATTTTTAACCCGTAGCCAGTCTTGTAAACTCGCTGTAATGTGCTAATTCTATCACTTTGAATGATCACCTGACAGGAGTTTCCTCTGATTCACAGTCACATGCTCTCTCTCATTGTTTGCCTTTCAGTGTTTAAACGGGAATGCAGCTAAAAAAAAAATCCCATGATTAACTCTAATGAAACATGGCACCGTTTCTCCTCAACAGTTGTTGTTAAGCCCAGGCAGTGAAAAAGAAAAACAAAAGGATTTAGAGTGTGTACAGATGAGTAATCAGAACTGTTGGCTGCTTGTCAAATGCAGCTGTGAGAGTGGAAATGTCTGGTATAAAAGTGCTGAGGATCAAATCCACATCCCAGACCATGAAAGCTGCTTACACAACTCCATTCTTTTTATAACCTGGGAAAAATAAAAGAAACTTCATTCTCTGGGAAGAAGTCGTTAAGTAACAACTAGTAAATTATCTGGGATATCAACTCAAACTGTGCTGGTCTGTCTAAATGAAAAAGTAAAAGTAGGTCAGAACATGCCTAATGCTAAGCTAAGACATGTGTTTTATGTTGATGTGAGGGTCAGTGTAACATCTGTGCCATCATCCTTTCAGTGAATCATAGAAACTGTTCTTTGTGCTGGAATT
>JAQNCA010000018.1:12787406-12805525 GCA_029783725.1 Acanthurus tractus
AGAACTGAACCTTGCCTTTGTGAATTTGCTCCAATTGAGAAGAGAGGTTAGTTTCTGCTTAATGTGAGGACAAAAATTACAAATTACAAATTATACCATAAAATGTGCAAGTAGATACATATTCTGTGCTTGATCATGCGTATTTTGTACAATTTATTAACCATAGGTGTCAGTTCAGCAGATTTTCTTAATAACTTGCAAGTGCAGAACAGAAGTATTGTCACAGCGGGATCACACACACTGAAAGCAACATCTCAAAACACACTCTCAAACTCCTATATCATTTGTAACATCTCAAAGGATTGCTTGCTTTAACACACCTCAACAGAAAATTTTAATGGTCTATGTCTCCTTACTAAAATCCATTATTTTCTTGTGTCTTCAAGTTGACAGGCAGATGGCGCCATTGCCTCATTTAATATCACCTCTGCGTGTGTGTCCTGCGGTTTATGGTAGAGTATATGTTGTGTTTGTGTTTGTGTTTGTGTTTGCGCTTTGGTCAGTGGTCCGTCTCCCTCTCATCAAAGTGTTTGAACATTAAGTCAAGAACATAATCACCTGCTTTTGCTCTGTGGGAGATTTTATCAGCAGTGTTTTAAAATCATTCCTCTGGTGTAAAATCAGCATAAGTTTGGCCCACTTTGAAAAAGAATTAGGTCAGGATTTAAACTAACATTTGATATCTGTCTTTTGAATAATTTATAAGCCAGACATGAAAAAAATAATCAAAAATACATGCTGTGTGTGTTGCTGGTGTGTGAATGTGACAGATTTAAGGCTCCATTGAAGCCTGTTTGTGTCCTTTGTGTGTGCTTTGGTTGTTTACTTGGATACAGCTCAAACATCTTGCTGTTTTTTAACATCATAAAAAGATGGACTTCACCTGTGTGTCAGCCTCACACAATAATCGAATGACTTATCATGAAATAATTTCCTTTTACTTACATATATCAACATTATAATGCCCCAGTCACTGTTTATCTGCACATTCCAACACAAACCTGAACTTTCACTAGCATTTGTGTATTTCTACTCACTTGTAAACACACACACACACATTCCTGTACTCATACTGTACACTGCGGTTTGTACGGTACATGTGACTCCTCTCAGGGTTTGTCCCAACGCCAATGAATTGACCTCTGAGTTCCCCGCAACACATAGCTCTTCCTTATTCACAGTAAATAAGAAAAGCACCGTGGTGCTCTCCCTCTCAGCTCCATGCACGACATCCCTTTCACAGTTCACACCCCCGTGTGTGTTTATGTAAGGGAGAGCTCTTTTTCGGCAGCTGTATATATCGTTTGTGCTTCACACTATAGATTCTTGCATGTGATTTGTTATGAGGACCCAGCATATTATGATCATGTTATTGTTTCGTCTGCGTGCAGTTGGAGAGGTATGTGCCCATGATGCCTTCAAAGGCGTACGTTATGCCAGCGTTCGTGTAGGCTGAACCTCCTCTGAGCTCCCTTGTTTTTTTCTTTGCGCTGAGAGATGAGCTGTGGGAGTGAGTTGTCTCCAACTTATCTTATATAAGACACGCTATGCTATATATGATGCATTATGTATGAACATAGAAAATCTCCCATCGCATAAACTTCTAATGATGAAACATCTCGTGGGAGCCTGAGGGCAAAGCTGTATAAACACAGGACGACTATAAGGATAACGGGCTCTCACGAAAACAACAGAGATGGGTGATTTCTTCTTTTTTCTTTTTTTGATGGGGGGTATATAGAACAAGTTGAGTTTTTTTTTTTTTTACTTTCCTCCCCTCAGCTTACCTTCCAAAATAAATCTGCCCACTAAACAAAAGCACCTCTCTCTCAGAGAACCTCTGAAGAGCTCAACTTTCTAATTTGCTGCTGCCTCAGGCTGACCTCTGACCCCTCACCTCTCACCCCCTGCCCCAGTCACTCTAATGCTTCTGTTTGCTCCAAAACAAGCTCCAGACATCAGCTTGTTTCTACTTACCATGAAGCTTGTGATGAAAATGCATTTCTTGTCACTTCTTCATGCTTCTCCTGTGACTAAAACAGACTCACTGTCTTAATTGTAGAGCACAGCAAACCATATCTGTCACAGTGACTGTAAAGAAAACACTATTAACTTCTCTGCTGACCATGAACCAAAACTCACACACACTAAAGCAGCCAGAGCCGGGTGACCTTATACTTTAAACCTGCCTAAATCTCCTCTCCTGCATTTTCCCTTCCTCTAACCTCTACCCTATGAGTCAGCTGACCGAAAATCCCCCAGTGACCGACAACATCTGTGTCCTGACCTTTCAAAACACTCTCTTCTCTGCAAAAACACATATGGAAACCAAAACTTAGAAACATTTAACATTTGACATTTAACATTGTACATATGACCACTTGTGGCAAAGGGTTACATTACGGTAGTGTATGCTCCCACATTGTTTTTGCATTATATTTTTTGGCCAGCAGTGGCAGCACTGAGCACAATGCAGCTTCTCTATTCTTTGAGTGAGGAGGAAATTTTGCAACTTCTTATGTTTTTTTTTTAATGGAATTTAAAGGTTAAATCACAGCATGACATTTAATCTTACGTGATTTTGGTGAACACTTTTGCTCAAAACCTTAGAAAAATTGCTTTTTTCCCACATGCACAGGCCAGAGGAGATTATAGGTCCCTTTCAAAGTGTCCATGAGTGTGACATTCCTTCCCTCTCCGTTAGAGAAAATTGTGTTTTTTGTTACTTTTCACCTGCTGACATTGCTGTGGCTATTACACCGTGCAATTTTGGACTTGTCTCAAGTTAAATTTGAAAGTGGTGAGAGAAATGTGGTGAAATCTGTGGTTGTCAATCTTGAGCAACAATCCCTGATTGTACTGTGAGACCAATCCACAGAGGTGCAATGGTGACCAAAAAACAGACCATGTTTAAACTCTGTGTCAAAATTTAAGACCAAAATCCCACAAGAGACTGATTTAAACTTTACAGACCTGTCATTTACCTTAATAAGAATGCTTTCTCTCTCATGAGTTTGTATTGTCAACATTCTCTCTGGGAAGACTTTTAATTAAAATCTTCAGGTTTTGCTCCGATATCCACCCTTTAACTAATATGTAGTATGAAGATCCTGAAACTGTGCTGGAGCTTTCCTGCCATAAACAGTTATTTGTGAGTTCCTGTATTGTCTGCGGGCTGTGACCTCTCCCATAATCTGTCTCTTATCTGATACTGAACCCCAAACAGAGCCCGGCCCTCTTGTTTACGCCCAGCTCTGCATATTAACCCTCTGACTCCCTGCAACTTTTTTTATTTTTCCCATCCTCAACCACCACATTCAAGTCCAATAGTCCTAATTTATACCGCAAAGCCCCAAATTAAAATGTATTTTTACTTTCTGTACAGCCTATGACTCTCTCCAAGAGATGTTAACACCCTCAGATTAGCCTCCGTAACCACTGTTTACTATTCTGGGTTAGCAGTAAACAGTGGTTTGCGATGCTAAATTTACCTGGAGGGAAGAGTCCTGTATTACTGGCATGTATTGTTTAATGAATGACAGGCAGGAGGGGGAGCAAACATGCTAACTAGCCCATGAAGCTATGCTAATGCTATCACTAACAGTCTAATGAGTCTAATGTGAAATGGACTTAGTACAGAGAGTTTAACAGAGTTAATACGTAAAAAATGAAGAGTTATGTTAAATAAACAAACATGGAGAACAAGCAGACAGCTGATATCAATTTTACAGAAATCATATGTTGTTGTTGCGGAAGCTGTGCAGAGGTGCAGCAACCCCCCTCCATCACCACCCCAATCCCAGCAATGACCTCACTGCCCTTGCTTTCCGCCCCACCTCTAATCCTGTAATTGCCTCTCCAACACACACACACACACACACACGCACACACATGCTGATCCAGACAGCTGTGTTTACTCTCTGTGGGTCTGTGGGAACTTCCTGCTGACCTCAGCGCAGACACACAAACACCACGCAGGCCGCAAGACGCTTGACTGGATCGATAGATGATCAAATGGACATTTTCTCACATGCAAAATATTTTCAAATGGACACACACAATCTACCAGACCAGACGAGTCGGACCAATTTTCACGAGGATTCAGACGGAAGACGATGAAAACAATTTCACACGGCTGAATGTCTCTGAAATGTCATTTCTGTCCATTTCTCAGCTGTTGTTATAAAAGTAGATTGTTGTTTTTCCTTGTGGATCCCGCTGAGATTTTCCCAGCGAAACCTGAAAACTTGTTCCAGTTTTTACACTGTGACATGTGAAACAGCACTAACCTCCTTACCCCCTCTAATGGCTAACATGGCTCATACACAAACACACACACACACACATATGTAGTCCCTCTGGTCCTGTCTGTAAAACAGAGGTCTCATTCACAGTCGTCATTCTCATTTTTCTTCGACTCTCAGCTCAGAGTCAGGAAGTTGAGGTGGATCAGATCACTGCCGGTGGAAAATAGACACATCCAGATTTTTTTTTACACACGACTTGATCAGTGGAAGCTACAAAATACACAGCTTAAAAACAACAAAGTCTCTCAAGCTGATATTTTTTCAGGTGCAAACTGTGTTTTGCAAACTTTTAATTAATTCAGGGGATCATTTGTGGAATTATAATAACAGTAGTTTTGCCATATAGTGTGGCAGCAAATGTTAAATATGTGAACACTATCCTTTGAACAGCTGGATACTATTTATGTGAGCGAATATGCTCTCAGGCTGCGACTATAATACGATCGCATTACATGTGGATGTGACGTTTTGTACTTAATTTTAAGAAATGGGGCTGTAGGTGTTCAGCCAGAGGAACTTAAATTAAATCAAACTGTCTCCAATGTGCAATTTCACTCCGATAAACATGCTCAAAAAAACAGAGACAAATGCAAATGCAGTAATAATCTGACTTTGTTAGAAACACATAAAGAGTTAGACTTAAGATGTGTGAAATAAACACCTTTTTTTTGTTTTTTAGTAATCATCAGTGCAACATGAACAGTCTTTCAGATCATCACTATAATTAGAGCACTGTGTTGACTAATGCAAGAAAACATTTAGCAGTTTTAAAAAAAAACATTAAAAAAAATTTGGTTTAAATAGTCCCAGAACTTTTTCATGCATTCTGAGATCAATTCATTGCTTTTTGAGTGGCTTTTAATGTGGACTAAAGTGGAATTTTTGACTTTTTTGCTTTCATACCTTCAGTATCTACACTTAGTAAGTGAGTGCACGCAGACATCGGAGAATTTAAAAGCTGTCTGAATGAATATTGTTCATGTGACCACAAAGTCTGCTTCATTCATTATGTAGAAGGGTGTCTACAGTCCAGACAACACTCTCCTTTCGACTCTGCTTTCCCTGATTGAGCACCATCACTCTTTAAACTGCGATAACATTAAAACTCAGCTTTTTAAGGCATCACTGCACTTAAGAAGCCATTCACTATCTTGTTTGCATCACCGAAATGAAATTGCTAAAATTTTTATATCCACTTATTTTGTCTGGTTTATTCTAGAACAATCATCATATTGTAAAAATACTCTGTTTCGAGTCCCTCTCTTATGATTTGTCTTGTTTACTGGAAAAACTATTGAAGTTTTATAAGAAAAATCTACTTTAAGTATCAAAAGTAAAAGCTTTTAATGCAGAGAATTTCCCTTGTGAGTGTTTGTAGTCTATCTAATGATACACATGCACAATTACATTATTGCGGTATAATGTTATTACTCATAGATTTCATTTTTGTGGTTGACTTAACTTTAAGGGCTGCAACTTCGAAATTATTAGGTAAGAAGCAACAACTCTTTACGTCTGAGACTCTCAACCTTACATTTGTACTGCACAACAGTAAACATACTCAGTAAAATTCCACTGTTATGTACTTTTACTGTCATATATATGTGGCCAATAACCGAATGACTACATGCTTACTCACAGATCCATAACTGTTCCAGCTGTGATTCACAGCAAAAAAAAGATCAAACTATATTTCCTGCAGCCTTCGCCCATAAATAAATCCATCCCATAAATTGCACTCCATCAGTTTCATCAGCTTCACGCCCTTCGCTTCACAACACATACTTAAGTGTTGCATACCATAAAAACTAGTGCAGAACTATAAACAGCAATACTGTGAGCTGCCTGAATGTCATTCCAATGAGTTCATGTCATTATACTCCAGTGTGTTCGGAGCCAAGAAATGCATTTCCCTTGCCCAGTAGCAGGGCTGAACGGAGCCTTTTTTGGGGCGCTAAACACAAGGTTTTAATTTTGCCCCTGTGACGAATGTTAACCCCAAATTATATCAGCTTGAAATTAGAGTTCTGGTGTTGGCCCTCTGTGTGTGTGTGTGTGTGAATAGAAAATAAACACCCTAAAGGCTGGGGCAACTCTAAAAAGGAAATCAAGAGTTTAGATTTTTTTTAAATTTCATTCTAATACGGACAAATATAGAATGAATCACTGCAAAATTCCCCAGAATTTATAGCCAGCAGTGCTGCCTGCCCCTAGATGAGTTTTACATGTCGTCACTGAGCAGCAAAACCCTGTATGTTCACTTTTTCCTACAAGTCAATGCTTTATGTCATCCATATGAAAAAACTAAAAAGACACAGTATCAAGTTTGAAAACACTGTGTTATCTTGAAAAACACAAGGTTTCTACCCAACAGCAATGAAACCTCCCAAAAACATGCATACAAAACAAAACTCACACAATGAAACAGTAAAATCATCAGAAAATATTATCTGTAAGGGATAATTATAGCAAACACAGAGATACTAAGAGTTGAGATCGGCAAAACCATTCTGTCAAGCAGATTTGACACTGTCTCACATCTGCACAGGCATTGTCGAGCTGATGTTGTTAATCTTTGCACCAGTTTCTGCATCAGCAGCCTTGCTTGCAACCTCAGAAACACAACCACGTACAATATCCTGGCCCTGCTAAAAAACTGTGAGCAGGGGAGCCCCCAAACAAGGGTGGGGTCCCGTGCCATGGGCCGGCCCTGCGTCGCGGTTTGGCTGTACGCAGTGTGTTTGATGATGTCCATATGCGGAGGGAGAGGTATTACAGCTGAATATATATTGTCCGTTTCTATTACAACCATGGAAAATCGTTCTGGTCTGTTTATTATATGACATGCAGCTCTTTTTACGGTGTAACTCCTGGAACAAAGTGCAGCCAAACACACCTTGTGTTTATCGTTATCTGTTCTGCAACTGAGGTAGAAGATCCTGAAATCCCAACTTCAGAAACATGACATGTGACTTATAGAAGTTGAGATGATTCACTTGACACACAAACCTCTGGGGAACATGATTCATGATGAACATGTTGCAAGAATTTCCTCTTTTTCGACCACATCTTGTCCTCTCACAGTGACATAAAGCTTGTTATTGTATTCGAGTGCCTTACTATGTTACATGGGTGGAGGCACGAGTGTCCGATTACCATACAGGGTGTTAAAAGTAACAGTATGTGACTATATGGGACCACTCTTTAGAAGGTCTGATTCCCTTTCTGCCTCACGTGTCAACTGCATGTACAAGAATAAATATTCTCCGTATAATACAATGGTACATTCTCTGTGCTATACGTGCATTTAATGTGGTGCTACTTTTATGGTGGTTTTATTTTGCGAAAAACATTTTCTAGCAGACAAAATTAAATGGTCTCCATACAAGAGCTGTTTTGACTGGAAGGGCCTCAGAGTCGAGAGCAGCCTGAGCAAACAAAGTCCACTAATGGCAGCCATGTTGCTTTACCATTTGTGAGTGCATACTTTGAGCCCGTGCCAAGCCAACTGTATGGCTTGTAGGTGACGGTATTTCACAGTTTCCCCACTGCTGTACAAACGCGGGACTGTCCGCGGCGTGTTTTCGCTTCCATAAAAAGGACACAGGTGTGTAGGTTTAACCTGCACCTACACCTCACGGCATGCCCCAACACACACAAACACACACACAGATGTATGGATCCTGTGAGTGATGTGTTGCCTCACGCTCCCCGGTGAATCCTGCTGAAAAAATAACTCCAGGCTGTACAACCCTTCAACCTCGAGGGCCTTTGAGTGTCAACAGAGCCTCGCACCTACATGGACCGGAGTTGTTTTTTATTGAACGTGATTGGAGTTGGCGTCTGAGTGCGCATGCATGCAAAAGTGCACTCACACACACACACCGCACTTGTGCATGCTTTGTTTTGGAAATGATGTCTACGGGAGATGGCTCACAGGGCTGAAAGTCAAACAAGCTGCAAAATATGTACGACTGTTTAAAAAACTGGACGAGCCACACAGTTAATCTGTCCATAACACCCACACAGTTTATGTGTGTGTGATGCTCAGCTGATAGCATGAAAATGCCTTTCATAAAAACAGTATTAGTCAGCTCAGCAACTTCCCTTTTTGAGTCATTTGTCAGATTGTTGATGTCTGGTAGTAGCACCAGCGGGGGAGGTCAGTGAACCTGCATAGGGTGTTGCAACCTCTCTCCTCAGGTGACCAATGAAAATCCAGAAATACCTGCTGACAAGCGAGAGCAGGGGGAGGCGCTTTAACATTTACTCTGGCAAAACATCTTGTTATTGTGTGCGCGTATGTGTGTCAGAGGGTGTGGCGGCTGACATTATTGATAGGGTGATTGAGAAAAACACACACTAAAACCACAGAGATGGTGATTGGACAGCTGGTGGGGGGCGTTTTCATGTCAAACTGGTTCCAAATGTATCAAGGTTTTGCTTAAACTCTGTGTAGGTGTGTGTTTACGTCTTGTATGTTTTAGGAATGTGTTTGGATTTCATTGTCTGCATGATTGCATGTGTATATCCGCCACCGCCGCAGACCCATATGTGTTGCATTTCTGAACCGACACAATCCTCCTCAGATCATTTTTCATGACATCTCTGATCTCTGCCCCCTGGCGGCAAATGGCCTCCCATGTTACACGAGCCGCGTGGAAACACAACACCATTTGGCCCGAAGCTGTCCAAATATGGCCCGCGGCCCGTTTTGGTCGCGCCTGCCCACGCCTTGAGGGTTAGCCCAAGAAAAACGCTCATCATGTTCCTAATTCAATCAACACCAATTTCATTACTAGAGCACAACAGGGATGGATAAAGATGGTTCTCACTTTCTCTGGTCTGTCTTTCCAAACCATTCAAGTGTTGTTTTTTTTTTCAGTGGCAAATGTAATTACCAGCAGCACATCTTGTGCAAAATGCTAATAGCAGCCAAGGACAAAACCCCCCTCTGTCTCTATTGGCCATGCAGCAGGAATGTTTTGTGAGCCGTAGAATCAACTCGTTTAGGCTCTATTTGCCTTTATTATGTGACCTCAATATCAAGCCTATCATTTTCTCAGGCATTGTTCGAAACCCTCGCTGCTGTTTCTCTCGCTCACCCCCTCCTCCAGTAATCTGCGTCAGTTTGCTGGTAATTATAGCTTACTGGAAGAGATGTGGCTGGCTATGAGCGCTGCCTCTTGGGTAGGAAAAAACAGCATGAAAACCAAGGAGACTTCCATTTTTTTTCCCTCCATCTCCTTTGGGAGACAGGGCTGTGTGGGTGACTTTGGGGGTGCAAACTATACGGCTGATGCACTTACATCCCCCCCATTATTATTTTTTTTAATCCCCATTAGCATCCTGCCAAAAAGTGGGCTGCAGAGGTGGTTGCTTGCTGCTATCAGTGATATCACCCTCTTCCTTCTCTCTCCCTCGGTCACACAAACACACACATAAAAAAAAAAAAATAACCGCCCACTTTAGTGATGTGAAGGGAACAGTGGTAATGGTTTCCAGTATGTCTCTGGCTGTGTGTGTGTGTGTGTGTTTATGTGTGTGCACTCTTGATCCTAAGTGAAAGTCTGCAGCACATGTATGAATGTGTGTTGTCAGTCTCTGAGGCTCTCGATGGTCTGATCCTGTTACACTAATGGCTGCAGTCTTGCCATCCTTTAATTGCATACAGGGTCCACCAGGGACGGATGGATGACACAGGAAAGACTCACACACAAACGCACACTTGCACACTATAGCATGTCGCACGCATGCACGCTGTGAATGCACAACATGAAGTGCAAGAGGCAACAAAGGAGCACATCTCCATTACTGGGAACTGGTTCTTAGAGGGCCATTTAATCATGGAGATAACGTGTCTTTCGCCTAACAAGGCCTGGCAGTTTAAAATCCCATGCAGCTCTCTTCCTCCTCATATCTCCCTGCCTCTCCTCTTAGAAGACTATCTTATCAATTTTAAGACAACTGGCATGTGGATTTCTGCATATGGACTCTCCACTCGTGCACAGTTCACATACCCGCCATTCGTGATGTGGCTTGTTAGTTAAGCGCTTCTCGTGTAGGACTGTTTTCCTGATGTTTGGTGCAGCGTCTTTCCTTGGCTTCAGTTTTGCACACTTCCCCCTATATTCCTATTTATAACCTTGCCTCAGAGGAAGAGATGTGCATTGTTGTTGTTTATTTGCACAGGCTTGAAGTGCTCGCGTACGGTATTCCTCTGTCATGAGGGAGCAGCTGCAGCTTTGTGGTTAAAGAAGGAAGATAACGGTTGAAAAAAGTGTTGTCTTGTACGCCAGGAAATGAAGGATGAACTTCTCATGTTCCTTATCGCTTCATTGCAAACATCAGTGTACTATGACTGTAGAATGTAGCATTAATGAAAAAAAAAAACATTTGATGCATTCAGTTCAGATTTCTTCCATTAGGTTTCCTCTTTTGCAGCACATTGCTTTGCATTTTGTAGTCTACGACTTTGCTCTTGGCCACTGCGGATAAAATCATCCACCTTGACCTGCTCATACCTGGAAAAACACCCTCCTGATGGTGCACAGAAGCTAATAAACATTTTCTTTCCACTGGGATTGGCTGCTAATCCCTATTCTATGTAATTGCTGGCCAGTAAACTATGACCTTTGACCTGCGTTGTTAGACAGGAGGAGCTCCTACCTTGGTGACTGAGCAACTGTTGACTTGTGTTTTGCAAATGTTGACATAGTTAACCATTTTACCAGAGACCCCTGCGGAGGGGAAAGGCTCCACTCTGGTCATAAAACACAGCAGACTGAAGAGGGGCCTAATACATTTTGGTGTTTGGTTGTAGGTTTGGCTGTGTTTTGGTTGTGGTGTGTCTACATATTCCTCAGTTTGCATTTACGAATGCACATGCAGTTGATGTACACACAGCACATCTATAGGAGTAGCTTCAGCCTTGTTTTATGTCCATGTCTTCGTCTGCTAAGGAGTCAAGTTTATCAGGTGTCAGTGAGCCAGAACTGCGTCGTTACAGGCCGTATAAAAAGCCCAGGCTCAGCTTCCTCAGCAGGGGCTCATTGTTATTACCCTCAGATCTTGGCTCACAACATCACAGCAGACTTCACGGGAACAACTCAGAAGAGCAGGAGGCAACGGAAAAGCAACAGAACGTGACATTGTACATCTCCAAGAAATTGAATTAATTAAGTAATTTGTTTCGCCTGTTATGTTTTGAGGGTAATTTGATTTCTGCCTCAATAATGTTGATGGAACAGTTTTTTTCCATGTTAAAAACTGCTTTTTATTGTCCTGTGCAGAAGTTGTTGACTTTTTCAACCTTTAGAGGGGGAACTCTGTTGTTTTTTTAACATCTAAGTCTACTCAGAGGTCTCGGGGAGGACAACAGAATATGAGAAAAAATTTCAGTCTCCTGTCCTCCAGGGGGAGCTGTGCTAAGTCTCATTATTTTTCCTCAAGTGGACTCACTTGAGTCAGAGTCGGTAATGGCTGAAGACTACAGGTGTGAAAATGTATTTAAATTGTAGGGATTGTAGAAGAAGTGAGCTTTCCAGACCTCCATGGCTATGCTCCTCACTCTGCTTGAAGACACATTAGCTGTTTCTAGCATAACACACCCAAACCCTGTCAAGAGTTGAGTTGTATTGTGGGTAATGTAGGCGTTGGTTTACGACACAGAAGATGAATATGTGGAATAAAAAACATGCTATCTTTTTGAACACATGTAGATGTTATTTTGAAAGAGAGAGTATTACTATAAAAAATCACACGTCAGCAAATGATTAGCTGATATATTCAATATCAACATTTTGCTTCCTACATTACATCTTGATTAAAAACAGTTCCATTTTATAAGATTGAAAACAAGCAGGCAGAATTGTGCTTTTTGCAAAATGTAATCAGAGTTTAAAATTAGTACGATATAGATGTAATTTTTCTCGCATGTTTGAAGAAGAAGTGGTTGGATAGGGAGAAAAATGTGTTTGTTACACCTGAAAAACCATCCAATGATCATTGTGTTTTCTCGTAAACTGCTTTTACTTCCTTTTCCCGTCAGCATAAATTGTTACCACCTGTACGTCTGCTGTGTGCCGCAGAGAAACACCAGTCATCTTTACTGAAGGTTTCTTGGAAAAAGTGAACATCGACAGTTGTGATTCATAACATATTGAACATATTAAAACAGCTAGTAACTTCTTTTGATTGTCATACCAAAGAAGGTGACCCCCACCCCCAAAGACCAAAAGCCCTTCAAACAGGTGATGCATGCATGGAAAAATCGTAGTGCCTGAGCAGCTGTGTCACTCACTCCGGTGATGGTAACCTTTGGCCGGGGTGAGTGTGCTTTCTAATTTTGTCCCCCGGATGGTCTGCAAGTGTGGGCGACCACAAAAGGCCTTGTTTGTTTATCAGCTCTCACCGACCCCATGTTTCCATTTCCACAGAGATACGCCCGCACTATCAGGCTACTCAGACTCATCCAGGAGCCTAAAACACAGATCCTCCGTCACTCAGGCGACACCCACGTTATTTGAAGCCCCCTCTGCTATCACAGCTGTGGAGAGTGTGTGTCTGCCTCAGAAGCTGCTAATCTGGCTCTGCCGTTCATCCCACTCATTTTATCTCTGCGACACTTCCCACGATGCTGCACACCTCAGCGTTTTTTAACTCCTACAAAATTTAATATGTTACCAGGGGTTTTTTTTTGTTGTTGTAAAACATCGTATTTTGCACATTACCTTTTTTCACCCCCGACCTCTTCAGTTCACACCTTGCATAACAGGTGGGGGTTGGTTCCCAGTGATGATGTTGGTAGAACAAACAGTGTATCTAATTTGCTTAGGGAAAATTGCCCGGCCTACTGGAAAGTGGATAGTGTTTGCATTGTGCAAGATGTGGAAAAATGATTCAGGTGGCTTATTCTCACTGTTTGATCTGAGTCTAGACATGAACAGCCGCACTTCAATGCACAATATAAAATATGCATGCTGACAGTGAGCCGTTAATGCCTTGCTTTGTGTGTAAGTCACGTTATATAAGGTTTAAGCCATATGAAGAGCTTGCTGGAAACGTGGTTTTTGAAGGCAGAAACTGTGACTCTCTTCCCACTTTCTTGAAGCAGTATGGAGGAGGAGCAGCTTGAAATAATAGCTCCTGGTTGCTGTTTATACAATGCTTTTTTTTTTTTATCTTCCTCTTCACCTCTTCAATCTCATCCAGCTCCCATTCCCATTTGTTGCCTGTAATGAAATTGCCCTCATACGCTTCCACTCATCAACTCCAGAGTCACTAGGAGAAATGGTAATAAGGTAATGGCTGATGTCGGCTTCTTCTTCCGTTGCGTTTCCCAACACTCCCCCGTTTATCCATCTTCCTCCTCCCTGCCTCCTATTACACACCAGCCACTGCCTCTTTAATGGAGTGAATCTCTGTGTTGTTAATTATATTTTTTTTCATTTTTCTTTCTCTGCAGATTTTAATACGTATCGCTGATTCTATTGAGGTTTGTTGGTTTTTTATGCTTCAACTCACAACAACAGCTTTGATTTGAAGGTTAGCTGCAGATTATCTGCACATTGCCTTGTTAGAAAGTTTAAACTAAACCACTGATAATTAAAAATTAACTTTTAGCTAAGCTACACAAAACTGTTGCTACATGTAGCTGCTCAGGTGGCAGATTTAACACTTAAAATTCACAGTAATTGCTTAAAAAAGGGGTTAATTCATGAGATAGAAGTAGACAAAGCAGGTTTTGAATTTTAGCTCGAAACTTCTAACTGAAACAACAACAAAAACACTATTTTAGCTCATTGACGTTTCAATATTTCAGTATAAAAAACCAAAACCTTGGAGAAGCAAAGCAGACTAAACAGTGACCAGTTTACAAGGTAAAGCTTGGTGGCAGGATGAATTTTTCCATCCAATCCAGAATCCAAAGACTTGCCCTGTGTTTTAAAATATGACGGCCATGGGATCCCAAACAACGTCAGTATGTGATGAGCTGAGAGTGAGAATGCCCTGAGATCACAGAGGACACGAGAAGAAATGAAGAAAGGGGAGCATTGTGAGACTTCTGGATGCTTCTGCATCTAGTTAACAGCTGTAACATTTAAATTTTGGAAGAAGCAGCGTAGCATCGGTTTTTTATGAAGCAACCAGTGCAGTCTGGATGCTTTTCCTTGAGAAGCAGAACATTCGCTAACAACTGCAAAATGACAATGTTCAGATTCCAAGTCACACTGCATCGACAGGAACCTTTGCTTTGCCAGAACAAGGCTTCGAGGAAAATGTAGTCAGAGTTTTATATTCCCAAAGTAGGCCCAAAAACACAAAAGGCTTTTATTTTTACCTTCCATGCTGGTTGCAGCTGCACAAAGATATTTAACTGAGCTGTTTTCCCATTAAAATACATGAGAAATGAAATCACACAAATTCTTTTTAAACCAACAGCTTAATAATGCCAAGATTCGGCAATATTTGGGTAAACAAGACCGTATTAGGTATCAACATTGAAATGACTGCTGATTTAAAATAAAGATCCACTTATACAGCAGATAGTTATTAAAAACTGTCCTTTTGTGGAAGCAGAAACACTGAAAACTCAAGGTGTTTTGTAAGCGACACATTTCTCAAAAGACATTTCCGAACCCATTAAAAAAGCCTCCTGGAATAGTCTACTTTTGGAAGTGAACGGTATCTTTAGGGGACAAATGCAAATATAATCCATAAGGTATTGTGAAGAAAAGAAAAAAAAAACAACACACCCAATCAGAGACAATACACCTGACTGACACAACACCCTCCTAGGATCATATTTCCATGGCTTTCATAACCAAAGGCGTTAAGCCATGAGGTGTTCTGTATTCTAATGTATGTAAAATCTTCTGGGCTCCTGCAGAGAGTGTCCTTGCAGCAAGGTGAAGATGTGGAAATGGCGTTACAGTGTGTCTGTATGAAATCAGGTTATTATTGAGATTGGAGGGGGATTCAATCACGCCGCTGATTGCCAAGTGCAAGTGAAGAAGAGTGGAGATTGATCACAAATGTAATTTTCGACGTATGTGATTCGAGCGCAGAGAGCTGATCTGAATATCTCAAATCAGGTTATGTTGACCTGCCGGCTTTCATTTTTTCTATTTACAAGTGCGATTTCAGCGTGTGCGTGTGTGTTTGGGCTTTGTTCGTAAGTCAGTTATTTCTGGGTGCGTTGGTTCAATTTCCTGTTTCAGCTTGTCATTATTTGTAGCATGAAAAAAAGGTGTTATTAAGCTTGAGTGCTCTTTCTGTTTCCTCACAATCAGAAGATGCAAAAGTGCAGAAAGAGGAATAAGATTTTTCTATTTTGCCCATCAGACTAAGTGAAAAGAGTATGGAGGGATATTTTATAAAATAAAACACCTATTTCTGCTGCTGAAAATGTTTTGCATCATTTTTTACAAATATCACCGTAACAGGACAGCAAATGGCCTACTTTTCCACATCAGTGTCAATCAACAATTCCTGTCAGAGTCTTGGGTCTAATTCTGGGAATAATTAGGTAGTGTAAAGTCCTAGTTTTCTTCGTTTAATTTAATTTATCCTTTATTTAGTCAGACAGAGGAGTCCATTATGTCGGTGTTAAAAGAGACTGGATAACAGCATAAAATTCTTAGATAAAAAAATATATAAAGGCACCAAAAAAAAGCATTTTTATTAAAAATTTTCTCATTTAAACGATGTGTAACATTAACTGAAAGGCAAAGAAAGCAACATTGATGAAAGCAAATTCTTCTCCTGGAAATTCTCACAACTTACTGGCATACATGAGATGCAGAGATGTATTGTGAACAGATGCTTCTTCATTTTAGCCGTCAAAACAGAAAAGAAACCCCCGTTTAAAGGTTCCCTACAGACAGAAAAACCTTTAGGAACTTAAAGGTCTTTTGTCTCTTTTGTCTCTTTTGTTCTGCTGCCTCTTCCTCACATTATACATCAACCATGTCTAACTAGTGGTCAGATTGATTGTGTGAGCACAGTCCCATTTAAGTTACCTCTTTTTACCCAGTGACTGACTCATGAGGCTGTTTTCTGAGGACCCCTGTGCTGTTATTTGTTTCTCTGTGGCCTTGTCCAGACCAAATCAGGCTTCGAGGCGATTGGTTTGTGAATGCACATTAACATCTAAGCGGTCTGAGCACCACAGCCTGATGTCCAGCTGTGTTGCTTCAAAAGCTGACTTTGCTTCAACTGTCCATTGCAGAGATTTTTGTTTTTTTTCCCGTACTTCCTGCCTGATACAAATCCCCGTAGCCTTAACAGACGACCCACATAAAAGTGATTGGGAGTTTACGTTTTCGCAGCATAGCCTGAAAAAGGCCTATGAGGCCCTGAAGGAGCCACTTTGCAGAGCTATTTAAAGTATGAAATGGTTCCATACTTACCAAAGTATGCACTTTTCCCCTTCGTAAGCATAAAAAAAAAAAACAGACTTGGTCTAGTTATTTCATCTCCACAAAAATCCTAGTTGTGTCTGTGTGGTGGCAGAGAGGGGATTGTAACAGAACATGCTTCCTCTTTCAGGGAAGTGTGGGGATTTTTATGTCAGGGATCCAACCGTGGTTTGTGGTGTGAATGCATTCAAAGGGAGAAGTGAGGACTTTGTGAGACAAAAAAGCAAAACACAGACGACAGGAATAGATATCTAGAAGGGGTTTATTTCAATGACAAAAAACAATAGATAGAAGGAGAAGAAATCTGCATGATTGCCCTCTAAGGTTTTTTCCCTTGTTGACTCTGAATTCATGTCATGAAGAAAACTTTCTGTTTTGGCAGCCAAACAGCAGTGCACAGCATTCTGCAGATCTCTCTTTGCATTGCAAAGGTCAGGCAGTCTGCAGCAGATGTTAAAAGGCCAAATCACAAGCCGCTGTGAGCGTCCTGGTGATGAATGCGCTCCAGTGTTCCTGCTCCATGTCAGCCGTCTGTCTCAGGCATCAGCTGACTCTGGATCAGCTCATGTGCTGACAGAAAGATGGATGAACCAACAGCCTGTTTTACAGACCAGGTTATAACATCTGACAAGAGTACAGATTTTCAAATTATATGTATAAGTACTTTCTTTTATTTTGTTGCCATGACATAATTGTGTACAGAGGATCGATTTTTAAAAAGACTGTTGACATGGCAGCTCATTGAAAGTGAAGCCAAGGCATCTTGATTGCCCCCTGCTGTCAGGCTGTAGTGTTAGCCATAAAATCTTGCCCCTCCAAAAGTTCGTGAATGAAAATGAAAATTAAAGTACACGTTAAAAAAGGTGTCTCTTTATTTTAGGTAGTTCTTATCACATTGGTAACATTAAAGCGCCTGTTTTTCTAACATGCTTGGGTTTTTCTGGTTAATGAAAATGGGGTTGTAACGCCATGAATCACAGCTAATTCTTTACTGTATACTATTCTATGCGATACTGCAGCTCCATCCCCTGATCCCAAACAACTATTAAATAAAGTCATCATCACAGGGATGTTTTGGATATATACTTTTGTGTAGCGGAAGTGAAATGTATTTTTTTTTTGCCCTCATCAAAGCAGCAGTTTGAGACTATAGCTTGCATGTTGTAGCACAATTGATGGAAAACGAATCCATCCTAAATGTACTGAGATGAGACGAAAAAGGATGGAAAATGGAGGTCAATAACAAAACGTTCTGGAGTTTCCAGTGAGGTCTGAAGTCAGTCAGAGGCTGAGCTTTATACACACAAACACACACACACACACACACAGAGGCACTACATCCACTGCTAGCTAGCTCAAAGTTAACTTTTGTGCCTTTCAAATCTCTAAA
>JAQNCA010000018.1:12855774-12868622 GCA_029783725.1 Acanthurus tractus
CGGCTTATAACATGGATGATACCCTCGGTGTCGTGGTTCAATTTTTCACAAAGAATGATGAAAGTAGTCATATAATATGAGAAATTACACCGAGCAATGAAAGCTAGTGGATCAGACTCTAAACCAGAAGTGGGGTGGGACTCGGCCTCCTATAGTACGGGTGTGTAAATTGCCTGTGTGGAGCATAAAACTCTGGGTTATCTTACACTTGTATATGGGACAGCTTACGAGGAGGATATAGAGCGGGTTAATAAAAGTAAGGTTTAAGTGTGTCATGGGATGCAGATAGAAGGAAGTGTATTTCATGTTGCTGTATACAGTCCATTATTATCTCCTCCTGCTATTTTGAACCTTCGGCAGAGATCGTAAACCATCCAGGGCATTGCCAGTTTTAGAGTTATGGAGCTTTCCAGAGGAACCTGGAGACAGACGGAGCAGCTGGAGGACACTGGCTGCAAATCACTCAGGCAGAGAGCCAGGAAGAGAGAGAGAGAGGAATAAAGAAAAGAGTCAAGGAAAAAATGATGAAAGAAGACAGAGGAGAAGCCACAAGGAGGGGCCTTTTTTCTTTTTATTCATCATAACAGGGGAAGATATTAGGAGACTCCCGCTCTTTTTACTCATGTGCATGCTGAGGTAGATCCATTATCCCTTATTGATTTCACTTATTAAAATTACATCACAGAGGGAGAGATGTGAAAAGAAAGATAATAAGAAATAGGAAAAAAGACTCATAAACTTTGATTTAGTGAGCTGTAGATCCATTTGAAGGTTTCTGACATGTTTTATACATTCAGAGTTGCTCTTCCTGTCTTCTCCCTGCATGTTTTTCCCAAATAACAACACAACTTTAAAAACAGACGGATAGACAATGAATCTAAAGAGCCGAGGGAGGACACAGACACACATACATATACCCCCCCCCATTGCAGCTGTTGGGGTGTGGTAGATATGTGCCACAACCCCTCTGCCTGCATTCGGACCAGTTCCAGCAGGATTTAGGGCAGGCTCGGCTGGAATGAGTTGGACGTATGCCACGAATTCCTGCGCCGCCGTCCGTTCTCCGTTGGCCCACTTGTGTCACAGAGGCACATATGGTACTCCCACACACTCCAACTCCCATAAGTACACGGTGTAGGGTGAAGCCATCTTCCTGGTCCTCGCTCAGATTGTAAATAAAAAGATCCCGAGAGGAGGGCATGGCAGAGAAACACGTAGGCGAGCGCATGCACTCGCATCACATGCACTCACATGCTGCTTCCCTCTGAAAACAACTTGTGCCGTGCAATACGTGCAGGAAGACATAGGTAGAGAACAAACACACACATGGAAGTTAAGGATATTTGCCTTTTGCACACTTGTGTAATGTAAGTTCACAGTGTGCTCCACTGGCCTATATCACAGCGAACACATGACTGAGAGTGTGTGTGCAGACGAGAGGGATTCAACTCTTAATAACTCTCATAAGGGAAACATCTGCTACCCTTTATATCCGCGTCCTCTCTTCTTCTTCTTCTTTTTTTTTTTCAATCTTCCTCCATGTCTCTCCTGCACTCTCCTCCTCATTCTAACAGCTTTGTGAAGTTGTCTCTCAGCAGCTTTTCTCTCATCTTTTATCCTTTTTTTTAAAATTTTTTTTCTCTGTCTGCTCTCTCCCTCTGTCAGCGTGCCCCCAGCTTTTGGCTCCTTCAATGACTCTCCACCACAGCTGGGGTTGTTTTTGAACCGCTGAGTACATCAGCAACCGAAAACGGCTGGGCCGCGTTTCAGTGAAAAACCGCCCCACTCCCTGCAAAGAAGTGCTGACCTTTCCGAAAAAGCACAAGTTTCTCCTCCTGGTTTCCTTGTTATGCTCGCTCCTTCCTAGCACAGCTCTATTTCTGAACGACTATCGGTACTGAAACTTAAAGCAGCTATGGTTCAAACTTCAACTTCCTGCCATAGCTCATTTTGCCAAACACAGAATTCCAGGGTGCGCCAAATGACATGAAAAAAAAAAAAAGGAAGACGATATTTTGGCTTTCTTGGAAATGTCAAATGTAGGCCACTGTGATGATCTGAGAGGACAGATGGAGGCAACAAGCTGCTTCACAAAATGATCTTAGCAACACAGTTAAATTTCAATTCAAGACTTTAATGTCCCATCTTTGCAACAGATTTTTCTGCTTTTTATTCGCTCCTTTTTTTCAACCGTGAAGCATATTTTTAAATAAATGACAAATTGTCCAGCAAAATAACCGCTCGGCCTGAACTCGTTCACAGTTTGAGCCTAATTATTAAAGCTCCTCTTGCAGGCGGTGATTTATTTCCATTTCTCTCTGTTTCTTTTCTCATCTTCGTTCCCTTTTTTTTTTCAGGATAAAACTGGAAATGTTTCATTGTGTACATCCGCCATGTAAACTGCGCTGGCAATTTTGGAACATGAAAGCAGTTTCTGACTGTGGCTGCATGCGCTTGGCCTACTTTTTGATTCCATTAAATTACTGGGTGAGTGGGAGGAAAAGGCTGTGCTGTCTTTTAAGTATTAGCAAACTGGATGTCAGATGGTGCACATGAGTGTGTTTCTACGTCTGTGTGTGATGTCCATGTGTGTCTCAGTCAGTGCAAATAACAGCGGAGATGCTGTTTACATGTGCTGGATTACAGGACACTGTGTGCGCAGTAGCAAAGTAAGTATTTCTTATGGCTATATCATGTATAAACATCCACATTTATCACAATGTCAAAGTTCATTTCCGTATGTACTCTTTGTGTTTACATTATTTTAATTTTGTCCTGTATCAAGTATCAGTGCTGCCTCTTTGTGACCATTAAATATGCAGTATTGTCTGTTAAATTCATAAATAGATGTTCGCATGCTGTGATGTTTTACTGGTAAAAGACATGAGAGACTATCTGATGGAAACGTGAACCCTTAATTTAGGATGTAAACACAGCACTTAACTTATACAATAGAAAAGAATAGTGATGAGTCATTTTAAGTAGTGAAACCAGAGCCAGCTGTCACACTGAATGACACTGACTCTGTAGCTTTGTTGTATGACTGTGCCATTCAGTGTATTTACGATATTTGCATATTGATGCCTTATTTTTTTTTTTAGTAAAATCCCCAAAGGCCCTCTTTGTGTTAAACAGGGTGAATACTTTGAGGTAAAGCTGAATCTCTGTTTCTCTACCAGAACAAATACTGCGAGGTCAGTCAATAGTGAACATTTTTATTTTCAATTTAAAAGCGCTTCATCTACTTTTTTTAAGCAACAAAAGTAAAGTTACACTCAAGATTTTCTACCCAACTGCATTGTGTTTATCTCGGAAAACTATTTTTTTCTCATGAAACTTTTGCAAAGATGATTCCCTAAACATGTTAAATCCTGCTTTGATTACATCCATGTTTGATAGCTTAAAGTCTTTACTGCCTTCGTCGGCAGAGCAGAGCTCATTTTCCTACAGCACATGTGTTTCTGCTTGTGAACGAACAAAAGTCATCTTTACATTCAGTGTTTCCTTCGGAAACCCATCACATGTGTCCTTGGAGTCTAACAAACAGTTTGAGTGCATTTCCTTTCTAACAGAGATAGTTTATATATAATCAAATCACTGTTTACATTCATGTTTACTGCCTGACTGTATTCTGGTGCATTACTTGTCATGTTCTGTGGAGGAGTGTGACACCGCTGAAGCATGCACAAGATAAACAAAATGGAGAATCAGTCTTGAAAAAAAGCTTCATAGCGTGACTTGAGTTGTAAAACCAAGGAACCTTTAAATTAAAGGATCTGTTGCAGAGTATTTTAACAGAAAAAGCCTAATATTTACTCAACGTTCCCTCTGTTCCAATCAGTATTACCTAAGAACGAGTGGATGAAGGAAACTGAAAATTTGTGATGAGAACAGATACAAATTCTTCAGTGTGCATTTCTGCCCGTCTTTCAAGAGAGACATCCAACGTGACCTCGAGCACGATTATCTGCAGATGCTTAATGCCTTGCGTATTTCACAATGAGCTTGTGTGAGTAAGAGAGCGGGCTTGTGTGCACGTGCAGAGTACCACGTCTGATGTGTTTGCTCACATCTCTTTCTCCTGGGAACCAGAGTCCAGGCGTCTTCAATTTGCCAGCATGGAAAAAAAAACCCAAAACAACCTACTTAAGCATTATCAGCCTCGGCATCCACAGCCAGGGTGTTTTTACAAGTCGTTCTGTACTTCACAGAAATGAACACAGGAGCCAAACAAAGGAAGACCCTCATGGTTCCTGCCAACAACCAAACCTGTTCAAAGAGAAAGACTAAATCTTCCTCCCCCGCATCCCTGCACCTCACCAAGGACATCTTTGATGTCATCCAAAACAATGTTTATCTCCCCTCTGTGTACAGCAGCTGTGTTTATGAGTTATCGCTATATGCTGCACTGATAGGTGTCTATGTATGTATTGCTCCCGGGTGCGTGACAAAGGGACGAGAGGAGATGGGAATCGACAGCCAATAATACTGTTGAGGCTAATTGTGTTTTTTGTTTTTCCTGGAGCAATGATTGGGTATATCTGGCTGCTTTACTTTGAAAATTATGTTGTGAAAATGAATGTTTTTTTGACTTTTTTGGCTTATATGCTTGTTTAGTTTCTTACCAAGAGCGCAATGAGAAGTTAATGCCACCTTAAAAAACATGTTTTGTCGTTTTATTAAAGTCTCTCCAATACATGGTTAAAGTTTTGAAAAATAAAATTATAAAAAAACCCCAAAATGTCCATCCACGAGGGTCCTAAAGCCCAATGAGACATCTTCAAACAGATATCACATCTATTTAATGGATTGCAGCTTCCAAAATTCTCAGATTTAAGAGGCTTGAACCAGTGAATGTGTTTTTATTTTCAGCATCTTTGTTTATTGTTTTCTATCCATCAGCTTAATCAATTATTCTTCCAGCTTCAGCACACATTTCAAATCCTGCTTTAAACAGCATTTTAGCCATCTGATGTGTATCAGTGTGTTCCTGGTTGTTTGACTCCAGTGCCAGCAGATGCTCGCAGTCTGCATGAGTGTGTACATTGTGGACGAGCAGGCAACTGTGCGCGCATGTGTGCATGGTGCATGCGAACAATGCCACCAGTTGCGGTGGGTGGAAGCTCCCTGGTTTTCTGCCAGCATGTGGGGAGGGACTATCCGGGGTTACAATAGAGGGTGTGAGCTGACGGGTGAGTGAGGGGGTTGCGGGGGAGGGAGGCGCAGGAGGAGAAGGAGGAGGAGGAGGAGGAGGAGGAGGAGTGGGAGGCGAGGCCAGGGGGTTGGTAAGCAGAGATAAAGCCAGACAGATGGGGCAGACAATGAGGCATAGACACCCACCCTGCATGTCAACAACACCCCCCAGGCTCCTCCAAACTTTAGCTTCTCCTTTATCTTTCCCCAAAGTTTCTCCACATTCCAGCTTTTGTGTGAGTTTCTCTCTGTTTTGCTCCATTTCCCATCTTTAAGTTGATTAAAATAGCACAACATTTTTCGAGGCGTTCTGTTTTTTTTCTTTATGTGCCACGAGAACTTTTTGTTCACAGTCTCCAAACAAATGAAACTTTCTTCCTCCTTCTGTTTGTTCTCCGATCCTCCTCCTTTTCCTCTCTCCTTCCTTATTGTTCTCTGATCTGATAAGGAAAACCTTGATACAGCTGCAGTGTGGGGGGGGAGAGAAAAAGGAGAGTGCGTGAGATTGTTTGGCTAGAATGGACAGGCAGAGCCGTCACCTGTTGGACAGAAACCCCCTTGTTTGGGAAGTTGATCCCATCTCCCGTTTCTCAGGTTTCCACAAACAACCTCAGCTGTCGGAGGGGCCATGGAGCTCTCTGTCTCCTTCCATCCGTCTCTCATCCATCTCTCATGGCCCCCGACCGCAAAGAAAGGTCGGCTTTCATCAGTCTGTTCTCCGCTCGGGCCTGAGTGGCTTTAAACACCTCCGTAGAGAAAGCTTTAGTTGAGACATCTGCACAAACATGGAGGAGAGCCACCAACAAACTGGAAAACATAAAAGCTTTCGCACCGATTTCTTATTAAAACGCAGCTAAAAATGTTTTGTTTTTAGTTACGTCATGGAAATTCAGATGACTTTCATCCCCCCTGATATAGACTGAAAAATGTTTGCATCTTGTGTTTGTGGTTGAAATGCAGCATCAAAGGAAATGCATGATGGGACTTTATATCATGCTGAGCTTCACATGGTCTTTTTGGGAGATTTGACACTTTCTTGAATAATTAATGACGACTGGAATAAAATAACTAGTGATCACAATAATAAACAGGCCATGAATCTGATCCTGCGTGCCAGTGTGAGTAATATTTTCAAAAAAATCACACACAAACGAGAGGAGCTCGTAAACGTGCAGTCGTCTCAGGGATGTTTCTGTGACATGATCGGACACGACTGGAACATCTACGAACACGAGCCAGTGGAAAAGGTGGGCGCTTTGCATACGTGCACTGTATACAGTTTGTGAAAAGGTCACACAAACAGTGCGATCCATTGAGGATGGGATGGAAACAGGAAGCTGTGGGTGGTAGCGCACTCATTCCACATGAACACAGAGCTGATCCCAGAACAGGGAACGTAGGATGCTTTTATCTGTAAATGTGACCTCTGACCTGTGTCATTGTGTACAAAAATAAAAGGACGGGAAAGTGATAGGATAAAAAAGAGGAAGTAGTTAAAGGGAAAAACCATTTCCAAGAGAAAAGAAAATCTGTACCTTTATCTGACACCACTTGTACATTTCAATATGTATATTTGAGAGGCGTTTAATGCAGTAATGTGCAGTTGAATGCTTGTCGTGGTGGGCGTTTACACTCACAAACTGCCATGTAGATCGCCCTTTAACAAACATTGTGTACAAAAGCATTTTTCTTCCGCACTCTACATGACGTCAATCTGAGGAGCACTCTGTCTTTGTTTGTATTTGAATGCCAGGGACTTTGAACAGAGGAAACCCAGGAAAGACAGCGAAAATCTTCTCTTCCACCAACATTTACCCACTGCAAGTAAAC
This sequence comes from Acanthurus tractus, assembly GCA_029783725.1. NCBI lineage: Eukaryota > Metazoa > Chordata > Actinopteri > Acanthuriformes > Acanthuridae > Acanthurus > Acanthurus tractus. The sequence continues at coordinate 12,862,798 of JAQNCA010000018.1, forward strand.
GCCAACATTCCTGCCGCATCACTGCATCGCTTTTTGTTATTACTTTTAAAAATTTTGATTCTCCTCTGAAAAAAAGATGTATTTTAATAGATTGTACTTAATTCTCTACTGCTTTTTGTATCACAAAAAACTACTCAAACTAAACACTTGTCCAAAATAAGCAAATATTATGTTTATAAATTATCCAAACATTTCAAAATAAGCATTAAAACAGTTTTTTGGCTATGTATCTTAACTATCTTAACTAAAGGCTACCAGCTTCTTAAAGCACCAGCTGATAGTGAGGAAGCCCTTTAAACATACTTTTTACATCATTTCAAGTTTATCTGTTTGTTCCTTCTATTTCTTGTCATGACAACTGATTTGACGTCTCACCTCCTGTCATGCTGCAACTCTTCTGACTCACGTCCAGTCATATCCTGCTGACGCCTATGGACACGCTTGAGACTTTCACACATTGCAGTATATTGCAAAATACATTCAGTATTGCAATATCTTCATCTTTTGGAAGTATTGAATGTATAATATATCTATTTTTTATTCTGCTGTATGAAAGAGCATCTCACCTTCAAGTTGTTTTACACCAGCTGTTATGTAGTGGAAAATGTCTGTAAACATGTGTGCAGATGACTTAAGTCTGATATGACCCGTTAAACACCTGGTTACCCAGTGTGACCTAACAATGTGTGTGTGTGTGTGAGTCTGACATGCTACGTGATGTGTGAGGCAACATTTGTATCCTGTACCAGTCTGTGTAATGGCAAACTTCAGGATGACGGTGAGGTTACCTAGCGTGCCCTGAAGTGGCCTCCCCACAGCAGCAGGTGTTAGTGTGTGTGGGACTGTGTGTACTTGTGCTTAACAGTGTGTACTTGTGTGTGTGTGTGACATTCATATGTGTGTGTGTGTGTGTCTGTGTGTGCACAAGTGCAACTGTGGGTCTCTTAAATCTATTTTCATGAGTCAGTGGTGAAACAAGGCGACCATATATGGAAACTTGGCATTTGATCACTTATCATTTCCACTAATTTCTAACCAGATTTTTATTAGGACACTTTTCTGCATTCATAGTAACTCTGAATAGATTAATTTAAAATAACTCCTCCTTTATGAAATGATTAAGTTTAAAACAGCAGAAAACAGTTTTCTTCTTGTGAACTCACACACTCTTTTAGTGACACAGCATTACCGTCATGGGTATTAACCCAGCTCCCCTGCTGTGTCACTGTGTCATGACTGTTAATACACTGTGTATTAGCAGTCATGACACGGTGACACGGTCACGCACACACAGTCTGATTATACTGTGTCAATCCAAAACAGTAATATACTAAAGCAACGGATGCGCATTAATATTTTTTACTCATAATAAATCAGCAGTTCCACAGGTGTAAAAGTACTGTTGCACAAGTCATGAATTCAAAACTTCACCGCAGCATAATAAGTATAAAAGTATTAGTAAATATTTAAATGAAATATCAACAGTAATGCAAATAATGCATTTCAGAATAATGTTTAATATGTTTTTTCTTAATTATTGTTGAAGTTTCAATGTGTGCATCAGTTTAATGTTGATTTTGTGAAAAAATTAAGACTTATTCAATGACTTTTTGTACATCTGTGTAGCTTGGAAATTCACATGTTTGAGTCTTTATCCAAGAGTGAATCCTTGTTTAAATGTTGGATTATGTTTTATACCAACAATCTGACTCTGCAAAAGTAACTTAATAAAATAATACAACAAAAATAACTCAAGGAAATGATATATATCTTAAATTGTACTTGAATCACTTCAAATGTTGGAAAGTACTTTTAAATTTTTTAATTACACTTTCATAAATGGTGACTACTCAAGTCAAATACCTGCCCCGTTAATAGTAATAGGAAGATTATTTTTCAGCTATGTTGATAAGAATCCAGAGAGACATAAATGTATTAAATGCAATATATAAGAGCATCTGCTAGTTAAAAAAAACACAGTCAATATCTTAACTACTTATTTCTTCATTTTTCTCTGTTTCACATCCTCTTCGGCTTCAGGATATGCGAACAATATTGGGGACTTTTACTGCAGCTTATGTGAGGAAAAACATTATTATTCCTGTCTTACAGATCAATGTTGTTTCAGTATTTTCAGTCTGACTATTTCAGTCAGTATTTTGAAGCGACGTGAGATGAGCCTCGTAAGCAAGTTGTAGAACTGGTTTGGTGAATTTATGGGAAATTTTTTGTTTGTATGCTTTTCTTTTTGCAGCTAGTTGTGCAGTGGGAGTGCTACAAATCGATTCTGACAGCGAAACAGGGCACTCCCTTGAATGAAAAAGACAAAATAACCAGAGGGGAGGAGACAGACGAGAGAAAATATGTGTCTGCATGTGAGTAAGAGTCAGAGACCTTCAGGAAGCTCAAGTGACCTCAACCAATGGTAACTTTAGATCGGATCTACCATATGACAAACACACACACACACACACACACACACACACACACACATCTCCTCATTCTTTCTCAGTAATCAGCATGCTTCCCACTCCATAATCAACACTTAATGATAGCTTTTGAGTGATTTTTCTGTGGCTGATCCAATAATTCGGCTGCTTCTTTACTCTCTCCCTGCTATCTGTGTGTGTTTATGAAGCCATTACTTGCAATCACAGATCACCTCTAATCGCTGACCACTCGGTGCACGTCGCTGCAATTTCTTCCGCCACTGCATTTTTCCTTTCTCTGCCCAATCCCCGAGTGATTATCTATCATTACAGGCAGACTTTCAAAGAGGAAGAAATATGCATCAGTGTAGCTACAGCACAGAGGCTGAGTGATGAAGAAGAAGCGAGAGGCCCAATTAGTCATCGAGGTCATGGAAACTTCCCTTCTCGTTGTTTATCGAGCGAAAGGAAGGAGGAGGAGGGTTAAAGTGCTTTCCAAAAACAGTCTGCCAGGTAACAGCAGTGCTGCCGGCCAATCAGATGGTTGGGTTTTAGCTGCCAGGTCAAAGGTCAGGAAGTCAGGAGATAGATTAGAAGGCACATTAACCACACAAGCGGACATGTGAGTGCTGCGTCTCAGCGTACAGTCAGAACTCCCGACAGATGCATCATTGACTCATTAAATGGTGTCATTGCAGATGTGGCCAAACAGGTGGGCCTCGTCTGCTGAAAGAGGATTAAGAAGCAAGATTTGTGTGTATGAGTCCAGGCCTGTGTGTGTGTGTGAGTGTGTGTGTGTGTGTGTGTCTCTCTCAGTGGTAATGCGACCTTGTCCTGAGCTCCAGTCATGGCAGAAAAACAGATCCGCTAAAAAAGAATTGGAGGAAGTACACAATGCACTCCGCACACACACACACTCACACACACACAAAGACATGGTGTGAGAGGATTATGCATACACACAGCACATCTCCGTCCATGTACACAGGCTGAACACAAGCCATTTTAAATGCTCTGTGTGCCTGTGACAACTTAAATCATCCTGCTTGTCAGTCAGAGACTAAACATACACACACACACACACACATGCGAACACACACAAACGGACACATCTAATGCGAAAGCCGCAGCCCTGGACGTCCAAAGTAGGGCACCACAGTGGCCATCACTCAAGGGTGTCACACAGCAGGAGAGCTTTCATTAAAAGGTGCTGCGCAATTACCGGCAAAGAAATAGCCTTCCGCGGCCGACCGCCTTTGTCTTCCTGAGCCCGGACCTGCTCCCCAGATGCACTGAAGGGTCATTATCGGTGCACGGATGGAGATGACGCCACCTGCAGCCGCTGAGAGCTGAAATACCCTGCCAGTTACCACTGCGAGTGATGGTTGATCCACCCCGGGTGAATGGGAACATTGCTGCTATATTTACCGTCACTAATGGATGAGTTATTAGATGTTCTGTTCTGTGGATAACTGGCCACTTTGGAATGGATTATTGTGTTCAGAGAAGGACATCTGAGGCGCTGATGGGTACTTTAATGCAGCGTAGGAGACTGAAAGTTGAATTATTATAATGATTCTGTCAATAGTAAATGAAAGATGTTCATTGAAATATTTGGATATTAATAGGACAGTCGGATTTTTGGGTTGATGTTTAGTTTTATGACATATTTTGAAACAAGGTTTTTGGTGGTGCAGCCATGTGATGGCTTCATGTTCACTTGATCAAACACATTGTAATGAATGAATAGAGATATCTTTGCAGACCATCTTATTTTAACTCCACCAAGTTTAAATTTTCTTTTATCTAAATGTTAAGTTTATGACAAAATACCTGCAAAACTAAGGTGATTCCCATCAGCCATCAACATGTTTACATTGTCGTTATGGTCCTTTTAGCGTCACAACATTAGCATTTAGCTTAGAGCACCTCTGTTCCCATTTGAAGTAGCCTCTTAGAGCCGCTAGTATGGCTTAAGACTCTGTAATATCCTTTATTTGTCACTGAGCTGTTATAGTTACATGTCATAAATATAATATGCTGTAACACTGACCTTGTCATTGATGAGATAAAGGGCTGAATGTAGCAGGAAAACAAGTATAACATTCACTTAATGGACACTGGAGCCTTGACTGGCTAGTTAGTCAGAACACTTAAACTGATCTTGGCCACAAAAACAAGCTAACTGCTAACTAATTGTCTACAAGTCAAATGTTCTGCATGAGTTCTGAATGAGTTGTGACTTAGTTTTGCGTCTATATAAAATGAAAATATAAGCTACTAATGTGAATTAACAGTAGTTTCCTTCATTAAATCTGCTCAGCATGAAGCACAAAAGGGCTCCAAAGAGAAGCAGATGCAACTGTGTACTCGCTGACCGATAGTTGTAACTAATGTGAGCTATTTTACAGGCAGCTGACTCCACAAACTTGATGAGAAGCGCGAGCATGGTAAAGTAAGAGGTCTTTTTTTGGCTTCAGACGACGGCTTTTCAGACTGCAGGGAGGGAGAAAGTTAACAAAGAAGAGCAAACCAACAACAACAAAGAGAGAAAGCAAAAGAAATAGTGTGAGGGAGGATACGAGCACCTGCGTTTCTGGGCCTTTGGAAAGTACCCCCTCCTACACACAAACACCACACACACACACAAACACCACACACACACACACACACACACACACACACCCATACACACACTTCTGTGAAGAAAAGTGTTATGTTCTTTCACTCTCATCACCATAGATACCCAGTAGAAGTTCTCCAAAGGGCCCTCGCAACCCACAAAGTAGCCAAATCCTTGCCATTCAGTTTAACCGCGGGCAACAATACATACACTTGTTTGGCCGATTCGTTTTGTAGGTCCCCTTTGTGTATTAGGATGAGGAGAGAGAGGAGGGGTAAGGCGGGCTTGGTGGGGGGGGTCCGGGGTGTTTTCTGTGCCGGTTTTGGACACTTTCTCGGGGGCAGCATGGGCAAAGATGGAGGGGCACGTCTGAAGCTGAGCCAGAGAGAGGCCTACAGCAACAGCCAGTGTTTTTGTGTGTGTGCGAGTGTGTGTGTGAGTGTGTGTGTGTGTGAGTCTGGTCGGATCTCTCCGGTGTCTGTACCTGTGTTATCTTTGTTTGGGTTGATAATCACAGCCTCCCTGATCTGCTCTTTTATTCGGATCCTTTCTAATATTTTATTTTTCCCTCTTACTCCAATCTCATGTCTTTCTCTCTTTGGCCTGACCCATAATCCCCCTATCCTTCACTACCCCACTGGCCCATTGTCCCAGACGCCAGGAAAACTGAATAACACACACATACACACCCACCCACACACACACACACACACATATGCACATGCACACACACATGGCCTTGCAGCCTGTTCTATTGTCCTGCCACTGCTGGC
>JAQNCA010000018.1:12903071-12913440 GCA_029783725.1 Acanthurus tractus
GTAACACACATCCGCAGAGAAAACAGGTATCACGGTCACCATGGCGACGTGTTCCCATGAACCAAGCAAAACAAATCTGCGTTTAAGAGTCTTGTTCATGTCTTGTTCATGTCTTGTTCCCACTGCTGCCAGATAAGAGAGAAATCTGCCCGAATGCTTTGTTTGTGTCGTGTGGAGCTGTTTTTTTTTTGCTTAAAATCCACTGCTAATCTGGGGAAACGACAGGTGTGATCAGCGTTTTCGGCACAACAACGAGACGTCCAGTGAACTCTGCACAGGTTTTACACTTACAGTCTGTGTCCTTCTGTGTTGTGTATGTGTGCGTGTGTGTTCATATAATCCTGTCTAATTTCCATAATGCAGAGATAGTGGGTGGAGCAGACATGGTAATCCAGGACTGGACTCCGTGGATTAGGCAGGGATTGTCTGGGCAGCACAGTGGGAGCAGATTGAAGCTGTTTTCTCACACATGAAGAGCTGAGGTCAGTATTGATTTGAACTGTGATTGGTTGTTTTGGTCGAACGCCTCTTGGATTTTTGGCAACACAATGAGGGCAGTTTGGGGTTGATATTTTGTGGATTTTCCTCAAATTACAATCACTTGCAGCCTAAATAAACTGAAAAACACATTATCTCAAAAAATAGCAACTGTTGGTTTAATTTTTTTATTAGAAAACTTTGATAGTGCTTAAAAAAGACTCTCAGTGGTTCACAACACTTAGCTACCACAATCAAGTCAGTGACAGTGTTAACATGCAGCCCTGAAAAGAAGTAGAGCTTATTTTATGCGATTAGCCAACATTATTTTCAGGAATTTGAGGGTATGATGGTGATTGAAAAGTTCATGGCCTAAGGCAGAAAATCTTTACATATCTATTTTTATACATCCTTCAAAGAAAATAAATTTTCTCTGTGATTTGGGTCAACAGACCCCTTAAATGTAAAATCTGGGTCATTTCAGACACCTGTTTATCCCTGTAGTATTGTGCCCTTTTCCAAAATTTACTTTTCTGTGACAACATTCAAGTTGTGGTTTAAAAAATGGGTTGCTGAGCGTGTCGAACATCTATGGCGAACACAAGGCCACTGTGCTCGGCGATGTTCTCACACTGTTGCTCAGGGGCCTCAGAAAGAACATCAAAACATTAGTAAGACAAGAAAAGGAGCAGAACAGAACTGCATCACCAAAACAAAGATCCCTGCCAGCTTTACTATTTTTTTTTTTTATAGCAGTTTGCAAGGACTTGTTGTCTCCCTCTCCGACAGCTGTGGTGACTTTACAGTTAGGGCCAGTTAGAGCCTCGGGCCAAAGAAGCTGCCAGCTCATCAAGATGCACGACAACTGCTGGGGTGTGTCCTTCTGAGGGAGCAGGACCGTAAACTCTGACCTGAAACAGGGAGCTGGTCTACATAACAAAGCGTAAATGTAATTTTTTAAAAGAACAAAACAATTGTTAATCCTTGAGGAGGCTAAGTCTAAATTAAATTATAATTGCCCCAGTGCTGAAAAAGCTTTCAGCACTTTAATTTTCTATAAGCAAGAAAGGGATTGAGAGATTTTCAGCTGTAGCCCTGCAGGTTTCATTAGTCTGCAATCATCTGCTGACAAGTGGGGTAAATTTTGCTTCTCTTCAATGTGAAAATTACTCGCCACAGGCAAGCCGCCTAATAAACCTGCGTCCCTGTGTGCAAAACAGAACGCTTTCATTTTTTTTTTTATAAATGTTTCTGCATTTCAGGGCATGTCTGCTGCGACCAGAGCGGATGAAAGATCACAGAAAGTTTTGGCACTAACTGCAAGCACGTGCTCAAGATTAAAGGGTTACCTTAAGGGGGCTATAGGTAACATTTTTACAGCAATTACAATAAAATTCCTATATAGGGCGCTGCATGTATGGGATTGTTTAAACTGTGCTATGGAAGCATGATGAACGTCGACTGAGAGACGTGAAGCTGTTCTCATGGCGGGAGTTCAACTTGGGCCGCCTGGTTGAAAACCAGGAATCCAAAACCACCAGACCATATGAAACCTTTACATCACACACAGTACTTATATCCTGACCCATCAATTAACATGGGGTCATATGTTTATCATCTAAAGCGGATGTGAACAAATTGTTTAGCCGCACTCAAACAAAGTCATGAGAGTTTGGAAGAGCTGTGTTATAAATGGCCCTAAAAACATGAAATGTACACAACGTATGTGTATATTATTTATTTAGATGTTGTAACAGAATACACTCGCATTTTTTTTTTATATGTTTCAACAAGTCAAGGTTAAACATCCTGAAAGACACCAAAGAATCTATGAATTTAACATTTAATCTATCGATATTAAAATAATTCAGGCTTCAAAATTCTTTTTGTGATTTCCCAGAGTTGTTTTATGTGTGAAAATTGATCCAAAACATGAGGAAGTTTGGTCTTCAACGACATAAATTGGCTCGAAGCAACATATTCCAACACTATCAGGTAAAAGAGGTAAAAGTTTGAAGGTTTTTTTTCATTGTCAATCAACTAATCAGTTCATCTGCTGATCTTTACAGCACTTATAAATTCCATTACAGGTCTTCTGTTCACTTGTCCAGCAAATTTAGGTCGCTTACAAAATCTCTGTGCACATAGTTATGCAGTGTGTGTGTACTATGAGCTGTGTGAACTGTGTCAGCTGTATCATCAGGCTGCTGGTTGTTATCATATCCACTGACCCACCACTGTGCCGTGTCAGCATAACGTCCCGTCTGTACGCGATTGTGTACTTTACACCGGGACAAATGACTGTGCGTGTTGACCCCCGCTCGTGTTTATGTGCATGTTTGTGTGTTTGTACCTCCACCGGTGTGTCTGCCTGTAATTAGAAGAGTGTTTGCATATGTTTCTTTCTTCTTTGGTTCTTTCTTTTTTGTCAATTGAGCAGACCTTTCCAGTTTAAAGCCGCCTTCTTCACCACATCACACGGGTTTCTTCGCTTCTTCCTCCCGTTTCTGCCTCTTCAACATCTCGCTTGTTGATTTTCGGGAGAAACTGCAACTGAGACGCGGTGAGAAGTGTGACCTCCGGGGAAGAGACGAGCTGTGCGTCCTCCACAGCGTTCTCAGAAAAAAACAGAGAGGTCTGCAGGACTGCTTTGATTGCTAATTACAGGATGCGTCTGTGAATGGAGCCCACCCACTCATCTGCAAAACACACAGTACAAACACACTCATGCTATATTGTACACCTACAAAGGATGCATGAAGGTGAGACACACACACACACACTCTTGTTTATCACCCACAACAGCCGACCTCACATCTAGCAACCTCATACGTCACAGCCGCTGTAAAACAAACATCTATTATCCCCAAGAGATGTGACTCAAATGCGCCTGTAAGCTCGTTTAAAGCCCTGGAAACGCTGGTTGTGCAGCGGCATGTCTCGGCCTGTTGAACACAAAGGCCCTCGACATCGCTGGAGAAAAGTCACCACCTTTCTGCTGTCAATCACAACGCACTCGCCTCGAGTCGAAGGACCCAGAGAAAAGGTCTTATTCGTGTCAACGCCACCACATGATAGGAAATATTTTTGCTTTTTTTTTACTTGTTTTGTTATGTTGGTCTATTTTAATTTCCTGTTTAGATTATTTTGAAGCTTCTGTGTGGCTGAACTTCTTGCTTTTTTTTTTTTTTTTTTTTTTGCTGAATTGCTCCATTGTATGTAAAAAAGATCAAAACTATTAGAGCAGATTGCTGGAATTTTACCAAAGACGAGGATTTGAGAAACATTAAAAGCTTTTCTGTGCAAATCTGTGTGGAAAGAGGTTAAAGCTTTTTTTTTTTTTTTTTTTTAAAAAGTGCTCTTTGCTCTCTTTCTGCTTTCTCAATCTTATCGCCGCCCGTCCGGGAACACGAGCTGAAATCTGCCTCCTCGACTCCTCGCATGTTTTTCAAACTTTCTCACAATTCACTTCTGTTCTCTCTCTCTCTTTCTCTCTTTTTTTTCTGTTGTGTTTTTCACCCCCATTCACTTCCTCATCGTGCGGCTCCTGCGATTGGTCGGAGTTGGTGGAAAGTCGACCAATGGGAGGGCAGTTACCAGGCAGCCTGTGCCTTGTTTGGAGGCGGCTGGAGACTCGCACAGCTGTTCCATTGAAAAGCAGCAGGACATAATAACAAGGGCCCCACGCCACGCACGCACGCACACACACACACACACACATGCACACACAGAGGAAGCACACACACACACACACATGCGGGAACACAGACACAATGTGGGCTGATTTGGATGTCACAGTAAAAAAGTTCCTAGCACTATTTCTTGGATGATTCTGTTTTTAAACACAAAAAAATTACGTTTAAAATTTTGCAACATTTCTTCTGATAATTTAAAAATATCAAGTGTTTTTTTTTTGCATGTTAGATAATCAGTCGAAATCAAGATTATTGTCCGTGGGACTTCTTTACTTCTTTCCTCTTCTCTCACTTCCAAGTTGTGAATAAATGAGATGAGAAGAGGAAAAACAACAAGAAAAGTTAATACTCGGAAAGTATCTATATATTTTTCATGCAAAACAAAGTTTATCTTATCGATGTTGTTAAAGTAGTTGTACATTCCTAATCAGGTTTATGGCATGCGGTTTTAAAGTTACTAAGATTAGAATATTTCCTTATCATAATCTGCTTTGTTATTCAGACAAGTAGTTCATTGTCTCCTTTATGAACAGCCGAGAAGGTGTGGACCTTTTATCACTTTTTTATGATGACAGGGTGAATTTGTTGGCACGCAGCTGGAATTTTATCTATGATGCAGTTTAAAAGCATCACAGCTCTTATTTATAGTCGTGTTTGTAGCCATCTGGTGGATAACAATCCAATATTTACAGTCTTTTTGGCTCTGTTTTTGGTCTCCAAAACAAAATGTGCCGCTCTTAGACATCCGACTAGCGAACACGGTGGAGCATTTAAAAGCCGTCTGGTGTTCGCTGCTGCACAGGTGAGATACAGTGAGTTTTAAGAGCTGCTGCAGAAAAAAGCAGTGAGTAAGAACAAAAAACAGTCTGGTTTATGCGAGTTAAATGATAACAAAAGGCTGCAGAGCTAAAAGGAAAACAGCAGATTTCAGTGATTATTCTCTTTGAAATCACTGCTTCTTACAGAACACCTTTATAAATGCACATTTGATCCACTATTTGATTAATGTATTGATCAGAGCAGGTGTACAGTTCTTTTATGACAACGTACAAGTGAAGCCGAGGCTGCAGCCCTGAACTGTTTATTTGTCAAGCTGTGCTGAAAGAGGAAATCACAAGTGAGAGAAAGAAAATAACAGCTAACTTTGACCTCATCCGTCAGTCCGCTGGCTTGTTGTGCAGTTGCACAGATTGCTTAATAGCACTGGAGAATTGTTAACCAGGACCAATGACCCACATCAACCAGCGGAAAAAAAACAATGTTTACCCGTCTGTCCTTGCATCCTGCAGCAACACAACACCTATTTCATACATCCTGTGCATTTCTCCACCCACATTTTCCACACTTGTTGCCTCCACAGATGCTGCGTGTGCTGTTGCATCCACGCCAGTGTGGAGGATAAAAGGCAGAAGTGAGAGGGTGTCGAGTTTTAACAGGGCAGACCAGTTGATGGACTGGGCTGACACATGCGTCATATAGCATATGGCGAGCTTTTCTCGGCTGACAGCATCAATAATCGGCTAAGCATGCACAAACACACTCACACACTCACACACACACCGAGCAGTGTCATTGTTGTGCTCTAAATGGAGATTTTCAGCAGCATATGAGTCACTCTGGAGTAACAATGAAGCAATTTAAAAGGACAAAAGGAGCCGCTCTGCCACAGCGCTTCACTGTTGCTCCTTCTACAGTCCAATATGAGGCAGCCAAATGTCAAAGCGGCCTCAAATTGTTGCCTGTACACTCCTCTCCTCTGCATAAAGACAACTGATCCATTAGGGTTTTTTGTCCTCTATGGGAAACATCAATTGTAAGGATGAAAAGGCTGCATGTGAGCCTGTATGTGTAAGAAATCAATATGCCTCCTGAGGTGTGTTCTTCAAAGAGAGGAGCCATTTTAGAGATGAGTCTCCTCGGTCTTACAGATAGCAGGACAGAAAAACATAATAGAATATATAAGTCTTATATAGTATAATATAGTATAAATTTGATTTCTAACTCCATCAGGGTGTTGTGATTGATAAGTTTATGGCCTGAAGTAGAAGGAGAGGAGCCGTGCAGCTCTCGTTTCATGCATCTGCAGTTCAACTCTTTGAATGATTTTGCAGGAAGTTTTAAGGCAAATTTTTGTGGTATTTCTGTTTCGGGTAATTGAAAGCTGGGAGTCAACGTTGTCTGGGAAAAATAGACAACATCCACCTTCAGGAATGCAGATCAGAGTTCCTCCAACAACCGCCATGTTCACCTGATTTGACTCCCTCAGACCACAAAGACGGAGCTCAGTGTCCATTTCGATAATGATGATGCTTTGGACGACTTTCTGGAAGTTCAAGACTCCGACCTCAACAAGAAAGGGAACTTCATGCTCCAGGACTGCACAACTAAGTGTACTAAGTATCTACCTTAGGCCATTAACTTATCACCTGACCCTCATATTCTCATTTCCACAGTTTACTGACTGAGTGATGGTGTAAACCATGTTGATATTGCACGTGGTGTTTGCAGTGTCCCTGTCCGGCCAAGCTTTCCTGACCTGACCTTGTTTTGGCCGGCGTGTCCTGACCGTGGATGTGCCGTTCACAAGGGCGCTGACTGACCTGCAGACCTGTCAAAGAAATAACTCCTAAGCCACTTTGAGCTTTTGATTTCATGGGATCGCTCAAAACTTCAAAGCTGAGTTTAAACAGAGCCTGAAAGATAAAGTCTAAATTGATGTTTTTCTACTTGAAATTCCAATTTTTCCTCCCTCTTCCCCATCTGATCTTTTCTTCTAAAGCTTCTTGCCGGGTTGTTTTCTGACACACAAGAGCTCTGCACTAAAACATAAACACAGGTTTAATTTCGTGGAGCTATTCTCGGCAGGGTTAAAACAACACGGTGTTACAGACAGTCGTGGGGCCTTCGCTCATGATGACTCCGATCCTCTTTGGAGAAAATGCAGAAAAAACAAGAGCAATAGCCAAACAGAGTCCTGTCTCACTCCTACTCTCAAACAGTTCTCACAGTCCTCTTCTTACTTTTGGATCATCTTGACATTAAGAAACTCCAGTACGTCAAGAGAGCACAGTCTAGCATTTTAGATGACAACAACGAAAAGAAAATGCTAATCACCCAATAAAAAGGGAACAAGTTTCCATCCTGCTGCCAAATAGCTCTGAACTGGAGGGATCGAAGTTTGTTAATGTTTCCTTCGTCCTCACATGCCTGATATCAGAGCAACCTCTATAAAATGAAAGCAGGCAACAGAAAATATGTGCTACACTCTGCTTTGCTCCCACAATAAATCTATAATCTGTGTTTTATTCACTGCGAACGCTTTGATCAATTAGATCCCCATGGAAACACAGATTATGTACATATCTGAAAAACACAAAAATATGTATCATTAGCCTCTCAGTTACATCTGTACAATAATGCATCAAAGCGTTTATTCTTGGCTTGACCCAGTTTGCGGCATATATCGGTGCTGGGGTTTTTTTGTTCACGGTGTAAACACTCTGTGCAAAAAAAAAAACAAAAAAAAACCAGCTCAGTACAGGTGGCCAATTAAAAACCAGACACTGAAGAGCACACGTGAACGGGAAGAATGTGGTCCTATAGGAAGGCAAAGTCCATTTCCATTGTGTGCTGCTGTCTAAAGAGTCTCGCACTGCACACACACACACACACACACACACACACAAGCTCCAAGCCAACAAATTGATCAGAGTCTGTGACCTCTGCCCTTGTTAGCCCCCCTGCCGCCGCTGCCGCAGCCAGCGGTCAGACTCAGAGCAGATGGGACAGTTTGGGGGAGGGTTTCATTTTACACAGCCGTGCTGTCACTCCAGCCTCCCTCCTCTGCCTCTTTTTACTCCATTTCTCTCTCTCTCTGTCACCCCCCCCTCCCGGATTTTTTGCCCTCTGGGCGCATAATATTGATGTTTGGTGTGTTTACTGTAAATTAAATTGTGTGCTCTTCCATAAATTAAAAAAAAAAAAAAAAAAAAAGAGAAAACACACCCTCAGGGCAAGTGGTGTTAATGTTGTCATCAATTATCTGTCCAATTACCATAACCTACGTCAATACACACCAGGAGCTCTATGGTTTCCCCGTACTCACACATAGGGCTGAAGTTACACATCCATACTCACACACACAAACACAAACACACACACCCATTCAGACCAAAACCTCATGGAAATTCCTCATCGGACTGCGAGGCCGCTTACCTGCCCTGACCTCAGTGTCTCGATGACAAACTCATGACAGAAACTTCACTCTCAGTTTGGACGTCACCACTGAGGTTGTATGTCCGCTGAGGCCAACAGAACGAGCTGTGAGAAGGTTCTGGTTTCTCGTATCCAAGCTGCAACTTTTTTTTTAAAGAAAGAAAAACATGAAAACGATCAGATCATAACCCCCGAATTCTAGCTGTTAACCACATCTGTAAAACTTGATGAAAAAAGACTGCAGATCCGAGCGGCGTTCGCTTTGCCTTCTGAACCTCCATGACTCAACCCTGCAACCACATCTGTAAAATCCAGAGACCCTTCACTGATGCAAATCTCTGACCCAGTTAGAAAAAAAATATTCTTTGATTATTTAAAGTGATTTTTCCTAAAAACAAAACAAAAAAAAAAGGGGGTAAGGGCAAGCTGGTGAGCCCGCTTGGCAGCTGTGGGGGCATTTGGATGCACTGGGGAGCGATCATTCATCTGCAGAAGTGATTTCGCTGGAAGACAAAAGTCCAGACAGATTTAATATCATGAGCTTTTGTCTGTGAAAGGGATTTTTGAAGCTATAGATGAGATATTAAAATTGAAGAGACGTATAAAGTGGCTGTTTCCTGACGGTGTTGATGTGTGGTTTAAAAAAAAAAGAAAAAACAGCTGCATTCTCTTACAGTTTTTCTTTAAAACAGAAGATTTGCATCATAATTTACGATCAAAAGACAGAAAGTGGACATTTAAAATCCCTCAAATTGTCACAACACACGGTGGGCTTGATGCACTGAAAGCAGGGGATATTTTTACCCTAAACAGGTGCAGATCTGATAAGGAACCACCCCCACCTCTCAGTTTCTGCCATTATTGCTGCTTTTTACACCCCCTCTCCTTTACATTACGTCACCTTGGACAGGAAGTGAGATGCCACAGCTGAAGGTGTAAAGAGGCTCCTCCATTCCAGTCTCTCTCTCTCTCTGTCCTTCCATTCAGTTTTCATGCTGACGATGTCTTCTCTGTCTTTTATGATCCAGACGAATAAACACAAACGCAGACAAAACACAACAAAACACATCTGCTGTATTTTCCCAAGCAATGTTATGCAATACAAGGCTCTCTCGGTTCAGCCCAGGCAGTTATTTGTGGGTTAATGCTGCCCCTCTATGGTCTTTGCAGGTAATGCAGGACAGTTTTCTTTCTTTATACAGTTAATATTTTGTACACTAGAGGTCAGAATTTGGTGTGTCTCTGTTGACGAACGTGTTTGAGGACAGGTTTCTGTTTCAGGGACAGTTTCAGGTCACCCAGGGTTGAAATTTAATCAGCACGGTTATGCAGATGACTAAGCAGATAACAGAGTCACATAAATACTTGAGTAAATATGCTGCATAACAACCTCACTTTACAACCCATAAACAAATAAATAAAACATCGTCGTATGATTTTATTGCAGTGAATGTATCCTGCTACAAGGCCACACTGATGAGACTGACTACAGCTGTGTTCGCCTTGGTTTATCTCACTCAGAAGTCCTCGGGCGTATCTATGTTTGTGACACTGATAAGCATCATCATGCAAAATGATGGCGTCAGACCTTGGGAGAGTCTGACAGGAATGCATGGCCTTGTGTTTGAGCTGACATGATGCACGATGTGTCGAAAAATGCAAAACAAAACAGATGTGAGAAGTTGATATTCTGAGACTTAGAAGCTGGTTGTCAAAAAGGCGTCTGATTGTGCAAACTTTTTGTTTTGTTCACATATAATAGAAAAAATACAACTGAGATAGAAGCGAAACATTAGTATCTTCAATTGTTTTAAGAGTTGATGAGTTTTATAAAATAAATGATTGATAAAATATCTAATAAGTCTAATATACATATTAAAGAACTGATAAATAAACACCTGATGAATGATAATGAGACCAGAACTAGAACCGAAACAATTAAGCTAAATAATTGTTTTTTTGATCCGCAGAAATCATTTTTG
>JAQNCA010000018.1:12913540-12937720 GCA_029783725.1 Acanthurus tractus
AATGATTGATAAAATATCTAATAAGTCTAATATACATATTAAAGAACTGATAAATAAACACCTGATGAATGATGATGAAACTTGGTATCAGACCAGAACTAGAACCGAAACAATTAAGCTAAATAATTGGTTTTTTGATCCGCAGAAATCATTTTTGATGCAACGCTGACAAACATTTTCTGGTTTCAGCTTCTTAAATTTAAAATTTGCTGCCTTTCTAATATATATATCCCCATAAATGACTATCCTTTGATTTTTGGTTGTTGAAAACAAAAAGGTTTAAAGATGTAACCTGTAGTGTGATGGGTATGTCTCAGTATTTTCGAACATTTAATAAGCTATAATATTATCAGTAGTTTAACCATTTTATCATAAATTACACATTTAGTCATCAAAACTCAGGACAAACCACTTCACTGAAGGTTTCTCTTCACCTTTGACATAAAGTGGATGGACTATGAAAGGGATATTTTCTTCCCAAGCTGAGAAAAATCAGTTCTTAGAATAATCAAAGCAAAAATGATCATTACCTAAATCCGAGCGCTCACTTCTTCTGAGAAAGTTACTAAAGATCTTACACAAATTCAAATCTGACCCAGTTGGAAGACGTTAGAAGTTCCTTGATCATTTAAAGTGATTTTCCTTTTTTATTTTAAGGCTTTAAAAACCAGATCAAACCGGCCATAAAAAGACTCAGTGTTTTTCTGGGATGTTAATTAGACAAAGATCATCCAAGAGTTCAACTTAAAACAGTTGGGGGAAGAGAAAAAAACTTTTAAGTTTAAGAAAAGAACTTAAACACCAAACCGTAACTCATTTTCTGTAAAGTTTCTATCAGCCTCAGCAGTTCCCAGACTTCCTGAAGCCCTGCAGATTATTAGCATATGGGTCAAAGGCCAAGCATTTTCCAGGCGCTACTTGTCACCCCCATATAACCAGTGGCATGCTAATGTCCCCCCCTCCGCGGAGTAAACAGTGGCCACTGTAAAAACCAGCTCTCACCTCTGACCCCTTCTTCCCCTGAAGCCTCCTCTTATTCCCGCTATTGATCCTCCAGATTCCTCTGACGTTGAGGGTAAGTGTGAGAATCCTCCTGCAGATAAAGGCATTTGAGGAGTCATTAGCTTATGACTCACTCAGAGTTGTGTGTGGGAAAACTCCCAACAGAGAGGGGGCACCGAGACGGATCATTAAAGTCATCTATGGCCGGCGCTGAGGGGGGGGGGGGGTGTGTGTGTGTGTGCGGTTCAAAGGTTGCCTCTTTTCCTTTTGGACCCTCAGTCTGTACAGAGAGGCAGGTGAGGGGTCAGCAAAATAACACTGACAGATGCAGGAGCTTTGATGTATGAGGAGGCTGCAGACACGTCAGGTAAGCGATGTCCGTTAAGCTGATTGGACGACGACTTTGTTGCATTATCTGAAACTTCTCATAAAGTTTGATCTTGTAACTCCAATATTTTGTTTACGTTGGACTTCATTGTTGTTTCAGGTCCCACAGATTCAGATGCAAAATATTTAAATGTAACTTCTGCAACGAAACCTTTTTTCTTGCCTTTGTACTTTATTGAATCTCAGTATGAAGGAGACTTTTTTAGTGATAGCCCTTCACCTTTAGACACAAACTGAACATCCGTTAAAAGGTAAAAATTGGGTGTAAAATTAATGTTGTTACTTTAAGTGAGGATTTATTCATTATTTTCAGATTTTTTAGGAAATGTCTTCGCAAATATACATTATATTCTCCTTTTATATGCAAGACAGTCATTCGCAGACGAAGAAAATGAGAAGCAGCACTTACTGCTCTGCTGTCTGGTGTCACTTGGATTGGGAGGAGGTCAGACTGTAAACTATTACAAACTGTAAAAAACGTCAAACAAGAGCTCTCTGCCTTTTATTTTATTTTATTTTTTTTTTAAGAGAAATAGTAGCACTTGAATTATACTCATCACCAAACACAGATACAAGCATGTTTTATCATATTTGGAGCCAAATCTGCAAAAGTTGGGAAAAGTCAAGCTGTTTCAAGCAGGTAAAGTGATGTAAAGCATGTTTATGAGCTGATAAAGGGCTCAGGACCTCCAGGCTGCCAAACATCCATGTTGATATCAAAGGTTTACTGTGTTTCAGTACGAATGATAAGCTTGATATTTAAAGAACTGAATTACATTGTGTTATCAATCAAGCACCTCTTAAATCTTATCTTTTCTTTATGTTCCTGCTTGTTACAGTAGGTGGCAGCATTGTACCTTTGCACTGGTTGCAACTTGCCATTAAAAGGAAATATGAGTGTATTTGTTATTTTTTTACAGTTCAGACAGACTCTCTTATCACCTCCATATACCAAGAAAGAAACCAAGAAAGAGACAAAATACACAAAACCAAGTTTAAAAGGAGTTTATCGAACTTTTATTGTCACACAGATAACACATTTCTTTGAGTTATACTCCTGCTTTAATATCCTTCCTGTTTTTTTTTGCATGTCTTTCAGATAAAAATGGAGGTGCTCACAGTGCTGCTTGTCTTCCTCACAGCCTCTGGATATTCTTTCAGACTGCAGCCCAGTGAGTAAAACATTAAGCTTACTGCCAGAATGTGAGTTAGTCATAAACACTTACATGCTAATTATTTCATGAGCTTTTCAAAGGGAACGCTAACTGTTGTTAATGCTAATGTGTTATTAACTGTTCATGTGTTTGTAAAAAGACTGTTTTGTTTCAGAATAAAAGTATTTCATTTAAAAAGAGGAGGATTTTGTGAGTGAACTCTCCACTATAAGAGCTTGCTCTCTGTTTTGTTCTGCAGGACTTACAGTCACACAGATAAGTCCACTTGATTTATCAGTAGAGACAGAAATGACTGTTGAATCCACTGAGAGAAGGAAAACAGAGGAGGAACGGAGTGATGGGTTGACTCCAGAGACGAACCTTGAGAAGAAGAGGATGGAGGAAAAAATTATAGCTGATTTCATTAGGAATGTAGAAGAAATCTTAGACATAAATAAAGAATATGAGAGGGGAAGTAAGGAGAAGACCCCTGAGACATTTTCTAAAATTTCAGGGGAGGAAGCAAACAGAAAGGAATTTTCCGTGGATGTGGAGAGGAGAGAAGATGAGGACACAAACGAGAGCAAGAGAGGGAAAGAAACCCTAACAGGAAACACAAAAACACTTGGTAGTCATAATGCAAGAATACAAGAGAAGACGAAAGATGACGAGACACCGGAGAAATTAAAGAAAAGTGATCAAACTGATAAACTGAAGCAGGAAATAGAGAAAGAGGAAAGAGAGAGCAGGCTGGTTGCAGGGATAAATCTTCAGGAGGACACCAGAGAGGACAGGAAAGTTATTGGCCAGTCTCAAATTCCTCCTAGTTCTTCTAATCATCATCATGTCCCTTCGTCTTTGTCACTTTTGGTTACTCCAACACAAGATCCCCCAATCTCCCCTCATCTTCTTCCCCCTCACCTCCTCCCTCTGTCTGTTACACCTGCCAATCCAACAAAAACCCATCAGATCTCAGTCTTAACGGCTCCTGCAGAGAAAAAATCTGAAGATCTCCTCACTGAGGCGTCAAAGAGTCCTGGACATCATCTCAAGCAGAATGAACCGGAAGTGAAAGCAAGCTCGAGTTTTGAGGATGTGATGGTTAAAAATATCATGTTTGAACCTCCGCAGAAGAAATTACAAGCCACAAGGAAAATAACCCCCGAATTTATCCCCAAAGTGCAAGCAGCGACACGTAAACACAAAGAAGCAAAGTTTATAAGAAAAGATTTAAAACCTGGGGGGCAAAATTCCACACAGATATCAGATGAAAATAATTCAACAGCTAAACCAGTCGAGCTGGAACCAAACACGACGCGGCTCAAAGAAAAACGGCAGGAAAATGACACCAAACTTACAGTGAAGCCAAACAAAGCATCTCCTCCTCAACCAAAACCGACCAAACCGTCAGCCAAAACACCTTCAGTGAGGCCAAGGAATATCAGTGCAAGCAGTAAAAATAAGACTGTTAAGAAGTCCAAAGACAACAAAAGGAAAAAGGACAATAAAACCAAAAAGCCATTAAAGAAGAAGAAGGTGGTTGTTGCACCGACGCACTTCCCTTACTTTTTAGATGACTACTGTCCTCCTGACTGTGCCTGCTATGGAAGGTAAGACAACAACAAGACTGAATGATGTCTGAAATCTTTCTGACCTAATTCATGTTAAAATTCTTAATGGATGTCATTTGATGACATTTGATGACTTTTGTATACACATCTAATTATTGAAGTTCTTCTACAGAATAAGCAATACATTTTTCATTTTCAAAAATGATTATTCAGTCTAGAGATTCATTTCTTCAAGTTCTCTATTTGAGAAATTACAAAATTTTTGAGTTTACTTTCTTCTTTAAGACCAGCTCCTTTTTTCCCATGTTTTTCCAAATGCAAGTCCCCATTCGGTCATAAGACACCAAGTTCCTAGAAAAACAAGATTCCAGAAAATTTGTTTCCAGTCTGTCACATTAAAAGTTTAGGAAAAAAAATATTTTCCAAACTAGAAATTTAATCAAAATTGGTTGTGTACATGTTATTGGCGGCATCGGCTAAAGAAAGGACTGAAGATCATTGCTCATGCTTATTCTCTTTGTGTATTTCCTTCCAGAGTGGTCCAGTGCTCGGACAAAGGTGTGGATAAGATTCCATACGGCATCCCCTATAATTCACGCTACATCCTTCTCATGAATAACCGCATAGACAGCATCCAGTTGGATCTGCTCAACGAATACGTCTCTATGGAGTTCCTCGTATTGAGCAACAATCAGCTCACAGATGGCGCCATCGAGGGGGCATTTGAGGGGATCCCGGCTCTGAAACGCCTTTATCTGGACAGGAACCTCCTGAAAAGTGTGCCCACTGACCTTCCTGTGTCTCTCGAGGAGCTACGTTTGGACAACAACCACCTGAGTGTGATGTCTGAGGCGGCTTGGGCCCGATGCCCCGGCCTCTTGGTTTTGAGCCTCAGCAACAACAGCCTGGGAAACGGATCGGACTCCCTTCCTGAAGCAGTGCTGTCTCCTTTGTCCAGCCTGCGCACCCTGAACCTGGATCACAACCAGTTGACCTCAGTTCCTCTGGGCCTACCGCTGTCCATCAAGGAGCTCTACCTGAAAGGGAACCTCGTCGAGCAATTCCAGGGAGGAGCCTTCAATGGGACAGCTGAGCTGCTGGTGTTGGATCTGAGTTCAAACAGACTGACAAACAAGGGCCTTCTCAGGGAGTCGCTTCTCAATGCAACTCACTTGGAAAGTCTCAATTTAGGGGGAAACAGACTGAAACAAGTACCGAGGCACCTTCCCCGCTCGCTGAAGACTCTAAATCTGGAGGGAAACCTCATTTCATCCATAAAGAAAGCAGCTCTTAGCACCTTGAAAAACCTGGAACACCTTGGTCTGTCCAGAAATAAAATCTTCAAAGTGGCCCCAGGGGCGTTCAAGGCCTTGCCGGTCCTGCACCAGTTAGACCTGTGCCACAACACCTTGCGCCAGGTGCCCAGACAGCTGCCACAGGCTCTGCACTCAGTGGCACTCAGCCACAACAGGATTCAGTCAGTGCCCCGTGATGCTTTCTGCTGGGGCAACCAGAGTCTGAGCCTCAGCGGGCTTGTACGAGTGCAGCTGGAACACAATTTAGTCGATATGGGGAAGTTGGACGCACAAGCTTTCAGATGCTTGAGGGGATTTCAGGTGGTGCACTTTTACTGAACTTGCCAGGACTATTTAAGTTGAGCACAGAAATAAAAAACATATTTTTTAAATGGTACTTCATCCTTTTTTTTGTAAGCCTCTTTTAAGTAATCATCTCCAGTAATCAATAGTTTAACTGACCAGCCGCATGAATAAATTTATTTATTGTGTGTGGATTTCAATTTGTTTCCAAATCTCTCACTTTGGCTCCTTTTATGAGGTTAAATATCTTCTCACAGACTTTTTTCATGCCCAGAAGGTTGGAAAACAATGGATTAGTGTAGATGCAACAGTTAAAGTCAAACCAAGTCAGTCAGAAACCAAAATAATATGATTGTAAAAATTCAATCTATTGTGGCTCTTACATTTTCCTAAGAGTACTTTCCAAAGCAAAACCATTTTAAAAAATTCCAGGCAACATTTGGTTTCCCTTCAGTGCAATAACAGAAAATTTGCCTGACATCTTAATTTTGAATCTCTAATCTATTCCTGATGGCGAGTTTTGGCAGTCAGCTGCAAAATAATGTGTTTGCTTCATTTGAATGTAAACTGTTTCAGAGTGCTTTAAGCAGATATAAACGATGCGCAAATTTGGTCTGATTTTTGCATTCTAACAAGTTACAGTTACAGTGATCGATTAAACTTTTGCTCAGAGTTTGATCAGATGTGACAAACGGCATCAGAAATCATTCAATGCTAAAATAAAGTTCTTGAGTAAAAACAATGTGTGGTGCATTGAATTCTGATGGTAGAATGTTTTATTTTCAAAACATATTTTGAGGTCACATTTGCAAATGAAACATGAGGCGGCCATCTTGGAAATAAAAGATCTAAGTATCTGAAAGTAGCTGCTGCAGCATTTTTGTCTTTGTCTTTTTTGAATCAACATCCCACACAACCTGCCTTCCTTAAACCAAAAACCCAGAGTCTCTCCCAGGTGAAATATAAAGAGCAGAGGACAGGTGATTCTGATTGAGGGCGCAATCAGCATAGCCATAGAAATAGAGTCCATAGAACCTGCCATCATCCTTTTGTCCACAGTGTAGGAAATAGTAGTGACACAAAATAGACATTTATAGAGTAAAAATGTCGTAAAGAATCTTAATTCAAACAAGTGAGAAACTAGTTAACAGAGGAAGAAATGTAACCGAGTCACAGACAGAATTCTCATGGCTGAGTGAGGAAAACACAAATGTTTGTATCACGTTAATAAGCATAGATATGCAAAAAATAAGGAGCAGAAAGTACAAACTGAAAAGCATTTGACTGTACATATTTTTTGTATTTATACAAAACAATATATGATGTGTAGTCATAATGCTACGAGGAAACACGGTACTATATCCAAGTCAATCAAAATGCACATTTCAAAACACATTTTGAAGAAAAAACATGAGAAAGTCATGTTCCTTCTGGTAAAAGCATTGAATAAACCTGCACTAAAAAATTTTATTTAAACAAGAATTCACAAAGACAAAATAAACATCAAAAAATTGTTTGAAAACCCCAAAACTCTGAAATAATTCAGTAAATCTTTGCTCTTCTTTTACTCAATGTCGAAAGTTTGACTGGGACAAGTTTTTAGTTAATATTTTTTATTTTGTTTAACGACTGAAAAACAAGTTTTGTTGAAAGTGTCTCTTTGGCTCTTCTATGGACTCCACTTCTATGTCAGTGCTGATGAGCTCGCTGATTGCAGTCACCTGCTGTGCTTCTGTTAAGGTTGTTCAGATGCTTGTTGAGGGTTTTTTCTGTTTCCATGCTGCCAACAAGATGTGTGGCATAATTTTGATGCACAGAATGAAAACATTGTTTTTTATTTTATCAGTTATTGGTGTGCTTCTCTCTCTTATTATTGCTTCTGAGCGCCTTCTTTTCTAAAAAAAGAAAAGGTGTTTCTTTGGGCTGTGAAGGACAGGAAGATGACAGTCTTTGTACTTTGTACTATTTGTCCTGTTCTACTGGATCAAATGTCCAGATGTTTGCAGTTCAGAAAGGCATTTTCAACAAAGAAGTGTTTATCTTTTTATTTTATTGCCTCTTTGAACACAAACTATAATGTTTATGCCTTGAATCATTTCACCAATAAATCCCACATGATTTCTCTTTTCCAGCTAAAATGAAACACACATTCATTATTTGTTTTGAGCTTTTCTCATGCTGGGTTTTACTTGAATTTGTTTTGTTTGTGCCACTGCCTCTGGCTGGTACTCATTGAAAAGAGAAAAGTGGAAATAATTAAGTGACAACTGTGGGATGCAACAGTTTAAAGTCAGTTTTCCCACGATGATAAACGGACACTGGTCCAAATGTTCAACTGCAAAGCATTTTCACTATTTCCCATAAACACACCAGTCAAGGTTGTTGACTTTATAGCATGTTTGTGCAGCAAAGATTCCCTGAAGATTCACATTTAACAGCCAAGACTGATGTTTATTTATTTGCATGTATCTGTGGTAGCTCCTTATGTCTCTTCTTGTAAAGCTCCCATACAGTCAGCTCTCAGTAAGCATGCCAATATAAAAGACTTAGTTGTGAAATATAGACTTGCTGTAGACAAAATTAGCCACTAGATGGCAATAAAGTATAGGAAAACTGTTTTTTTATGAGGGCCACCTCTGTTTTAAACTTTGTAAAATGAGGTACAGAAAATATCAGGGGCTTGAATTTGGTTCTTTTCCAGTCACCAAATAAGAATTTTCAGCAATTAAAATGCATATGCATCAGGAAGTTTATCTTGTGGGTAAAAATTGTATATTTAAAACTCACACCAGACTGGAAAAACTCAGCAATGCAAGCACCACACTGTCAAAAACACACACCCCTGCACACACAGGCATGAGTCATAAGATTTTCATAGAGAAGTGAAATTGTTTATAAACCTCTCTTAAAATAATATGAGTACTACAGTTAACCACAAGCCTGGAAAAAAATATATGTAAGTGAGTAACGATAAGTGAAGCAGCTGATTTTTTTTCCTGTTAAAGAAGCAAAAAGAAGGCAAGAGTGGAGAAAAAGCACTAGCCCACGTGGAGGTGCTCAGCACTATTCTCTGGTTTTCTCTCTCTAATAACTTCACTCAGCAACGTGGCACTGCACCCATAAGGCCTGGGAAAGAGGAGCAGGAGGAGGGGGACAAGAGGGAGGGCTGGGAGGAGGAGGGGGGAGTGAAGAAGAAGAAGAAGAAGAGGAGTGAGTGAGTGAAGGGGAGGAGAAGGAGGGAGGGAGGGCCTGAAGGATGGATCCAGGCTTCACTGGTTCAGCGCGTGTCCAGAAGGGAAGAGCTTCAGCTGGGCAGGCGGCTCACCAGCACCTCCCTACGGTCCAGCAGGACCCTGACCCCGTATCACATCACCACATCTACCTGAACCCACTGGAAACCCTCCTCCCCTCTTTGTGTCTCCTTACTTTTTCTCTTTCCTCCTCTCCCTCTGCCTCTTTTTTTTCTCTCTCTCTCTTTTCCTCTTCTTGCACATTTTCTCCTCTTCTCTCCATCTCATAAGCTTGGATTGTGTTCCTTCACGCACACCTTTATGTGCATACGATACCTGCGTGTGTGCACACTTGTTTCCAAGACTGTCTGGTGCATGTGTGTGTGCATGGGAGTCACATACGTAATGATCATGTGAACAGCTCCCTTGACAGCCTGAACCCTTGTGCCTTTTTAAGTAGTTTGGCAGATGGTGAATTTATTCGTGGACCTCTGTATCCTGTGCTGGATGCAGTCTGATATTCAAGCTTATCCCAACAGGAGGTTTGCAGGATTAGTAGTAGTAGTGAGGGCACTTAATGACTGCCAACCTTCCTCAGGGAAGCCTCTTGTCTTCTGTCAGAGTGTGTCTGATAGTTACTTGTGTAGCCTCGAATGATAAAAACAATCTTTGCCTTTCTCTGATCCTTTCACTCAGACATGACTTATGAAGAAGTGCAAGCTCATGCCAGAGCCGGCACATCATTAATCAAGCATCACTCTTCTCCCTGGAGGGACATGGCACAGCTCTTCACAGTGAATGAAGTGGTAATACTCTTTGGTATTTCAGCAGATTTTCTTTAACTCACTGCGGTGCCACAAAACAAAGACTTGCCGTTTTTTGTTTTTTTTATTGCTTTCCAAACTAACAATTAAAGTACAGTGATTTTTTTTTGCAAGATCTTGTTAGTTTTCATTTGTGCTTTCTTAATAAAGAAAAAAATGTTCATAAACTCAAAAAGGTGCTGAATATTCAAAATTAAGGCCCTTTTTTAGTGCTTCTTCTGTTGTAATGCTGATCACGTTCGGCTCTTACAGGAATCTCAGCACGCTGAGAGGGAACAGGAAGACAAGAAAGAACAGAGGGAACAGGATATTAAACCACACCCTAAATGAGAGCCAGTCGGGTGAACAGATGAGAAGACAGAGCCGCAGTGCTCTTCAGCTGAAGCCCCTCTTCTCATTTTTATCAGTCTTGGAGGCATCCTTTCAATGATGCATGAGAAACTACTTTTTTAAAAATTTTGGTAAAATTTCTCTCTATTGGCCCTCATCGATGGCTTGCAAATGCTGGGACTGTAAGATAAAATTTAGTTAAAGTTTGACTTGTA
Organism: Acanthurus tractus; assembly: GCA_029783725.1. Classification (NCBI taxonomy): domain Eukaryota; kingdom Metazoa; phylum Chordata; class Actinopteri; order Acanthuriformes; family Acanthuridae; genus Acanthurus; species Acanthurus tractus. The sequence continues at coordinate 12,923,852 of JAQNCA010000018.1, forward strand.
TGTGAAGTTTCGTGAGCTGAGCAGGGACTTTATGGGAAACATGCGGTGCAGATTTGAAGTGGACATGTTTCAGCGCTGGTTGGGATTGACAGCATGTAATTTGTGGCGGTTCTTTTTCACATTCAGTAATTAAAAACAGTTGTAAGAAAGTCAGACACAGATGCATTTTTTTTCTACAGGGATGCTTGGACATCTGTCCCTCTATCCTTACATAGACACAGCCAGACTGAGATATAGACACACACACACACACACACACACACACATCTGTCTGCCTTACTGTACTATACCATGAAAACTTGTTCCAGCCCAACCCTAAACCCAGCCAGCTCAGCCAACTTAACCTTAAACCCTTAAATCAAAGCAGGCCTAATCTTAACTTCAATCTTAAAACAGAATTCCAAAGTTAGGATTGACCATGATGACCTCACTCTCTTTTAAAAACTCAAACTTAATCTCACAAGGATATAAAAGTGCTTGTGAAGGGTTAAAATGGCTGCCTCAGACTCCGAGCAGAGTGCGATTACATGTGCTAGAGGGAGGTGGCGCTTGAGTTAGCTGAGAGACGGGGGTGAAGGAGACGGAAAGAAAAGAGAGAGGGAGGGGAGAGTGAGAGGGAGGAGGGGATTGAGAGAGAAACCATGGGAGCCAGAGGGACCTCTATACACACACACATACATATACACATACACATAAAGCCCATCATCTGGGTCTGGTCTGGACCTGCACTGAGAGCACACACACACACACACACACACACACACACACAAGTGCATGAACATACAGTCCACAGACTTAGGTCACACATGAGCACATATGCAGAAATGGCATGCAGTGCATCTTCAAAGTCTGGAATCGTGCGGATGCAGATCCACATTTACACATTTAATGATTTCCATTGAAGCCTCCTTACTGCAGTTATACATACACACACACACACACACACTATACATGCACACAGTGTACAACATGCTCTCTCTTATTCAGGGGCTCCACAAGGGGGCCTGTGAGTGTTCCTCTTTTGCAGAAAGGCAGCACATCTTGTTCTTTAGCCGTGACCAAGCTGAGCACATTAGTCCTCCAGCTTCTCATTACAATCCTGAATACGTTTGAGTCAACCACAAAAAGAAATAAATCAGCTGAAAGAGTTGAAAGAGTTACACATCCGCATTTATCAGTCGACTTTAGAAAGCAAAGAGTTTCTCTAGCAGATTGTAAAGATGTCAAAATCCAAATTAGAGACCCTCTACTTACAAATCCCACTTTATGGAACTAATTCCTCTTTATAATTACATCTCTCTCCTCTTTGCATTCTTGTTAAAGTCTTAACTGTTGTGTGCATTGCACAATCATTCATTTAAATATTACAGAGGTTGTAACCTCATCTTAAACTTCCTGTAAGACGGAAGAGACAGAGTTTAAGTGATTTCCAGTCACAAAGAACCGTGCACATTCAATCAAAACCTCCAAATGGAAGATTAAAGATAAAATACATGAACAGAACTCAAATTTGCCCAGTCAGGGAAACTACTCGGACTTATGTACAGGCTTCCTTTCGGCCTGACTATATGCTAGATGGCAATTTAACTTATATAAAATATAGCTGCCAACTCCCAACCTCCAGGTATTAAATCTGATGGTTGTTTACCATTTAGGTGAATATCTGTTTAGCTTTGAACAGATGTTCCTGTGGCCGGCCATTTGTTTGAGACTGTTTGCATTGGGACTCCTGCAAATAGCAATTACTGTATGTGTGTGGAGCCAAACTGGGGTCTCTGTTCTCAATCCAGGATCAGGACTTCTTTTGGATCCTTTTCATCTTTGTCCGTCTGTATCAGTTATTACTTGGTGTGTTACTGTAAATTTGAAAATATCTTTCCTTTACATTTTGCATATTTCACTAATGTTTAATTTGCAGTGACGTGTACAAACTTGCTGTAATAGCACTGTTTCTGCTGCTATTCAAAGTTTATATTAGCTTTTAGACAATAAGAAACATAATTCCTCAATAAATCAAACAAATGAAGCAGTGGATGGTTTCTTGTTTATAAAGGTAATCCTCTGTTTACCTCTTTAAGATTGCCTGGAAATGTTTTTAAGAGCTGTTTATTAGACTGAAGGTGAGGAAACACAACTAAATACCTGCTAATTAGATGTGTTGCAGGATTCAGTTTTTGTTTTGGTGCTATTGGTTGTTTATTTTATATACATGGTCTTTCCCATGCAGGACTTGTCAAGTGCATCTCTATGCAGATGATACTGTCTATATTAGAGATATACCAATATGTTTTTTTCAGGGCCAATACAGATATTCATTTGCAGTAAAAGTGAAAATGTTGGCATCCAAATTTTGAATGCAATACAAACTCCAACACTTCACTTTATATCTCTAATGCCTTTAAGCATATGTTTATTAAACAGCTTTTCAGAGTTGCAACATGTTAAAGTTTTTTTTTTAATCTTAGACAACAGACATCTTCTAATAAAAGGTGCAGGGAGTTCCCAGGCTCAGCAGCATGTCTAATAAAGTTAAATGAAAACTTTAAACAAATAAATAGCTCCCTAAAGTTCTGCTGATTGGTTGTTCCCCGTGCTGTGGCTCTGCGTGTAACCAATCAGATGGTGCTGTGGGTGGGACAATGCTGGACACAGAGTAGTGACTGCAGACAGAGAGGTGCAGCTGCATCAGGGCCAAAATAACCCAGTTTTAAATTGATACAGTCAGTTTAAAAAAAAAAAAAGGCGATATGCGTCAAAATCAGTCGATAATCAGTCTATCCCTAGTCTATATCCATTGTGAAGTTAAATTTGTCAGATTGTTAAATCTAAATTTACACTTAAAATATACTGTTACAGTCATCAGACTTCCCAGTGACATGGCGAAGATTTTTCAACAAGAAAATATGAATATAAGCACTGACTTTTTTGTTTGTTGAAGAAAGTAAATAGCTTAAAAAATGTTTTCACATTATGATCTTTATGTTTTCAATGGATTAATCATTTTAAGTGTATGTGTCCCTAGTTTTAAAGGTTGGAGACTAGATTTAAAATAAAACCCCCCTGAAATGTCTTTCCTCCCTGAACTGATTTTATCCTTCAGATTTGTTTTATTTGCCTGTTGTGTCAGTCAAAGGTTAATCTTCTCTATTGACATCCTGAAACCTCCATGCCCATGAAACTAAAAACCCCTTAAGCCTTCAGGTGTCCACCAAACGTTGATAAAAAAAACAAGTAAAAACCACAGACGGGCTTTTAATGACATTCCACATGGGGCTTGTAACACATTTTACAGGGTTCATTAATGGACCAACTTTTACTAACTCCTATTTTGGAAGAGTATTTTGTTTCATAATCTAATAAAATATCACAAGCACTATCCATGGCATCCGAATGAGCCACTTTGTCTTGATCAGATTTCACCCTGCGAGCCGTCGGCCATTCAGGTGGTCTTACACAGCTGACTTATTTTGTCCTCAACCATCTGTCTGCCAGAGGCACAAACACTCAGTAACTATAAACCAGTTCAGCAAAGGAAGCACTTCCCCTGTTTCTACAGCTTCCTGTGGTGGCTATTACCATGGTGACGCCCTTCATCAAAGTCTAGACAGGTTAGTATGAGGCAAATCAGGTCACTAATAACAAAACATTGTTCAAGGAGCCTAAATAGTGGAATGAAGAGACTCGGTGAGAGTGCAAGCACGACGAGCACTTAAATAAATTAAGGGTTTTTTTTTCACTTGTGGATAAGAACTTGAACAGTGTTTTCCATGCTAAGCAGCAGACGTTACCTAAGCAATCACTGCCTCGCTCCTATTTTCACTGATGTCTGTTTTGAATGTCAATGAGCAGAAAGTGAGGCAGACAAAGCCAGTTGAGCCATTAAAGGGGATGTAGGGAAAGAACTACTAAGAATTATCCACTTGTTAACATTTTTTCTTCTTGACTGCTGCCATGCCGCATTACATTACCAATATATACAGCTGTCAGCAAATCACCTGACACAACAAATCTTTTTCTGTCAACTGGCAGTAAAACATCGCACATGAAAGCGGCTTCACTTCCTGTTTTGCCTCTAATTGTCAGCCATAAAGTGAATTCGTAGCACCGAGAAACCTTTCTCTGATCACAGTTACACTGCTTAAAGGTGAGCAGCAGGGGATGTGATGCAGGCTAAAGAAAGTCACCGGATGAGGAGCAGAAGTGACTGCATGCTTGGATTAGAAGGCAAATTAAGACACATGAATAAACTACATAAAGTTGGGTGGAGTGGTGTGTATGCACACGCTCTGCTGTTTCACCTGGGAGATGGTCCAAAAGATTGTCACAGTCAATTTATTTCCATCAACATCTTTAGTAAGATTGACAAAAACATGACTGACCAACTAAATCATTGAATATTAATATGACAGCAAAATTAGTGAGCTGGATTCCATTGATTACAAAGTTAATCAATCATGACACGCACTCAAGTCAAAACAGTGACTGGAGGACATGATGCAAATATTTGCATGAATGCCAGTCAGTTGAGGTTTTAGCAACATGCTAATATTAGCATGCTATCTTGCCCATAATGAAACACTTGCATGCCAATGATTACAATGTTTTAGATTTTTGTTCAGCATGTTAGCAAGCTAACACTTACCAATGAGAACAAACACAAAGTACAGCTGAGACTGAGGGGAATGACTTTAATCTGATAATGGTGGAAGATGTAAAGTCAGATGTTAACCAACGTTATTATGGTTCATCCTGATGGGGAAATGAATGTCAGCAGCAAATTTTGTAGCAATCCACTTCATAGATGTTGAAATATATTAGTTTAAAGTGGTGGACTGAGTGACCTACATGTCCCTTGGGCCATGCTGCTATGTAGTGTGGCTAACAGGCATATCTGATTTGGCTTATGTTGTCTTACAGTCGACAGTACATTGGCTATGACTTAATAACGTAACAACATTATTAACTTTCAGGTTTCACAATATCTTACTGGAAAAAGCAAAACATCCTGTTTGAGACTCATTTGGGTTTTTCCTGCACAGATCTGCCTGGGTTGACCTTTTTTTTACGTTTCATTTTGGTAATAAAACAAACATTGGCATCTTTACCATATAATTAATGATCGTTCCTTCCAGTTTCCTGTTAAAAACTCCTAACTCTGTTTTTATATTTGACATCGCAACCCCAACTGTGCACATTCATGCGAGGTCACCATGACTTTGATCCCCTTTTTTTTAAGACTCCCAACTCTTGCTGCATCAGCAGGTACTGAGGCGACTCTTGGCAACAACATAATACTCTTAACTCTTCATCAGGCGCAAAAGTTTCCAGAAAAAAGGAGCTGGGAGATAGAAAACAGATGGGACAAAATTGTGACATCTAATTTTCACAAACGCAAGGACAGATCAGTGAGGGACTTCCCAAAATGAACCAAAAGTTATGCAATCTAACACATTATCAAACTGGTATTTTATCAATCTTAAGTCTACCTTGACTTCTTCAAACCGTCATTTATCTTTTGTTTTTCACCGGATGATAAAATACTAGAATCTTTTTTTAAACTCTCGATTGTCACAGCAGTCAAAGTTTCGAAGTGCAACAGCCAAATAAAACCGTCAAAAACTAGCATGCAGTTTCAAACAGGATTTATGGACATGGCTGTTTGTAAAAAGGTGACCTGTTGCCAGACACTTTACAGCAGTTGTACAACAGTTCACAGATACTGACTGTAATTTAAATCAGATATTTCATCCGTGTTTGTGTGAAAATGCTACAGCCAAGAGGAACATCTGCCCGTTTTGTTCTTCAAAGTGCCTAAAAGTAGGAGGGTTACCGAAGGATTATGGGAAAACACCCCAGTGGGTGACCTGGATGTCTTACATGTCACGCCAGTGGATCATTTAGTCTTCTTGACTGTGACTGGTTCGGGTCCAAATATTTGTACTGTGTTTTTCCTCTACTCACATCCGTGGAAACAGACGTGCACTTTGGAGAGTCTCATCAAAACTTTGGTAGCGCTGCAGCTTTTGTCGAAACGCAACACAATAAAAAACAAAACAATAAAATTTGCTTTTTATCAGCGGTTGTGTCCAAAAAATACATGATCTGGTCAGGTTTTTTTGTGGGAAACTGGTCTCATGTTTTAGTTTTCCTTCAGCAGCTGGAGCACCACTCTACTTCTTTCAAGCTCCTTAAAATGTTTCCCTTTGGATCTTGTATGTTATTTTGTAAAATAAATAAGTTTTCTACTCCTTTAAGATGTCATAATCCAACAAAGAAAGCCCAAATATTCATCTACAGTGACTTTGTTTGTCTTGCCACATTTTTCAGTTTATGAAAAATGAGCCTGGTGTTTTTCAAATGTCTACAAGGCATAAATCTGCCTTTTATTAATGCAATAATAGGCTATTTTTTGTCTTCATGGTCATTTCAGGGCAAGTTGTAAAAATGAGACTGACATATCACCTCATAAAATGTTTTATTATACATTTTAGCATTGTCTATTTACCGACAGTAGATTTCAAATAAGTGCAAATAAGGTACTTGTACCCAAGACCTTTCTCAGTAAATTCTTTAATGTTCTTTTTTTTTATCTTTATTGTACTTCATTTTTCTTTGCTCCTTTATGTGACCGCTTTAGCTACTTTTAAAATGAAAAAGTAAACTAATTTTAAACACACAAGGCAGCTGAAAGGAATGGAAATGAGCTATTTTGATTAATGTTTAAGTTGCTTTTTATGCAAAAAAAAATATTTTAGCTTCTTACATGTGAGGATTAAATATAAAAAAGCTTTGTGAATTTGTTAGATTTTTTTCAGAAAATGGCTACCTGCTGTTGATGTTGGTGATGGAAACAAGGTGGATGTGAGCAGTGAGACTGAAAAGATGCTTACCGTAATTGCTCTGAGCCGAGGAAACTGTTCTGTTAATATAAAACTAGTTAATTACTGCAGGTTTAACTGTGTGCATTTCACTCATTTGTACAGCATAACATTTTAGGATAAAGCTTCTTTGTTCCTGGAGAATTAGTCAATTAGTGTCTTAGGCTAAAAGAATGTGTGTGTTTATTGTTCTCAGTGCTTTTACGCTCGCAGCGTCTGAGGTTTTTAGTCTGACCACCTCATGTACCTTTCCGGATTTCCTTGAATTTTAATCAAAACATGATGTTGTCTGACTCAATCCCACTGACATCCATAACTTTAAACTCTCAATGATCAAGGCCTATGATACAAACAGCCAAGCTGAAAAGACTGCAAAACGGTTGCATTAGTGTATTTATGTTTTTACAGCCTGGTAGAGGAGGAATAAACACATCCATCTCTTCTTGTTTAAAGGTGGAGACGTTGTGACCACACCTCTGCTTTTGTGTGGTCATCTTTCCCATGTGTAGTAGACAATAAAGAGGAAAGAGACTGCAAAGCCACGCAAACTTGGATGCGAAAATGTGAAGTATGTGGAAAGAATGGGGGCAGACGCTAAAGTAAACTTAGTCTGATCCAAGAGCAACTCAATGATCCTCTGGCCTGCTGGTCTTCGAAGAGCTAGAATATCCAGACTCAACCAGAAAGGCAGAAGCTCTGGATCAGAAATGTAAGGCCCAAAAAGTAAAAATCTTAGACTTAATCACTGGCTTCCGACCCCATGATTCCGTACCATAAGTTGGCTGCTTCAGCACCAGTGAGTTGGTATATTTTATTTCATTTTACACTCGAATACACATGGAGTTTTTTTTTTTTTTTCCAAAATTTGGAGTGCTCACGGCACTTTGGAAGGCTGCATGAGAACGCTGGAGAAAAGTCTGACCACATCTCATCCGTTCCATACAAGGCTGGTCTGCCATCAACCACAAATAAATTATCAAGAGTACAGGACAGAACAGATGTGGCCAACACCTAATTGGCTCCACCGACACTCTCTCTGTCTGCTCAAATCCTTTTTTTCCCTGTTTCGCCTTGTTTTCACTGCTCCTGCTTTTAAGACAGTGATGGATTCTGTACTTTAAATCAGTGCAGAATCCATCACTGATCTGACGTCGAACCCTAACATGTGTCCTGCACATTACATGGGCTCGAAAGCTCTTTCCATCCTCCGGCGACTGTTCCCTCGCGCTTGCTGCACAAACTGTTCCGAGCTCTTGAATTGCAATCACGTGGAATTTGGAGGGGGTCCTACCAATCGCATTTCAACCCCTCCTGAGTTGTGGAATTCGTGAAGTGTGGATGCATGTGTAGCCGAGAGTGAGATGGGATATGGCTTCATAGTTATGCTGTGATGTCAGGGAGGACTTGGGAGTGAAAAGCAAGCATTCCTTATCAAATAAAAACACTGCAAATGAAGAAACCTTGCTGTTCGACTCAAATACATGGTATTTGTCAGCTGTACTGTGAAAAGTAAACTTTACTTTTAATTTTACTCGCATAAGTAGCAAAAAAACAAACAAAAGTGTCCCAGTTTTTGTGTTTTTGTCACTTTTATCCCACAAGTCACATACTGTTCTGTAACAATACTGCAGGTTCCTACCACACTCACTAAAGAAATAAACTTAACGGCTAAAAGGGGAAGTTGGACTGCTACACCTCTGGCACATAACATGATGAATGTGGGTTAAACAGGAGAATCTTTTTTTCAGGACACAAACAGTGCCATCTGTCCGTCGTAGTGTCAGTCTGACTAGAAAAAGGCCTCAAACATAGACAAAAGAAGTGATTTGTCTGGTGAGGAGAGTAATCCGGCGGGGATAGGCGCTGGCACTTTAAACTCATCTGGTCTGAATTCACAGTGAAGAAAAGATGGTTTGACCTTCTATTCACCAAAACCCCTGACACATGCTGCTGCTGCCAGGGCAGGGTGTGGACGCTGTGATGGCTTATGAGGGACTCTGTACGCCAGATACCACATCTAAGTGTTTTGGTATGGACATGCCTGAACGAGAGGCTGGAAAGTGTTTCAGTTTCAAACGTTTAGACACCAAAGACTGAAAGCAACCACTAGAAAACAGTCAAATGTGCAATTTTTTCCGTATTTTGTAATATCAGCTAATTTGTTCCCTTAATTCTTTGCCTCTCCAAGAGCAGGAAGCCAATTATTGAGGTCTACGAATTGATCAAAAAAAGGCTCCACTTTCCGTGTTTTTTGAATAATGGTTCAAGATGTTTGGTAAGAATTTTCCAGTTGATCTGCTCAGACTTTAGCCAAATGTAGCGAACATGGTGCCAAGTCAGTGATCAACTGACTGAATTGGTTGCGTTGGCACACGCAGAAACTCAGGTTTAAGGAATTCACTGAAACAGTGGAGTAAAGGCAAAAAAAAAAGTGAAGGCTTCCATAAAAATCCTGAACACATGGCAATTTATTTATTTTTTTAAGTCTACCTGGATATTCTGGCTCCTGTGGATCTGATTTCAGATTTACAGTAGAGACTTTTAGGAAAGAAGAGGAGGAGCGAGAGGAAGCTGCAAAAGACATAAGGATCTAAAACAGTTTTAATAAGAAAATGTGAATATGCTAAAAGCTATTATAATATTATTAATAATTATAAGAGATGAAAGATTCACATCAATATATTTGGTCAAGTCTTGTCTATTGTCAAATCATGTGTGGTTTGTTTTGTTGTCATCTAGTTTGTGTTTTGTTCTTCGATCCAAGTTCTCATCTGCAACATTGGCTCACATTCTCAGTAGTAATGTGTTGATCTGGTCTGATGTCATCTGAACCTGCATGTAGACATAAATCATCCACTCACCACCCATCTGAACTCATTTATTCTCGGATTTAGAGACCCACACCCACGATAACTTTTTTACTTTCACTTCTTTCAGTGCCTGTGGCTCGAACATTAAAGAGACGAACCACTAAAGCATTTTTGATAGAAAAATAGAGAGATTACTAAGGTCAAAGGGAAATCACTTTGCATGTGTGTATTGAAGGTTTAATTTATATTTTGGGGCAAATTCAACCAACTTTTAGGGCATTTTTTAAAATCTGATTTGATTGCAGTTTCTATGTCTTTGTAACCATTAAAAGTGAAGTTATTACTCTCTTTCCATTCATTTTGATTGGAGCCTAGTTTGAAGGTTTGGCTGCTGACTGCAGGACTTCCAGAGGGACTTTTGGGTTAAAGGCCTGTTTCCTTTGAAATTATGTGAAGCATTGCAAGTTTTCTTTCTTTTATTGTGCAATGCATGCTGTATTATTACAATGTTTCTAATATTTTCAACATTCAAAGTGCCGTGGAAATTATGACACTGTGGAAAAATAGATTAATTAGAGGAGAAAAGTGTTAAATTCCATTTGTATTCTTTGTTTACAGCCTTTCTGTTATTTGCATGAACAAATCTTTCCCTTCATCAGCCTCTTGCTGAATTTGGCACAAGCCCTTTTTCCAAATAGATCATAAATACATCGCAGATATGTATGCTGTTGTTCACTTTCAGGAACATTTTGGTCTCATCTTTCTGACAGCTTGTTTATAATCCATTTCCTCTGCTCTCCAGCCATGTGCTGTTAGAGATACTGTATTTTATGTGTTGCTGCATTTATCCTCAAAAAAATTCTGATGATATTTGACATTTTAAGAAACAACTGGCCGGCTGTTTGCACAAACATCTGCGCTGGCCAGACAGGAATTATCTCTGTTGAAATGGTGCATTAAATGTTGCTTAATACAACTGTCCATTGTGTGTGTGCGTGATGTCCACACCTGTTTATCCAGTTATTTCGCAGATGTTTTTCCTCTGAAACAGAACTGGAGTCTAAATGATACTTATTAGTGTAATTTCATATTCTGAGTTATTAGCAGAGGGATTTTTAAAAAAAATAAAGAACCAGATTTTTCACTTCATTGACTCCTTTGCCATCTACTATCTTTTACATACTCTCCTTAATATCATCACCACATTAGCGCTCTTCACGTCCATAAACACTCTTTCTGGCTCCTCAGACGGACAAAGTGGCCACCAGACACAAACCAGGCCTTGTATGGGACGAGTGTCTCTTCGCTGCTCAGCTGGTGATGCCACTGTCGGGTTTGGCTGCTAATGTCTTTCCCAGTCAGACGCTCCCTGGCTGCCCAAATGACACCCGAGAGCTTTGCATCGCCTGGTGAAGACATCACCCGTTTTACAGCCAACCTGCTTCTTTCCACTAAAGCGCTCTCATATTCTTACCATAATCCAAAGGATGTAAATCTGCTTCTAGGATAAATAAAAGCTGTAGTCATATATTATGTAATATTTTGTGTGAAAATAATGTTACAGTGAGACGAAAAAAAAAAATTTTAAGGACTAACATGTTGTATTATCATTAACTGTTTTGATATTGTACACATTTTTAAATGTAAGAATCATTAATCTTCCAACAGTCTTGTCAAAATGTCTCAAAATTTGACATTTTGAGGTTTGAGGGTTTGGAGGCTAATTGGTATTTTCCTACTTCATGCCTTCCCCTGTGCCACGGATGACGGCTTTCATTTACGAAACACACCTGGGTGGAAAAAATGATCATAAATCAATCATAATATAAACTCTCTCTCATCTGACTTGCTGTCTTTCGATGTGTAACTCCGATCCAAGCCAAGCTATGAATAATAAAACCCATTCAGGCATTAACCGCACCATCACTCCTTCAAATCACGCTCAGCCCGTCGCATGATAGCTGTTAAATATGAACTGAAATGTGAAGAAGAAATTCACCCAGCCTTGAAAACTGATGGGATGATTTAAATAGATGGTGCAGAAGGACTGGACACTCCCTTTAATTTGACTTGGATGGACATCAAAATGGGCTACTATTGGATAAAAACTGTCTTTAGGAGGGAAAATGCTGACGAGGTGCCGCCTTTGCTTACTTTATCTGCTCTGTCAGGACGGATTAATGCAGCTTCTCACTGCGATACCATGATTTAGGTGTGGATCATTAGCCATCATGTCCGCTGTGCTGACATGGGGAAAATGCTTGTTTGAACATGCAGTGGAAATGCACACGCAATAAACAAATACTTTATGTAAGAGGAGAAATTGGCTGCATTACAGAGTAGATGGGGATGTACAGATGTGGACAGAGTGGTCTGTATTTTTCCACTGTTGGAATGAAACTCAATACAGTGAATAAGCTTGTGGCAAATGAGTTTTTTTTCCCCACTCGGAGTTAATAAAGCTATCTAATTTAAGATGAAAAATTACACCGGCTCTTTTCATCCCCTTATTAAAAAAAAAAAAGCCTCAATAAAGTGAAGGTTTTAATGTGGAGAAAACTGATTCCTTTCAACTAAAATAAGAATTTGAAACCGGCTTCTCAGATGTAATTTTAGGTTTAAATTTCCTCTAAAAATGAACTGCAGTTCTTTTAAAAAAATACACTTTGATGCCTTGATTCCACATTGTAATCAACACTGTCATTACAATCACAAAACATGCATCTAATTTCAGGTAAGAGAGGAACTCAGACTTTTTAAATGCATCCCAGGCTGCTTAGTATCATATGTTTCTGTTTCCTCAAACATGTCCGTCCCCCATCAATGCATTCGAAATGTTGCTTCATCTGACTTTTGCTTTAGTCGTAGTGTGTCTGTTAATACTTCAGACAAAAGTCAGAGACGAATTCCCACCACAGAGATCTGTAAAGAATCATCGTGACTGGTTTTGTGCCTCGTGAAAATAAAACTTTCCCAGAGATTAAGCCTATAGATTTTCCATCGTGTGTGTTATTAATAAAGGCCTTGGCAGTGGCACTCTATGAAACCATCAGATATGCTAACATGTGGCATCTGGCTGGTGCAGAATTTTTTGGGGATCATATTTCAGCCCTGTCCCGTTTCATCCAACTATAAGATCGAGAGAAAATGTACATATGTAAATTTTCAAAGCTTTTGTTTTTGTTCAAAAAACTTGGCAGCCAACGATCATCCTCGCTGTTTCAACTCAAACGACTCTGGGATGGTTGCACTCGCTTTGTTGGCAGAACAGGGAGCTGCTTGGCTGCTCATCTCGGCCCAGTAAATCAGAAACAGACTGAATGGAAAAGAACGAAAAATGCCCACCATGAACAGTCAGAACCGAACGAACACTCACAGCAACTTGTGCTGCAGAGCTCTGTTAAACAAGGACGTACGCTGAACTGCAGATCTGCGGACTCGAGTAAAGAGAAAGTTATGTGCAACCACAGTAAAAGTATGTGAGATCGCATACCAAATGTTTACGTTCATCATATAAAAAAAGGAAATAGCAGCTCAGCTTATGGGAGGATAAAGTAGCTCTGGTCGAGGTTACAATTAAAATTTGGTGACACAAACCACAAATTAAAGGTTAAAATTAAAGTTGATGACATTATTAAATAAGAAAAACAACTGGTCACTTTGACCTTTTCACATGTGGTCTCACGGTAATCTGGTGCCAATTTAAGGTCCTTTTTTTTAATTATGTGTCCTCATAAAATTTAATTTTCCTTGTGAAACAGAAAGTGTTGTTCTTTTGTTGCTGATTTAGGGTTTTTTCCTCAAACTAACACCTGCCAAAGAATGTTCTTAGTTTCTTCTAATAAGCTTACGTCTGCTGACCTCCAGCCATACTGAAAGTCGGTTGTTTTAGTCCTGTAATAAAGTTGCAATAATGTTTTTAAAACCTCTGAGTTTCCCTTCACAGCAGCAGGATTTTAAATCGAAAATCCCTCTGAGTTAATTTTGACATTTTCCAGCATAAACTTCAATTGTATCATGAGTTCGCAGGCTGTCGTCCTCCTCCTCACAGTACACTGTGAGCTCTCATGTGCATTCATGCTCATCACAGCTTCTCAGGCAGATTTACTGTCTCTCATTTTCAGCAAGTGTCAAAAAGCAAAACTACATATTGAAAAGTTCTTTTAAACACCTAGAAAATT
>JAQNCA010000018.1:12939428-13011274 GCA_029783725.1 Acanthurus tractus
GCTTTTTTTTTTTTTTTTCCAGAGCCATGTGGGGCCGGGGGGTGAGTGAGGAGGAATAGTTAATGTTGGAGTCCCTGAAATGACCAGTGTGTGGGTGACCGCTGTCATGACAATAGGTGATGGTGTTTCCTTTTGTTTAAAGAGATGCCATCTATAATCTCACATTTTCAGTGGCTCTAATTTGAAGAAAATTTTACAAAAATGAAATAAAAAAGAAGATTCTGATCCATGTTACAGCAGCATGTATTTTCACCATTCATTCGCAGTGCTTTCAGCCTTTATGTAAGTATTCATTTCACTGCAGGACTGGATACATAAGGTCAAGTAATCCACGATTAATGGTTGCTAATGGGAACAGCATTGCCTCCATACCTAAAAAAATTCACTGGGCCACTAATAGCAGAGTGGCTGCTTTTTTATTTCGCAGTAATGGTTTATCAGACTGGCACCAGCTCACCTCAAACATGAAAAATACCCATTTAAGCTGGCAGTTGACTGCCAAAGCTTGTGTGTTTGTGTGTGTGTGTGTGTGTGTGTATGTTTGTGTTTGTGTGTGTGTGTGTGTGTGTGTGTGTGTGTGTGTGTGTTTGTGTTTGTGTGTGGCCTCTCGTGGCTTAGCGGGAAGGCTGTAAACAGTGAACCGAACTGCTGGGATTCCTCACAGTGTGATTATCATATGAATTGCAGTATCAACACACAGCCTTACTTTGATTGGTCCAAAGAAGGTCATTTCCCACAGTACTGCTGGCCCAGAACCCAATTGTCGGCCTGTCACTGCCATCATTGGTGCCTCCGCTCTGCATTTGTTTGTCTGTGGTTGTGTGTGTGTGTGTGTTTCTGTGTGTGTGTGTGTGTGTGTGTGTGTGTGTGTGTGTGTGTGTGTGTGTGTGTGTGTGTGTGTGCGTATGTGTGTGTGGAGAGTCTGTTTAGTCCATCACGGCTGAGACACTCCAGTCAGAGATGGGAATGACAGCGCTGCTCCATCTCACTGCTGGTAAAACACTTAGACAGTCTGGAATGGGATTTGCATGTACAGTCCTGCACTCACTACTTTAAAGGCTTCTGTTGGTTTGTCACTGAGGACGACAAGCATACGACAGACAAACCCACTCTCTAGGAGAATATTACCAATGTGCAAATTTACTATTAAGAAAACTGCTGGAAACTGTTTTTGTAGGTGTTTTTGTGTCGAAAATATTTCCAACTAACAAGAAAAGCATGCTAGATGTAAACTTTTTGTTGCATTCTTCTGATAAATGTAACTTGTTTTACCCTAATTAGTGACTGCAGACTTTATTATGTGTTTCACATATGCAGGAATTTAGAGTCCATCACATCCCACGTCACTGTAAATCAAGCCACATCAATGCACTGACTCTCTGAGTGAAACATCATTTCAGCTCATTATGGTGAGGCAGGGCTAGCTTGTCTAGCTGACCGCAAACGACATGCCTGGTCACTCTCGGTATACGAGAACATGACAAGGATTTTTTTTTAACCAGAGTTGGAGACTCTTTGAGCTGCACAGCTGTCTTGTTAGCGTATATGAACCATAAAAGGGGATTTTGAAGGGAAGGCCGTCGGCTTCTGGCCATAAGCTGACTTACAGGAAGAGCAGCAAATGTATGGGCAGTCACCTAACAGCCGCCAAAGTACCTTTAGAGCAAGGCAGTAACCCTGCAGAGGTCAATATTACTGTAAGTTTCTGGATTTTTAAAACAAGTGTAATTTTCTAAAAGCACTGCAGTGAAAAAAATGCTCATTTTGAAGCAAAATGTTTTCTTAAAGTGAAAAAAAATCTCCAATAAACTCATTTTTCAGCAGTTTTTAGTTTTTATTTGCTTTCTTTATATTGCAAAACACACTCAACCTGATAAATACATAACAATGATTCTTAAAAAAGGCATGTGTCGGCCTGCACAGTCGTGTGTAAAGCAAACAAATGGGATGTGAATGTACGTATCTCTGCTTCATATCTCATGTCCTAATTAGATGTATGAGTGTTTAGCCTGACACCATCCCAAAATAGTAGCATGTATGCTATCTTTAACATCAAGTCCTTGTTAAATGTTTGATGGTAAGAGATTGTAAGCACAAACCTCAAGACGGAAACCATTAAAATAAATAAAGACGGTTCCGTAATAAAAATAGGGATAGGCGTTTAAACAAGTTGTTCATGTTCAGTAGACGTCCCCTGAGGTCACATCTTTTATTCAAACCACATCCTTCGCCGACTTTCCATTGATCAGAACCTGTTCAGACCTACTCCCGTAATAGCTTTTCTTACATCAATATAAACGCTGTCATTAACATTCTCAAACATCATGTCAATGAAGGACTTTGGCCGAGAGTGGCGATTGTTGTTTTGAATGCTTCCGTAGCATGAGTTGACCGAGAAACTGTGAGATTTTATAAGGAGAGAAAATGAGAAATATTTCTGGGTTTTTTTGTAGAGATTAAGCGCTGTGAGTCGTGGGAACAAGTAAAAGTGATACAGTGGATAAATAAAGGGGAAACAGAGCGTAGACTTGGCCTCCAGCTCTCTTCGGGAAATCGTGTGTATCTGTGAGTTTGCATGTTGAGTGATGTCTCCTCACCCGAGCATGTCGGCACAGGCAAACAAACCTACTGTCAAGGCTCCAGCTGTGAGTCCTGGTTGTCTTCGGGTTTCTCTTTTCACTCCCTGTTTTTATATCTTCCCCTGTCTGTCTTTTTGTTTGTCTGTCTCTCTGTGTGTGTGTGTGTGTGTGTGTGTGTGTGCGTGTCTGGGCCATGGGTGTGGTTTTTCCCCTCACCTGACTTCTGGTCCAGCTCCATACCTGTCTCAAATCATCTCATCACCATGCAGCATAAAAACCGTGGCTCTTTACTCGCTCGTCACCAGACTGTTCTTCCAGATTAAGTGGTTTTTACTCTGTCCTTCATCCGCCCCCCATCATCTTCATCACCAGTGAGTTTCTTCTGATTTGATCCGTATTTGCTTTTGGGTCCAACACAAACTGCCACCTGAACACCCATTTGTCTCTTCATGTCCCTCCTTTCTGCAGAAAATTCCCACAATTGTGTGTCTGCAGAAAAATGAACAAGAACAGTGAAATAAATTTTGATCTCTCTTCTTAAAATATCATGGAACCTCAAGTATATTCTTGATGTGAAGTGCAGCATCAAGTCCAACTTGAAGATTAAGGACCTTGTCACAACTGTCAACATCTTGATCAGCGCATTGTTATTTTGTGCTTTTTGCAAATCCTCTGTCATTTACAGCAAAGTATCAAGATGCTAATGTCACAGCTTGCTTTGGACTCTTTCATCTCTCTCTGGAAGCTCTTTTCTTCTGAGTGCAGGTACACCTGGAAACTCCTGCTCATCTTCCTCCATTTGTTTAATCTCTCTTCTAGACACATAAAACTTTAAGCTCCTGGAAATCCCATTTTTAGCAAAGTAAATTTCCTTGACCTGCTCCCTTTTAACTCTCTTTGATTTCTTTCTCTTGTTTAGTCATCCCTAAACTTGTTTTTTTGGCTTGATCCCATAATAGGTTGCATAGTCCCTTTTGAAACTCCTGTCTCTTCATTTGTTTCTGCAGCGGGGGTATTAACACCTGAGAAGAAAGGTAGCAGGGTCACCATTGGAGTGTTTGTAATATGACACTCTTTTGATTCCCTGTAAAGGTATTCTTCTCTTGCCTGCCTGAGGAAAGTCAGACACCGGTTTCAGATGGAAGAGTCAGTGTTTCTCTAAAAAAGACTCCTCTGCAGAGGTCACCCTATAACCAGAGGGGGCCACAACATGTTTTCGCCTTCACAACAGCCACGTGTCACAGCAGGACTGCCTCTTTACTCCATAACAAGACGGCTGTTTTCCATCATCTGCCTAAAATTGAAGGATGCAGACGTGTTTTTCTCCTCTCTTGACCCCAATATTGTAAAATGCGCCAGATATGATCTCAGCGTATGGACACCCGACTTTATCCGATACCTCACAATATGCTGTTATCATCACGGCCTCTGACCCGTTTCCATTCTAGTCTTTTTTCCATTCCTTCCCTCTGTCTCTTTAAGTCTGTTGAGGATTAACCAAACCCTAAGAAAAACACACAAAAAACATTATCTAAGGTCATTGTTTTGAAAATCTGAAAAAAAAAGCCTCGTGTTTATCCATCCAAAAGAAGAGTCTCCTTTAGCCAGAGATGGACCGTTTCAACACACATGGGGCCACCCTGTGTGTGGTCCGCCCTTCGCCTTCTGCTGGGAACGACAGTCAAATTAAGAGAGGAAAAGCTAGACAGGATGAAAGGCGCTCTTCTGCTTCCGATCCTTTTCATTCATGGAGAGTGAGAACAGAGAGAAAACAGAGAGCAGCTGTGGGAGGTGGACGGTCTTTCTTTTGAGCTAAAACTCATCCGACGATTGTCCGAGTTGTGATTGAATTAAGAGTTCCAGACGCTAAGAGTAGCAAGATATTGATCTGACTGAAGTAAACAATCTTAAAGGAGGCAACAGCTTTTATTACTGCAGTAGTTAACGGGTGTTTGATTCATTCCTTTACTGATTAAACTCACCTGAAAAGAACTCGTGTTCAAAACTCTGGTCTCAACTTTGGGCTGCACCTTTAGTACTTTGAGGTCATGAAACAAATCTGGGTGCAAAGTGAGTGAAAATTTTATGTTTTGTTAGATTTATAAAAGCAGAACTTAGTCTGAATTTACACAAAAAGAGATTATTAATAGAAAATGTTCATCCATTTGTAATCATTTTCATTTAAAGTTCAATATTTGGTATTTGTGGCCTGGAGTCACCTCCACTAGGTAGAGGCAGAGACTTGCCAGCTGAACACATGGCTGCGGATGGAAACATTGGCTCACGCAGACGTTAAACTTGTGACTTTTATTTCAGCAGCATGCAACTGTCTCGAGAAGCACTAATCCATCCTGACGCCTTCCCATCAGGACGATAACATGAGGTTCAATTGGGGTTAAAAAACAGCTTCCCCTACCTTAACCTGATTTGATCCTCACTTTTGGAGGTCAGATCCAGCAAGTCCAAAGCATACATCTGAGAATCTTTCCTCAGTTTCTGAGTAAACAATAAATTTTAAAGATGGGACAAACATCCCTATAAATTCCATCCATATTGGCGGATCTTTCTCCTCATGATTTATGTCCAATGCCACCGGCAGGTCAAGGGAAATATTCAGCGAAATATGTCAACAGCTACTAAGAGACCTGGTACAGACATTCACAGTTCCAAGAAGATGTGTCCTTAAGAAACTGATGATCTGCTGACCTGTATTTTAGGGTGATTCGGGGTAAAATGTTTGGACAGCCATTGAGTGGATTCAAGGTAAATCACAGAAGGCCTGCAGTGATTCAGTGCTGCATGCTGAACTGTATTAACTTTAATGACTCACATCATAATCAGATTATTTTTCAAATGTGTCTTATGTGTTTATGATGGTTGCAAAAATAGCAGCATTCCCATCAACCTCAGCTGTACTTTGTATGTAGTGTTAATCACAGAATGTTTGCACGCCAATTAATATGGTGACTATATTCAGCATGATGTACTTTGGAAACATGTTAGCATTGCTATTGTAGGCACATTAGCATGATATTCGCTTTGAACTTAAAGTCTCTCTATGCTTTTTTGTGTGTTGCACTTGCTATACACATATTAGCATAGCTGTATGATGATGTTAGCATGTTTGAATTGAAATTTAGCTCAAATCACTGCTGTGTGTAAGTAGGCTGCAGCCTCACAGAGCAGTTAGCATGGCTATTAGCCTCTCTTTTGTTGTTTTTTCTGTTGTTTTGATGGTAAATACTATTTTTTTCATAAAAGCACAACTTTGCTATGCACATACATTACAGAAAGCTTTTTTTTTCTTTATTTCAGCATTACAAAGAAAGATAATCTTGCTAAAGATAATCTGGGATTTGGTAGAATCATCCAATCACTGTTCTTGTCTAATGAAAGGGTTAAAAAAAAACACAAAAAACCCCAAACAGAATTGAGACCCACTACCTCCCACATAGTTTCCCAAAAAAATCTCCTCCTCTGTTTTTGGCCAGTGAAGTTCAATAGACCCAATAGTCCATTAAGTCAGTCCAAACAAACCTAATCAAGATTTGGGGAATGAGGTTAAAACAGAGGAGCTTTACTGGGGGGAGGTGCCAATTTGAATGGATTAGACAGAAGTGTGTGTTGGTGTGTGCGGTGTTTTTGTCTTTTTTTTCCCGGGGGGTCAGTATGGAGGCTGAATGGAGATGAAGGACAGAGTGTGAAAGACGAATAAGGAATTTGTGTGCAGTGTTCTCTGCTAAGCTCCACATCGGACCTATCATTACCAGATGTCACTGTGAGGGTGGCTGCCAGTCGAATCGCTGCTCATTGCTTCGAACTCCAACTCTCTCTGCCTCTCTCTCTTCTTCTTCTTCTTCTCCCTCCTTCTTCCGTCTTTTCTCTCATTGCTCCATCTCCCTGTCTCCCTTTTTCTGCTCCCCCCCCCTTTTTTTCCTCTCCTTCTCCATTTCCAGCTGTTTTTGGAGCACGAAGCGAGAGCGAAGCAAGTTCTCCACCAATTGTTTCGGTGCTGAGAGGAGCTTGGCGGTCGGACCCCTCCCTCCTTCTCTCTCTCTCCCCTCTCTCTCCTCTGTCTCTCTTCCTCCCTCTCTCCTCCCCTTGTTGTGACAGAGCACACCTGCTTGATCTTGGCTACACGCGCTCTGAGTCCAATTACCCCATAGGCCCTCGCAACCACTTCACAATCTCATCCCCCCACTCGGCTGGATTTTTGGGAGTCAAGCTCATCTCTGCTCTCTTTGACTTCATTCTACCGGGAACAGGTATGTTGAAACTTAAACTCTGACTGGGGAGAAAAGACTGAGATGGGTGTGATTAGGAATAAGAAGTTTAGTTTCACTTATTTTTTAAGAGGAAGGGAAAAAAGCTTGAGAGAGTTGCTTGCTTTTTTGGTGGATTGTGACTTTCTGCATGAGTGTAAGCATGATTTACTTTATTTTTCTAATAATATAAAAGTCAATTTATTTGCTGATGATGTGACTTTACTTTATTATAATAAGTTGACTGTTTTTAGGGACTTGATTACAGTTACATTCAAGCATATGTGTCTTTCTGTTAAACCTTTCTTTCTGTTAATCCTCCATACATACTTTCATGTTCGTTGTGTATATTCCGAATATGTTGCCTGGTCTTGTTCCCCTCGGCCATCTTGGCTTTGTGATGAAAGACATTAATCATTTCTACTCCAATCTCCATACAGCCCTGTGAAAAGAGCAGTGGCTAGGGAAGGGGGTGTGGTAGTGCAGTTGATGCTGGTACCTCACTCCACTGCCAAAAAAAAAACTTATTCATCTGGCCCATTGTTAATCTTCAAAGTATCCTCCACTGAGTGCCATGCGATGTTTTAAGCAGTTTCTCAGTTTACAGTTTCAGCTTGCAGTTATTTTATGTTTTGCACTCCGTGGCAGTTGACCAAGAGTTTGAAAACTTGTTTATTGATTGGATGAAACCCATATGGAAGTGCATTACCTAGGCTGGAAGTTACTCAGATTTGTAAAAAAAAAAAAAAGGAGCTGAGTGAGGGGAAGACAGAAAATGTGGATTTTCTCCTTTCTAACTGAGTTGTTTGCTTCTCGTAACCATTTGCTTACGTCAGTGGAAAATCTCATGATTTGTTGCATTGATTTGTCCCTTTTCTCTCTTTGTTTGGCTTACTTTCATTCTTTTTTTCTTCCCCAGTGGTGTATGGGTTGCCTACAAGCAAATGAAGGGGGGAAAAAAAGCTAAAACAACATGAGGATTGCTTTGTGTTTGTTCAGCCCGTTATTGCTTGTCAAGACTTTGCTTTGGAAAAACTTGTTTCTGCTGCTTCTCACACTTTCCATTTCAGCAGTTCATTTAAGACTGCAACCAGACCGTTTCAACCCCAATCTCTTATCTGTCTGCTCTGCGGCCCTGTTTCTTCTCAATGTGAACCTTCCCTGCCCACAGTGGCGTTTGCTGCTGTGTTTTCACAGGAGCAGAACAGGACCTAAATTGCTAGAGGGCAACTTAAAGTGAGAGGCTTTGAAGAGGAGATGGAAAAAAAAGCTGTACCTGGCAATGCTCGGTGCTATTAATCCCGTAATGATACAGTTTCCTCTATCAAAGAGAGGTCTGAAGGCTTCCCGGAAAGCCCCCATACAACTCTTAGCTAACTCATTACATCCTTTTTACCAGCAAGGAAAAAAAAACCTGATAAGGCTCAGCAGCACTGAATTACATTGAATGAACCAGAGAGAGAAACTGAACATTAGAAGACCTGAGACATACAAGGCAGAATGAAATGTATGACTCAGATCAGATTGGAGGCTAAACGTGGCATAAGCCTGATACTAAAACACACTCAGAGCAGTGGAAGTACTTTACCAGTTCATACTTCATAATTGAGCAGAGCAGATGTTTATAATTTGTACAGGAATGAGTGGATGGAAGGTTTGGAGGGGACAAGGCCCAGATTTGCACTCAGGGGCTGCATTTTTTCCATCTGGACTTCAACTCTCTGGGTCAAAAAGAGCAAAAGAACAATGGAATTGGATGGACATCAGCCATGAAGGTTCCCTCCCTCCGTTGAACTGCTCACCAAAAAGTTCCACATGTCAGTCTCTCTCGCCAAAGTTTTGAGGGTCAGACGGAGAAAGAAAATACCATAACCTATGGGAGAGAGCTCAGAAAGGGAGGAGGAGATGGAAAGAGAAGAAAGAGAGAGAGAGAGAGAGAAGGTTGGGCAGTTCATCCACGTCTTGCAGTGCAGACTGTTGATAATGAGACTGAGGTTGATGGCAGGCCGACAGCTCTTCTCATGGAACAGCTGAAATGAGGTTTACCCACTCGCTGGCTTTCTCATGCTATGGCTCCACACAACAGGCTTTGGAGACCCTAAAGCCACCTTTTAATAATTATCATGTTTTTTTTCTTTTTTCTGTGTTGAGAAATAGCATTGCTTGTAGTGGTCAAAAGAAAATCTTGAACATTCTTGACTCCGAAGCCCTAAAATGCGGACGTACGTGGGAGTATGAATGACAAATTTTCAGAGGAGTCAGATATGTTGTAACTCCTATTACAAGACTTATTTGGCTCTGAACTTGTTTGTTGGCCCAGTCTTTGAATATTTTCATTTACACATGTTCTCACTCAAAAAATCCCCCAATACATCATAAATTAGTTGCTCACACAACGTCCAAGGAGGAGCATAATCATTTTTTTATGCATTTAAGCATAATTACCAATCAATATGTGTCTGAGCATGTGTAACCACGTGGGAGGAGGGTTCACGTTCATTTGCTGACGGGTTAAAAGGGCCACACGTGTTTTAAACGTCCTCTGGCCTTGTAAATACCTTCCAGTGATTCATTGCTGACAGACGCTCTGCTAAGGCAGACATAGGCCTGTGGAGAGTTAGGAGCGAGTTGGGGGGAGGCGGCGTAGTGGGTTGGAGGGTGAGATGGTAGTCGGCGTCTGCTTTAAATTGGGTCCTTCATTGCCACATGATCAGATTTGCTAAATTCAAGACACCATGGTGCTTAACATTCAAGTCCGCTCCTTTCATGCCGCAGAAGTTTGAGTGAGATTTCTGGAGTTCGGTTGATATGGTAATGGTTTTTACGGGTATCTCATTGATTTTCTAAGCCTGAAAGTTTCAATAAAAGGCAGTGACAAAGAAGAGAAAGTGACAAAAGCAAAGGAGGGAAAATTACTTTATTCCCTCATGCGAGCTCTGCTTCCTGTCTGGGAATCATTAGTAATGCTGAGGCCAGACTTAGGGGAGAGTGGAGGGAGGGAAGAGAGAGATGAGACAAAAAGAGGGACATAGGAGAATTGACAAGGATGACGCCGCTGCCACAGGAAATGTCAACCTCCTCCTTTTTTGTCTTGGTCTGAGACAGAATAGTAAATCGCAGGTTTTAGAGACACGAGAGAAGAGGACAGAGACGGTTAGTGTACCATTTAGAGTACCGCATGTCCTTCTTCTGGGTTGTGGTGGATAGTAAATCTTCTGAAAGCCCAGACTGAGCTGTCTGTCAGCTGCTTGTGCTTTTCTGCTCTATAGCTACCTTAGTTTTTTATGTGCAGTACCTAAACATGCATCTGTTAGCAATTCAAAGCACATTAAAAGTCTGGGGAAGGTCTTAAATATTCAGGTTTAGAGTTAAGTGACTCAATTAACATAAGATCCCTCTTTACTAGCACATGAACATCCCCACCAAATCCACTTTCTCATAATTTATCATGGAGTGCAACACTGATCATTCAGATAAGGTCAAAAATAAAAGCAGCAAAGTTCATGCAATTCATTCTCCGCCAGTGTGACACCATGAGATGAATGTCTCTTCAACACCGTGTGAAGTTCACCATTTTTAGGCCTCAGGTTGACCTGTTTCTCATTCACATTTTGCATTTGTTGGAGGGTTTATACAGTGACAGTCTGTGTTGCAGGAAACTAGATTGTGTGCCAATTGTTGCCACATTTGCACTGATTAGTGTCAGTCCACTTCTTGTAAATAAAGCCTGTCCCATTTCCATCTTGTAAGCTGGCATACAGCCACGTCCCGACGTGATACCGGCCATGTTCCCCAAATGAAGCCATGCTAAACTGCTGAAGTGCAACATTATGAAAAGAAGTTTGGAGATGGATCCAACATTTGGAAGACTCAATACTCAAATTGCAAAAGGAATGCTATAAGTAGTGGAGATAAATGACAACTGCAAAAAATATATATTCTTGAAGTACAGTACTTTGAGTTTGAACTCACCAGTGTATTAATTTTTGGAAATGGTCATAAAAGGTGCAGCCGCACACTAAATGAAACCTTCTATGGCATCAAGGTTTAATTTTCTAGCTTAGGATGATACCAGGAGTCCTCTGTGAACTCTGGGAAAATGACAGGGGGAATACCTTTTTTATCCCATAACATCAAGTTGCATCTTGAGAGGATTGGAAATGCTGATACTGATGATGTAGAGTTTGCATGGCCAAGTCCCAGCATGCTCTGTTGACAGCCCTCTGGCTCAGCATGCACATATATACAAGGAGCTGTGTCTTGTGCTCAGTAAGGTCTTTAGATGTATATGTCTGTAAGGAGGTGGGACATCCTGCGGGGCCTGTGGAAACATCTGAGCTGACTTTTAAATGAAAGAACCAACACCTGGGGCACAGCAGGTTGCCTCATGCATCATCTTCAGAGGTTCATCCAAGGTGGGAAAAGCCTTGAATTTCAACTATTAAAAAAAAAGATTCTTCTGTCTCCACAAATTACATCCCCCTCAGCTAAATTAAATCCTTTAATTTAGTAATATTAATACCACTTATAGTACTTTATTCTGCAACTGTGGTCACAAATTGATAGTTCATGACCCAGACAATAATCCCTGATAATTTCTTCTTCTTGGTTTAACTTCAGAATCTCGTTTCAGTCTCGTCATCAACAATTTCTAGGCCTGATTACGGCTCATTAAGAAGCAGCATTTGCAGTAATGCTGGAGCCATTAAATGCCCATGAAGCTTAGCTCGAGATCACTCTCACTTCTTCGTCTCTCGGTCTGTCTGGCTCCCATTAGAAGCTGCCAAAGCGTTTATGAGCAAAGGTTGATGGATTGATGGCAGAACACATGGAGGGCCATCTGACATCCTGCACAAATCCACATGTGCACGTATGTCTGCTTTGGTGATGTGGCCATGGGTCAAAGCAGGGAGATAAGGTTCAGTAAT
This sequence comes from Acanthurus tractus, assembly GCA_029783725.1. Lineage (NCBI taxonomy): Eukaryota > Metazoa > Chordata > Actinopteri > Acanthuriformes > Acanthuridae > Acanthurus > Acanthurus tractus. Next base: position 12,951,198 of record JAQNCA010000018.1, read on the forward strand.
CAGCAGTGAAACCTCTGTAATTTTGTGTGCATCGTTGTTAAACAGAGCTGGTACACTGACTTTGTAATTAATTCAGAATGTTGCAGCCTGCGGGAAGAGCCAGATGTGATGAGTTTATAACATCGGTGACTCTATGAAAAATGATAAATGGACTTTCAAATACAATGATGTATCGTCAATTAATGTATTATAGTACCAGACAAGCCCAACCCATCTGGCTTCAAACGGGACGAAACAAACCATCAAAGGTATCCACAAGCACTAGCTGACCTAAGAGTGTCTTTATAGCCTAAATTCAAAATGACGGCAAAATGCTGCAGCCAAGACGCCAGACAAGGGTTTCTTGGATTGAGCTTTCAGCTGCGCTTAGATAAGAGGGTCTAACACAGCCAAGATTACTCAGTCTGCTGAAGACTGGAACAACGTGTCCTCTGGATCTGCTGTGTTCAAACCAGAGCCTCTTGTTTCGACGCCTGCCGCCACAGTTTGCACTCTTTGTTTCCAAGTGAGACAAAAATGGCAAAGGTTTTGCATGGAAAACTGCATCTACACGTTAAATGCTGTGTGATACAATTCGAGGCTCCGAGTGCAGACTTATGAAATCACTCTGTTTCTCAGGTTTTTCCACTTCATAGCAACAGAACAAGAAGGAAAAAGAAACGCATAGAGGTAGTGCTGGCCCATCTAGCAACAAATCCTTTCTGAATGAAAGTGATTTCGAGTTCGAGTTCAGTCATACTGTATGCATGCACTGTAACCACTGGACAGAAGCTGTCCAGTGTGTCAAAGTGGTGGCTGTGTTGCGGACAGGGACTGTAATTACTGTTTGTGTTAAGTCTTTCTGAGCCATGGTGCCTGTGACCTGACGTAACCTGGATTTACACTAAACCAGCACATCCATTCTCTAGCTTTTACCATCATTTGTAAAGACATGTTCATAATTAAAAACCTTTAAGAGGGAGAGAAATCTGTGCTTTATTAGGCTACCGGTACAAACATACACAAATAACTCATGCAGCTGTTTAAATACACTTAGAAATACATACTGTTGCTTTGTTCATACCTAAAAACGTGCAATGAAACATTCAAATTACAGAAAGTATACAAACACACAATACAAAAGCATCTTTTACATGCACACAGACCATAACTATCCCAGAGCTACTTTCAGCTCTGGCCAACAGATGGTTTTGGGTCAGTTTCATCATCCTGGTCTTGATGTTCAGGTCAAGGTCCCGCTGCCTCCAAATCATTTGTTAGTAGCTGTGGTTAAAAACCACCCTTCAATTATTGTGGTACCAAGAGGGAGTGAGCAACTTTTAGCATTCTGTGTGTGTGTGTGTGTGTGTGTGTGTGTGTGTGTGTGTGTGTGTGTTGCTGTGTAAAAGGTCAGGAAGTTTTGTGGATCTTCCCTCTAGGTCTGAGAGAGAGAGAGTGTGTATGTGCCAACTGGGTTGTGGTTGCGTTTAGAAATAGACGACTGCATAAGGCAGCAGGATTCCCAGTGACTTTACTAGTACAGTAGAAGGATGCTCCTCTAATGTATTTTTGAAGTACAGTTACGATGGAATGCTTTAATTGCTTAATAATTATCACTGCCATTCATTACTTTTGCATAAATAATGTATAGTGGTATACAGAAAGTTTGTAGAGTACCTCAACTGGTTTGAATATTAAAGAATACATTACAAAATGATTAAATACAGTATCCATGTGGCTTCTGTAAAATCTAAATGCTTTGTTGTGCCTTAGAGAGCCTAAAAACATGTAAGGCAAGAAAGCTAATGCTAAAGCTAAAATGTATACATTGTTAAAAATAATTAACTACATGCTGTTTTATATACTGTGATATACTGGATTCGATATTCTGTTGAAAAGGTTGACTAACAGTAACTGGAGCTTGGTTAATCTAACTGAAACTCATAGAAAAACAGATGAACTAGATGAAAGTAGGCAAACAGATAAATTGCTGTAAGGTTATCTAAAGGTCATGGAAAAACAGTTTAGATAAAGTGACAGAAGAGATGGATGAAAGTTAAGGAATAACAGGAAACAGATAAAAGTAGGCCAATGGATAAACAACTGAAAAAGTTCACTGAAATTGTTAGCAGTAACCCAACTAGTTTATCCCTCCTGACAAAGCAATATTGTGTCATTTTCTCATCTGTGTTTGTGCAAACCCCTCCTCTATCACCTTTAACCTTCTGCCTAAAAGTGTCCAATCAAATAGCTTGTTTGACCGACCACACTAACTTGTTACACCCAAGTGATTACCCCTGCAGCCCTTCACCTTTCACCTTTGCCCTTTGCCTCTCTGGATTTCAATCAACGTCTCTCCTTCTGTCTTTCTCACACTGTGTCCTTCTCTTTGCTTTTCATTTGCTGCCACACTAAACAAATGTTTCCTCCCTTTTCTTTGCTGACCTTCCTTCTGAGTATTATAGTTATTCAGAGACAGAAACAAAGCATGGTAGTTTCAGAACTAGTCATCGACAGAAAGTGTATCCACCCAAACCTTTGACCTGTGGCCTCTCGTCCTCCAGGCTCCCTGCTTGCGGCACCATGAGGTCAGCCTGTCTCTCTTTGCTCCTGGTCACCGCCTGCTGGGCTCTGCCCTTCCGCCAGTCTGGCTTCCTTGACTTCATGATGGAGGATGAGGCGGGATCAGGTGTTGACGTGTTGACACCAGCGCCTAAAGTTCCCGATGTCATGTTCCCTCATATACCCAAGTGCCCCTTCAGATGCCAGTGCCACCTGCGAGTGATCCAGTGCTCTGACCTCGGTACGACCAAACACACTCGACTGATGACTTATATTATGTTAAGTCCCACACACTCTCCCACCATGTGTGGGATTATTTCTTTACTCTTTAAACTATTAATTCAAATAATTAGGTGCAGCATTTTAGCATCATTGAACCTAAAGCTCAAGCTTGTAAAAAAGCATAATATAGCTCAAATCTGTATTTATATTGCGTGTTACTGCATTGTAACATCACACAACATAAAGATAGAAATATCCTGTGATACATAAAGCCCCAGGGTTTATGTAGGATGTTTCTTAAGGTATACTGGTGATAAATCCTCAATTGTTTTTTATGTAGTTTAAAAAAAATTGAGAGACCAACTCATTAGTTCTTTATGACTCAAATGTTTTCAACTTTTCGTTTATTATATGTTACTTCTATCTAATATACCATATCTGATGTATATTAGTACTGGAAATTAAATAAGTGTTTCCTTTATTAATCAAATCATTTTACTGTGAGTGTCAAAAATGCTCAGTGTTTATAAGATCATCTTTATTATCATCTTCTTATTCCTCTTTTTCAGTGGTTTGACTTTGTTCATCCACTGTTCCAAAGTCAAAACATAATCTCTTTTGCAAATATATAAATAAGAAGAGGTCTTCGATGTGTTTATATCAAAACTACAGTGCAAAGATTATGGCCTAAAAAGTCTGCTGCTGGTGTTTTTTGACAATACTACATATATTAAGATTCTTTAATACAATCAGTCCTCCTAAGAATGTGAATTATAATGCACAAATTTGTAACAACGCTCTTGTTCACATTTATTTTCTTTTTCCACTCCTTTTCTTGGCATTCTGGTTCAGATTCCAAACAAATGTGCTCACTTTGATTGGATCAGATGTTGAGGTCAGATGGGTGTCAGCACAATAAAAGTACAGTAAATCTACTGCAGAGCGACCTTACTGGTTTTAAAAAAGCAGAAAAAGTCACCGGCTTTACAACTTGGACATCTCCACTGCCCACCCAAAACCCACAGGGTCATTTAAGGGGTATTTTATGTACTTTCGAGAACATGACACATAAGTTGCTACCTTAAATGTTAACAGATGCTGTGAACCATACTACTTTGCTTCCTGTAACAATTAGATGATTTTCCCGTTCTGGGTAATCTGTTTTGTTGAGAAGATTAAAGTTTAGCCTAAAGCGTTGGAAAGTTCTGAAGTAAAATCAAGCTGTAACAAGTTTAATTATTATAAAACTCATTTCTCAATGTAAAACTTACTCACCAAGGTCGAAAGACGATGGTTACTTAGTCAGCTTTCTGATTCGACATAGTCACAACAATTTACTCGATTGTTGTTTGGAGCTCATCCACCTTGTTTGTCTAATTTGATGTAAAACTTACACAAGAGCTTGAGTCACCTCTCAAACTTTGTCATCAAAAAGTCCCTGACCTCATTTATTCTTGTTTATTACAAAAAGGTGTTACACAGTCTGCTTTGATAGTTTTCTGGCTCTGTTTTTGTTTGGGAAAAGAAGGGGCACAAGCTTCAAGGAGACAGATTAAGGAGGGAAGAAATGACACAGATGGACGAACTGAGAGGATAAAATTAAAAAAAGGAGTGGACTGACATAACCAGCTCATAACCCTTTTGGTTTCATGAGCTTCAAAAGGGTTTAAGACAATTAAATTAAAGAGGGTTTATAGATTCAGGACAGCAATCGTGGAAAAGTGCAATAAGAGCATGCAGACGGACAGGCAGAGCCATAGACCGCCAGTCAGGGCGACAGACAGCTGGAGAGAGTGATGTTCAGGAAAAGGTGGTTTCCATTACATCAGTCCTCCAGCCGGGGCCCCAGTCAGCAGCAGCACTTCCCCCGGAGACGCAGTTCCATGGCTGGATTCTCAACTCCTGCATCAGCACTGTTGGCCCTGCACCTTCATCTGCTCCCCAGACCTGCTGGAACACACACACACATTTTGACTCACACATGATTAAAAAGTTATATGTACGTATATATTTTGATGAACACAGGCCTGGGCAAGACAGAAACAGGGAAGTTTGCTCACCATCTTAGAGCAACTTTTGCTTTTGAGATGTGGAGTTTGCAGCTGGCAGGGTGACAGGGTAAACATTAATGGGAGAAAATTAAAATTTAGCCTAGGTGACATATAAATACATACATAAAATATATGAAAATATACAGTTACACAACAACAAAGTGTCTCTGATTAAATATTCATTTTATATAAGCAGTGATTGCATAAAGTCTGCAGTTTTCAGTCACGCACATCGTATCTATCCACACTTCCAAATGGTCTATCGAAAAATCCAAACTTCCCATGAGGCAATCAGGCCTTTTGTTGATGCAGGCCAGCAATAGCGCCAGACGAGGAGAGGACATTACATAAACAGTCACTCATACTTGGCAGTGCTCAACATGAGTCCAGTTCAAGCCAAAGTAATCAAATGTGAGATAGCCCATTCACTTTGCTTTAAAACTGAGTGATTGTTAGTCACAATAAGAGTGGAGGTGACACTTAAAAACCCATTTTTTCCAGTCCATTTCCTGCCAAGAGGCTATCAGGTAAAAAAGTGAGATACTGACAGAGACGTAACTTTCTTATAATTTATTTGCACTTGTCAGTTCGCGTTACTGTCATCATCGCACTAATTTCTCCTACAGTGCTGATCATTTAGTTTTATGTGAGTGAGTATTTGTCTGAAAAGCTTTACTGGTGCAGCTCATTTGTCAGTAAACACAGCAAAAGATCATTTTCATGGTACAAAACCTCCTCTATCACACCAGAATGAGGGAGGAAATTTGACTGGGTGGGTTTATTTCACTCTTTAAATCCAAGGATACAAGGATGCAAGGATACAAGGACACAAGGAAGTTTATTGGTCATTATACAACAGGTTGCATAATGAAATTAAAATGTGAGCTAAGTAATCCTCCATGTCATTGCAAGTTTATTTTTATGTCTGTATATAATCTGGTTGATCATTTGTGTTTCTGACCCTTGTTACTTAAAATTTTATGCTAGTAGAAGCATAATTTAATCTGTGTTTATCATGAAAAAAAGATTTGAATTCATTCTAAGGACTTTCTAGTTGCAGCAACAAATTGGGTGCTCAGTGTCATAATGTGTTGGTGCAGTTTTCGGGCTGTTTTTGCAAAAAAATCTGTAAAAACTGTAAATCTATTGAACAAAACTGGACTGTTTGTAATGACTAAAGGATTTATTTAAAAAGGGGGCATTTCAGCTGTCAAGTTTAGCAAGAAACACAAAACTAAAGCCGCAGAGCCAGAGCCGGGGGAACAGTAAAAAAAAAGTGTGTGTGCTTGTATAGAGATATTCAGTGTGGTGCTGTAATGATGGCGGTGGCCACAAACGGCTGTAATGGTTTGTGGGTCATTCACTGCCGAGTTGGAAAAGCTGACAGAAAAGCAAATCTTGCTGGAAGTAATATTTGGACGAGCTGAACAGAAGTCGTCACAAGCTTTTAGAACAAAATGTGCAGAGACGTACTGTACGTATGTGGCCTGGAGATACGGAGTGTAAGCTCCTTTGTTAAACAGTTTATGCTACGCCTCTTCCTCTGAAATGTAAACTACTTTTTCTGAAATGTAATTTTTTTTTCTTTTACCATGAATGCAGAGGAGCATACACTGCGACTTCCAGCTGTTCTGGCTCAATTTTTTTCAAAAACAGTCCACTTAACCAAACAATCTCTCACGTCAGATGCCATTTTCTGTCACATTAGCCGTGATGTGCCATAATAACGTCCAAGCCAAACGATTTAGTGTTAGCTCAGTGTCCAGGTATGCAGCTGCTCACCTACTCCAAAGGAAATTTGTTCTAAGGTCCATTTCCACCACATGTGTCTGGGAGCACATTGGATAATTCAGTCCCTTTGGAATGTCACTGTGAAAACCCACACTGCTCTAAATCCCTATTATTAAGACTTTATCTAGCACACTACACTGACAAAGCACTTTGTAATTTGAATGTGTCGTCACTAAAAAACTCATTAGTCTTACCTGTTCATCCAGGTTTGATTCTGTGCTCTTTTTTTGTATCTCTAACACTTTGTAAGAAATAAAAAACCTTGATAACTTGTTTGTTTAATATAATTTACTATGCATAGCATTAAATATTCATTATAAAAAAGGCAATGATCAAAGTTTAATTTTGTAAAAACGTCTTGACTTTTAGAGTTTAAAGTTCACTCTATTTAATCAGAAGTCTACTTAATTAGAACTTTGGTGATGTGTTTGTGGGGGCATTTAAATGAAAACCAACAACTCTTATCAGTTTTTCATTTAAATGCTGCTTAACTCCAACTGGTCCACAGAAATATGTGGCGTTGCTTTTTTCCAGCTGAGCCCTGCCCTTTTTAAAAAAGGGGTGAAAGCAGGAACAAAAACAAAACACAGACACAACAATCTCTCAAATTCCCAAAACATTTTTAACTGTTTAAACTGTGTGTTTCCTACCTAAAATAAGAAACTGAAGGAGACGTAATAAACCTACCCAAACCGTTTTGCATGCAGACGAGTGGGTATCCATTTCCTGTTGAGGTCAGCCTGTGGTTAACCTCTTGTCACCAGAACCGCTGCTGTCATCGCCTCACCTCAAACTCAGTTTTCCATCACTTATAATGCTGATGGATGATTTACATTTGTTTGCTTCTAACCCTCACAACTTTCATTTAACTAGACTATGACTCATGAATGCTCTCCATCAGGTCTGAAGGAGGTTCCTGCAGACATCCCAGATGACACCACCCTGCTGGACCTGCAGAACAACAAGATCACAGAGATCAAGGAGAATGACTTCAAGAACCTTAAAGGACTACATGTAAGAGATTTTCCTTCCATCTGTGGAGCTTCATGTCTGCGTATTATTCCCAAAGTTATGTAATTCTTATGTAACCGAAACACTTTCTGCTCCTTCTTCAACAAGAACCCTTAATCATCCTGAGGCAGAAACATGTTCTTATTAAATGATTCATTAATTATCTGGTGGTTTCTGAAAAATTCCCAACTTGTTTAGTTACATAAAATGGACCCCGCTTCACCTCCCATTCCAAAAGGCCCATTCATCCTCCCTCATATAGCACAACCATAGCGCTCCCTTTCTCCCATCTTTTACCATCACTACACCACCAGCACTCCCCCAGCCACCAGGTGCATGGAAACTATTCCCCCGTAGGCCTTACCCTCTTCACGCCTTCAAACTCCTTAAACTCTTGTAATAAATACCTCTGTCTGACGGCCAGAGCTGTTTTCCAGTGTAATGTAACTGGCCTCTTAAGGGAAAGGACCACATACCTCACATCGCCTTGTGTCTGCTTGCATGAGAGCGAAACAGCAGAGGTGAGATTCCTCTGAATAACTCCAGAATGGACTTGAACTTGGCCCTCCATCTCGATAGCAAAGGCATTGAGTTTGCATATCTAATATCTGCAGGAGCTTGGAAAAAAAAGCCTTGTTTTTGCAGAAATCTGGAACGAACAGATTTTTTTTTTTTATTTTACTGTCCCATGGTGCATTTGTAAGAGTGAATGTTTCTAAACGGAAGATAAAAACAGTGAAAGCCACTTGGGTGTTGGGTTTCAAATAAAGTTCAGACTCCAAAACAAAAGAACTTCAGACACTGATGTGAATTTAAACAAGAACAGACTAGAACTGAAACAACGGGTGCAGTGTGTTCACTACAGCAAAACCCTGTAGGATAGTGGGTTCACTAAAGCTCCACTATGCAATGCAGCAAGAATGAAAAAATAGATCTAAAGAAAAATATATTTCATCTTCCCGGTTTTCTTCTTTTAGGCTCTGATCCTGGTGAACAACAAAATCACCATCATCCACGCTAAGGCTCTGACTCCTCTGACCAAGCTGCAGCGTCTCTACCTGTCCAAGAACATGCTCAAGGACATACCCGCCAACATGCCCAAGAGCCTGCAGGAGCTGCGCATCCATGAGAACCAGATCGCCAAGATCAAAAAGACCGCCTTCCAGGGCATGGCCCACGTCATCGTCATGGGTATGGAAATAAAAATACAGACATTTATTTGGATAGCACACTTAGTTTTAAGAGGTTTCCCAAGAGCGAGTCACATATTTGGAGGTGTGATCTTTAGAAGGTTATCGTTCAGCAGATACATAACACTCCCACAGTCGTGATTGTGCAAGTTTGTTGCAGCAAATTGTATGTGAGGAAAGAGAATACAGATAGGACTACAAACTGTACCTGCTCCATTTTCCCCTTTGCACTTTGCACATGTTCAGCGTTGATTGACATGTGACAGGAAAAAACCGAGGATTTTGTGAGAATTTATTGAAATAACTCTGCATTTATTTAGTAGCGTTCCAAACAAACAATGAACCCATTTAAATAGTGAAGTTATGTGTTTGCAAACACACAACCTGCCTCAGGTCTCACTGGTCCACTTCAACAGCTGTAACAAGCTGTCCCCCTCGCTGAGGTGGATGACAACAGTCATTTTATCCAGATGTGATTTTTATTTATCTCTATTTAAGTGGATACTTGTGTGGAAACGGTACATTTGATTGATTTTTGTTTGGGAGGATAGAAGAAAGTTTTGCTTCATGGCATTTCAAGATTTACACTTCAGAGTGTAAGTGAGGAGATTGTTACAGGCTGTTTTATCCTGTTAACGGATGATTAAGCAGCCGATGTTTTGTTTTGTTTTCACTAAAAGATTATAGACTTTTTTCATCCTTTCCTCCATCCCTTCCTTTAGCTCGATCCACTCCTCTCTCTGAAAACTTATTTCTGACTTTTAAAACTAAATGTTCCACAAATTAAGAAGTGTCATTCTGCCATTGCTCAGCAAAAAACTCAAAGTCTGGATTCAGTCCCTTAAAATGCAATGATTTGAGAATTTTGATCCATCGCAAATCAGGAAATCTGGCGTGGAGAAAGGCTGAGCTACAAACACAAGCTATTCTCTCGCCAAAGAACTTTGTTTACTCATGAGTCAGCGCTGTGTTCCCGTAACACACCAAGATGGGGATTAACTTCATAGACGTGATCAATGACTGCTTGTTCTTCCTTTTTTTCCCCTCTTTTCTTTTCTGAGCTTTCAATTGTTTCTTCTTCCATTTCTTTCAGAGCTCGGGTCCAACCCTTTGAAGAGCGCAGGCATTGATGGCGGTGCTTTTGCAGACCTGAAAAGGGTCTCCTACATTCGCATTGCAGACACTGACATATCAGAGATCCCCAAAGGTAAAGCTTTAATATCATTTTCCACAATATAATTCCTCACAAAGGGAATTTGACTTGTTAAAAGTTTTATCCAGTCAGGCTGAACCAATTAATGAATGCTTGGATCTAATTCGACAGGGAACACGTATATTGAAATGAAATATGGGACAAGGGCCTTTGGATGTAATAGACTCGGAAACAGCCACTTCTCCATAACTGAGCTGCAATTTCTGAGCTGAAATCCAATGTTGAGAATTGTTTCTAAAACGTGTCCTCATACTGTCATGTATGCAACTAAGGCAGATACTTAAGACATCACTTTGTACATGATGGTAATCATTATCTTGTGGGTTGTCAGGTCTGCCCGGCTCTCTCTCTGAGCTCCACCTGGATGGAAACAAGATCACCAAAGTGACAGCAGGCAACCTCAAGGGTCTGAAGAACCTGGCCAAGTAATAACAATTTAAATTCTTTCTCACTTTCTCATTTCTTTTTGGAATTTAAAGATGCTATATTTAACATTTTACCACTAGCTAGAGTAAAATTCCTGCAGTCAGATCTGCTTCAAATCATTTGCCTCCACCTTACTTGAAGAGTCACATTATAAAGTTTGGTGTTTATAATGTTCAGGCCCAATGCAGTCAAGCAGTTTTTCAGTTGTTCACCCACATGTCCCAGGTTCAACTCTTGTTAGAGGAACAGTTTTATGTCTTTCAGGCAACATTCATTACGCTTGAACTTCCATAAAAGCAGACATCCACTTACAGTACACAGAACTGATATGACCTCTGTGTAAGAACTGTAGTCTAACTACTGTTAAAGTGTTACATACAAAGAATCTTTAAGATCTAAAGCAGGACTGTGTAATTATGCTGACAAGCAGCTCCAGTGACTGGCAATTATAATGCAATTGGGCACTGAATTCTCCATCATTTTCTATTCATTTTCTAAGATGCTCTTAAGTCTTTTAGACATATGCTGTGTTTACTATAACCATCTCGATGTTTATCTTTACTACTCTGACCATAACACAAGTAGGAAGCCATAAAGTCATCATACTAAGTGATTTACACCAGTAAGCCTGCATACCTCTGTCTATGAACACAGTCAGTTTGAGGTTAGCTATCATGAGCTAACATCAGCCACCATGAACTCCAGACCAAGTACAGTGGTAACTCAGTGAACTTAGTCCAGCAAGGTGTTTTGTTTTTGGTTTATTTTAGCTCATAATTTCAGCTTTTAGTTTGCAAGAGAAGCTTATGTTATTTAAACCTCAATGTCAGTCACTCAGCATACTACCGTAGCTACCGTACTTTATCAATGTATGGCTGCTAATTTTGGCTAACATTAACCACTCTGTAATATTGGTCACACCACACAAGAATTTTAATATAAAAACTCCTCAGTGCTTTATACTGGTTATGAATTCAGTTTTTTTTTGATAGAGAAGATTGATATAGCTTTTAACTTCAATAATCAGTCACAAAGCTTTATAAATCTTTAGTTTGGTAACATTAGCTAACAACATTTGCCACCATATGTTCGTATTTTATCAGACAAAAGTTGTAGGACCTAGTATGTAAAAACATCAGTGTATTCAGCATGTTTCATTTTAATGCCAGTGAATCCAGCTTCAGTTTTCTTTAAGAAATCATGATTTTTATTTGAAAATATGAACAGCTGTATCTACCTAAAGTTTGTTAGCATCAGCCACCATATGCTATTAGTCATACCAGACTTGCAAGGGTAAACAGGTCGTGTTTTATTGCTTAGGAATTTAGCTTTATTTTGGTAACAGGAAGATTGTGTTATTTCATGTCCCAAAAACTTATGGTCTTGCTTGAAAACTCCCTTTTGGAAAATGAGAACATCCATTTTTCATTCTGTTTATATTATCTCACAGTTTTTGCACGCTGTTTTCGTTCTCTGGTTTGACTTGTACCAGCCTTTCTGGAACACTAGTCCTGGCATAACCGTTTGAAGTGACTTCCTGTATACCAAAACCTAAGAAACAGTAGTTTTTGGATAATCAAAATAACTTGTTTGCTCATAGAATGTGGATTCACTGTTTATAAGATCAGTGCCCAGATGGTGCCAAAGATGGCATACCAAACTAGAACAAAGACGGCTTTGATACAGCTGTAGGAGAGAATGTTGGAGAGGATATGAGCAGAGGATGGATTTTATTTTCCATTCCCTCATAATTAGGAAATTGACTGGGAAAGCAATGGCCTCATTGGCAGGTGAAGGTATTTTCATTTCCTCAGCCACTCCTTTTCTGTACTGCACTATTAACTAACAATGATTATGGCAACCAGAGACAACAACACTGATGTAAGTCTCTTGGTTTTTGTGGTTATGAAATCTGTGCATGTGTGTTCCTTGTTCTCCGACACATTTGCACATTTATACGTCTGGTCTCTCTTGCTGTTTTTTTCCTGCAGGCTGGGTCTGAGCTACAATGAGATCAGTGTTGTGGAAAATGGCACAATGGCTAACGTCCCCCACCTGCGAGAGCTGCACCTGGACAACAACGCTCTGACCAGCGTTCCTCCAGGCCTGTCCGAACACAAGTACATCCAGGTACATACTGGTTTGATTAAAGTTACAACAACATCTTTGTACATCTCACTGTTGTTCATACAGGTTTGAATACACAACATGATCACACAGGGAATGTTTTGTAACCGTTTAGTTCCAGCAAATTACCTGTCCGTGAGCATTATTTTCCAATATCTCATTTTCTTACAGTATGATCACACATAGCTAATTTTCCCTAATCTGAACCACACTGAAAAGTTTAGTTTTGTTGTATTTTTTGTACTTAGCTTGTTTGGGTTCACACTGCCTGATTAGAAGTCAACCAAGGCTTCTATAACAAGAGCCACATGGTTTCATTTAGACTGTTTATTGAGTAAAGTTTTGGTAGCCTGTCACACTATACTGTTACAGATTTTAGCAGCAGGAGGGAGTGTAAACAGACCTGCTATCAGGCCCTTTAAAGTTAGTTCAGCTTCACTGTATTTCATTATTTATTAAGCTTTTCAAGCCTGAGTAACTGCTGCATTAGTCATTTCTCCATAACAAAAATTTCAGGTAATTTCCTGTTGTTAGTCCAGAATATATATTCACTTTAATGAAGTGTAGCACTGCACACCTGCAAACCATCTTTTTGCTTTGAGCTTACATGTTTTAATGACAGCAGCCGCAGCAGCCATAACAAAAACCTAATTATGGAAGGACATGACCTGGAGTTTGAAGAAATAGCCTCAAGAAAGTTGATATGAATTGAAAACAATAAAAAATATAGGTCATATTAACAAATGAACTTAAACAACACAGTTCTTCTAAAAGCACATGCTCTGATGGGTTTTATTTTAAGAACTACAAACCCAAAGAGACTGTCATTTTTATTTTTGTCTGTCCTTCGTTTATTCTGTTGTATATGATGGTGATTGTGATTCATTATGGCTTTGTATAGTTTGTTGTTTCTGGATCTAGCTGCTTAGTAATCTGTAATTAGCACTATATTGTCTGTCCCAGTGAGTTTGTGGCACATCCCCCCTTTTGTTCTTGCTTTTAGGACCCATTTCATCCCCCTCAATGCTGCATGATGAGGGCTCATTTGCTCAAAACATTGGTTTTAGTCGGTCTTATGTTCTAATATGCTTTTTATCAGTTTTATCTGCTTCTGTTCATAAAATGCATTTGCTGTTTTAACAGGAAATCCTTGTCCTGCTGTTTTTAGTTAAACATAGAGAGAGAAAAAATGGATTTCTTGGGTTGTTATTATTCATTTGGTGACTTATTATTATCTTTATCTGCTTCATTTTGGAAAAGCTAAATTGTTGTCATGCACATCCCACTCAGTGACAGACGGTTGTCATTACTTAAATCCCTTTTCTAGGTGGTCTACCTCCACGCCAACAAGATTGCTGCTGTGGGAACAGAGGACTTCTGTCCTCCTGGCCTCAACAGCAAGAAGGCCATGTACTCTGGCATCAGCCTGTTCAGCAACCCTGTGCCTTACTGGGAAGTTCAGCCAATCACTTTCCGCTGTGTCTTCGACCGCTCCGCCATCCAGCTCGGCAACTACAGGAAGAAGTAGAGGGTCCCGCGTGCCTCTGCGAGGAAGTGTGTTTGTAAATGAGTGTGTGATAGTTTTGTAAGCGTGCGTGTTCGACCACAGCCCCACAACACTGACCCCTACCAACACTGCTTCCCCACAAACGGTGATGTCATTAATCCATGCGCTCATTTCAAACACTTTAGCGGACATGGACCTAAAACACAACATATCATTGTCATTAATTAGCTTCGAGGTTGGTGAAGCAGTAGTACACACAGCTTTAAGCAAATACCAGCATATTATGGCGGTGCTCTCAAACCTGGCACATCATTCATAGATGCAGTCAAGCATTGTTGTGCAGTTCATTCAGTGGACAAATTGAAATTCAGAGGTGATCCCTTAAATCCCACTCAGTGAATAATGTAGTCAATCACAGTTTGGCAAATTTTCTCAACCCTTAGCAATTGTAGAAATGATAAAAGAGCTGGCCTGTAGAGCAGGCAGCAAGGGGTTAACAAGGGGTTTTACAGTACCTTTTAAAAAAACTGGTATGCTAGAATGTACTAGATATTACCTGTGTACTTGGAATAGGATTCAGAGTGTAACATTACCATACTGCACTCCTTGGAAGAACTCTGAGTTTCTATTTGTATTGTACTCAATTCAAGTAGAGATAAAAAGCAACCGTGACTTCTATCACATTGTGATTTCTTGTGCTTACTTCAGTGTTGACTCAGTTCTGGGTGTTTGTACACTTTTTCTTCATCACATCATCTCTTGTTCCTCTGCTAGTGTATGTTGTCCCGTTTAAAAAAAAAACAAAAAAAAAAAACAAGGTGAAAATAGCTTCTAAAAAAAATGTAGAATAAACCATGTATGTTTAAAACAGAAGCCATTCCCAAAGATTTATATGCATGCTCTTATTTTTTATTTTTTCCTTGCAACTTGAACCTGGTGCTTTCTGGAATCTCTTGTTAATGTGTGTATGTATTTCTCTCCATGTTTCCCTGCCTTTATTTCCTTTTTTAAGAGTCAAGAAAAATCGGAGAGTGTATGTGGACCGGCGTGTCTGCTACAACCATGTTGGTGTGAATGTTATATGTATAGACGCTGTACATAAATGCTGTATAAAACCCTCTCATTGCTAAATGGCACAAGCACTTACCATAGCTCAGACTTAATATATCAGCTACAAAGGTGTTCCTCTTTTTTTTTCCGGAGCAGGGGCTCCAGCTAAGGTGTCCTAAACAAAAT
Source organism: Acanthurus tractus (assembly GCA_029783725.1). Taxonomy (NCBI): domain Eukaryota; kingdom Metazoa; phylum Chordata; class Actinopteri; order Acanthuriformes; family Acanthuridae; genus Acanthurus; species Acanthurus tractus. The sequence continues at coordinate 12,966,513 of JAQNCA010000018.1, forward strand.
AAAAATACTAATGGAAAAAGTAGCTGTTTTTGATGGATGTAATCACCAGAACTTGTATGATTATATTATTATTAGCAATGTATATGATATTTTGTACTCCCAGTCACTGGATGGCGCTCCAAAAACTATAGACAGCAGCAGCAATCTGGCGAACGAGGTCAAGAGGAGGCACAGGTAACGTGTAGTGAGAAACAGGTGAGTTATTTTCAACGATACAAATAGACAACAAACACACATGAGGTGAAGGTGTTTTAGGCAGATTTTTGAATGGAAAACCTATTGATGAAAACTTAACATTTCCAATAAGGTCAGTGATATTATAATCTTTTCAGAAAATGTCCTATTTTATGGGATATTTAACATCAAGTTATGATGACAATTTACAGACATACAAACAGAAGTTTTCTGACATTTTTCCATAGATATGTGATGTGATTTTTTTTTTACAAAAACTCCTAAAAAGAACCCTGACTTTTAACATTCCAGTGTTTAGGGCCCTTTTAAAGTCGACCATTTTTACTTTTATCGGACACTTTATCTGGTTTCTTTAAACAAAGCGCTGGTTTCTTGTCATCTGGTTACAATAAGTACAATTACAGATGTTACAGCACACAATCAAGACTGCTCCTGTCTCAGAGTAAATATGGGGTCGGGTTCCTCTCCCAACGCCAACGTGACCCAAAAAGATTATAACCTTGGGACCATTTCATCAAGTTCATTGGCTCAGGATGTGAATTTCATGGAGGATCTTAACTGAATAAGTGTGTTTTATCTACTTTTTGGCTTTAATTAAAACAGAAAATCATTTATAGTATTCCATTATAGATCCAAGTTTTGCAGATAATACTGAAAAAAATCATTTTTCACAATTCATTTAGTCCCATTCAGGCTTTGAGAACCTTTTTTTCTAAAGAAATGAATTATATTACCATTGAGTGACATAAAGTACTTCTTCCAAGTACAGTTTCCTATCTTTTTTCTTTATTCCCTCATCTTAAGAAGTGTTCAGAGGGGTGGAGAAGTTTCCAGCATGCACAGGCTGAGACTCAGGGTACATTCAAATAACATGATGTACTCTATGTATTAACAGAGCAAAAATGCATCTATATATACAAATAAACAACGCATTCAATTTAGAGTCTCCAGTGCACCATGTCTGTGGTCTGCGGGAGGAAACCAGAGCTCCCTGAGGAAATCAAACAAACACAGGGAGATCGTGCAATCTCCACACAGGCCAGCAGGCTCCATAATAGCTGTAGGGAGACAATATAAATCACCAGACACTCAAACAAATACATCCAGGTACCAGTGGAGTTGAGGTTTTAAAGAAAGTGAAAAAAATAGAATCAAACTTACCATCAGGTCATTCACTACCTCAGGTTACATAGTTTATAATTTCTAAGTCTGATCGACCAATGATTCCTAATCCCTTAATCATTTAAGAGAGTGTGATTTGTTTCCTAATCCTCTTTAATTGTGTTTCCAATGGTGTCTCAAAGGTGAAAAAAAATAATAACATGGTATCAATAAAATAGTAAAGGAATGAATATATTAAACCTAATTTATCTTTAAGCTCAGCAAACACTCAGCAGCGACTTTTAACTCCTTGTTCTCCCTCGTGATCCTCCCACAATGCTTCATTATTTGTCTAAGTCAAGTTTTCCCAGAGCAGCACATTCAGTTTTCCTCACACTGCTTTTCTGTTTATAATTTAGCAGTTGATATCAAAAGTGTAAGTGTCTGCATTTTTTCAATGGGCTGTCAATCTGCAACTTTGAAAACAAGTATTTTCTCTGGGGAAAAGCATCAAAACATTTTTTCATTTCTATTTGTGTTTTTATTTTTCAACCATCAAGAACATTTGACTCACAACTTGGACAATCAAACACGTCTCACTGTAATATGAGAAGCAAAGAAGAAGATTTGTCGGAGTACATAAAGGGAAATGAATAAATAATATGTAAACAAAGATAAATGATAAAATGTCTGCAACAACTAAAAACCTGTAGTTAAGTTTTCACCTGTTTTACAAAACTTTACTTAAAAAACTCTGAAAGTCGTCAGTTTAGGAGCTTTTTAGAAAAACTCCCTCTTTTCTTAAAATGCTGACTTTGTACAGTTAAATTACAAATAATGGAGATAGCTTTTTCAAAACAGAGGCTGTGACAAAAAAGAGCATTTCAGAGGTATTACTGGCTCAAAAGTCCTCTCCTCTGATATGATTTGGGTCTTTTTTTTTTTTTCAGACGAGGACGGACTGAAAAGCATCAGTGTTTGAGAGCTGGCACTCATCCCAGCACCTTTGAGTCAGTTTAATACAGCAACATGAATGTACTTCAATCTGTTGCCCCCATGTGGTGGTTATGATTACAGCATGTACTATTATTTGTATCTCCTCCCTAAAGCACACACATGCATGAGTCCAGTGCAACTTGATCTCCTGAACAGACGTCTATCCTCTGGATCATAAGCACTTCAACTTAGGCCATCAGCCAGGATACATGTGTGTGCATGTGTGTGTGTGTGTGTGTGTGTGTGATGTTTGCGTGTCTGCAAGATTTTAAAATCATGTGGAAGAAGAAATAATTTGGAGGAAATCATTTGTCTGCAAATATGTTTCCATTGACATAATTCAGAGCATATTTGCACATACAGCCATTGCTTGGAGTGTTTTCACATGCATACAGCTTAGTGTGTTTGCACATGCACATGTGAGTGTGTGTATGTGTGAGTGTGTGTTTAGGTGAAGTGCCGGCCTTGTCGGCCCTTATGCAACCAAAGTAACCTGAGCTGCTTTGCCATGTGGAAAGCAAAGTGCGGTGAGATCCTGCTGGAAAGCAGATGTGTCAAAGATTTATGCAGGTGGTTTGTGCGATGTGCAAATCCAGACTTCATCGAATGCAGCCTACACATAAACACCTGGGCTTTTACCTGTCTGATTACCTGTGATGTGATGCTAAACTCCTCAATCAAGTCCTCTAACAACAACAATGCATCAATGGAAAGTGTAACTACAGTGTACGAGAGATTTTATGTAAAAACAGGACACTTAAGCTGATGTAGTTTACACTATATCCCTTAATACCTTAAAGGAATTGTAAGAAATGGTGGTTTGTATGATACAGGTAGGTCATTTAAACATAAAGGAGCAGAGGTCTGTTGTGTTAAGCAGATCTACTTACCTGGTTGTAGTGCCGCTCCACTTTTGGCGCACATGTGAGCCCATGAGAGACAAGGTGAGGGAATCATTTGGCCTCTGGGGGGATGAGTCCCTGTTCTTAGCACAGTGCTTATAGCACATGGCCACATGGTCGGAACAGAAGGTGGTGTCTGGGTGCCGTCTGAGATTTTAATAGAAGCCTCTGTGTGTCTGTGCCAAGAGGTCCAAGAATATCCCTGTTTGCTAATATGCTTGCTTGGATCTCCATCTCCGTACCTCTGTCAGCTGCATGTGCATGTGTGTCTTTGTAGAGTGTTTTCCTTCACTCATGTGGTCTTATTTACTGCTCGTATCTGTGAATGTGTTTGTGTCTTGTTGACAAAGCAGATTAAATCCAGGAAGGATGGGTTGCACTGATCTTTCACATGTGTCAGGCTTTAACTTTTACATTTTGATCTTTCTTTTATATAAACAGTTAAACTTGGAACAAGTTCAACTTTTTATTTCAAATTCAAGTTCTTCCGCTTATGAGTTATACGAAGAAACAACAGGCTATTTATAACATATAGGATAAACAACAGATGTCAAGGTGGCGCTACACAAGCGAGCGGTAGTTGTGTCACCTGCTGGTAGGTTGTTGATTCAGTCATCCTCAGCAGTGGCCTCCTCTTCCTGCCTCCGCCCTCCGCTAGAATCAGCCTGCTGTTTATCTGTCCAAACTCTTTCCACTGCATGATTTGCTTACAAATGTGTCAACTTAAAACATTTTGAAGCATCATTTCCAAGATTTTATTATTTATTTTTTTCTCCATCCTCTTAGCTTTACAGATTTTTCATCTATTTCATTTGTACTTTCAGTATTTTACTGTCTCTTCCTGTCCAAATTAGATATATAGGAGCTGATCACTAGTCCTGCATAGCATGCAAGGAGGTGGATGTTTTTCACTACAGATGAAATCAAACCACCAACTTAAAATCATCAGATGGTAAAGTTTTGTTTAAAGAACCTCCTTCAGACATGAAACATGAGTGGGTTTTCAGTTACTGTTCAGAAACCCTGCACCAAAGCACCAAAACAAAAAAAACGTACAAACTTAATACAGTGATAAAGACCAATAAGATGATGTTTTAAAAGAGAGAGTGAAATATAGAAATATGTGTTTCCCACCTTCGTCAGTGAGATCAGTTTGGAACAGCTTCACGAAAACGCTGCCAGGAACACAGTTATGGGCAACTCAGGAGGAAATAAACACTCTGGGTAAGTTACAGATAAAGAACACAATGTACACCAGAGGAGAGCACTCTTTTCTTTTATCTGAGGGTTTTGGCTGCAGGTAAATTCTACCGTTCAAAGTGGGAAATACAAACCAGACCTCCGTCATTTTCATTAAACCCATTAATAGATAATCCAGAGTGCTGAAGTGTGAAAGCTTTCTATCTGTCTTTTCTAATTTTCAAAGTTTAAAACTAAGTCATTTCAAATCTACAAATTAACAAAGATGCAGCAAAACCTTAAACACTAAAGTAGATTTTTTTCAGTTACAATTAAACTATGAAATTTATACTACTATAATACTTTTCTTTGTTGGACAAAAACTTCACGAATCACTGAACCCAAAATCAGGCCACCAATTTAGAAAGAAGTTTGTGTTCTTTGTTCTCAGTCATGACCTTGAAAAACTTGTCTGTGGATTTTATAAACTGATATTGTGCAATTGCACGCTCAGCCGTTAAATCTCTAGGCCACCAGGACACCACATGTTCAGTATTGTTTTGTGTCTTAGACCAGCAAACCAAGACTGAAAGAAGCCAAAAGCAAAAAAGAATTACAATCTGAGCTGTATTTCCCATTTTAAAATTCACAGTTAATTGATTCAGTTATCTACATATAAAAAATCATCCATCTTTAAAGTGTCAATAGCTGAGTACTTTTGCTGAATGAACTGCGGGTTTTCTCTCATATATCAACGCAGTAAGTGCTTGCAACCAGCAAACAACAAGAGCAAAAGAGTGGCTGCAAACTCTCTACGTTCTACAACTTCTACATGTTCTATTTGACCAAACATTGTTGAGGACATTCAAACACAACGAGTGCACTATTCATGAATTATATCCTGATTTAATTTACTACCTGGCATTTCTACAGTGACATTAAACAAGTCACAGTTGAGTACAAACAAAGTATTAGGAAAGCAGTTTTTAAAGCCAACGTCTGCCGTCTGGCCTGATGGAAAGGTTATGAGAGCATACGGCAGACATCAACACTTTGAAGGAGAAGAAGAGCAGTGACTAAGCACAATGACAAAATGTCTGTTTTCCAGCCTCGACTTTACAAACAGTCTGGAAAAGCTTAAGTCTGGGATTTCACAAAAAAACATTGCCAGTAACAGAGTTAAAACCACACAAACCTCAAAGACATGATTTTTTCAGGGGCAGTTTCCTGATGAAGGGCACAAATGTGAACTGTGTCTGGACCAGTGGAAAGCTGTTTTAATCCAGCGTCTGAAGGGTTTATCAGTTATTTTCCACTTGAAATGTACAGGCACAGGTGATATCAAAGGTCTTTTTTTAATTATTTGAACATAAATGAGTTACTTCTCTAATCAATAGCTTAACAACAATGGTTTAAATGTGTAGCATGAAAGATGCATGGTGTTCCTTGTAATGAATCCACAGAGAAATCATCCATCTCTGCAGTTCCCATCAGCTCCATGGCACATGTGAGCATTTTAAAGGTCATTGTTTTGGTTTAATGGCCCACAACTTTACTGTTTCAGTCTTACTGTCTCCAACAGTAGTAAACAGCTTTATTAGCAAAGGGGGAAAAAAAGAAATCCACACTACCTGCCTAGACCAAAAAAAAACAAAAGTTAGTAACTGGCTGGTGAACCCTGTAGAGCACATAGCAGCAAATTAGCCCATTAGAAGAAATTATATTTATTATATTTTTGAAAGTTGATGTCAGTCTGCATCTCCTAAGTGTGTAAACTGTCAGCTGTTCACCACATCAGGTTGTACAGTTACAAAATGTAAGTGTAATCTTTGCATGTTGTTGCACTGGTGGTCAAATATTCTATTACTGCAGATTAAAATGAATTGTTTATGTGCAGTTTTTAAATTATTGACCTAAATTAACTGGAGCCGCTGCAATAGTAACCACATGCATGTCTTTTTATTCTGATTGGGATGTGATCCAATGCAGTCTGGTGTTTACATGCAGTGACACATTGAATCATGTAAATCAAGCATCCATCTTACTTCACAGCTACTCTTTGGCATGTGTTCCCTAAGAAATTATATCTGCCATCTATTCAGCGCAGTATTTGTTGAAATTGTGATGTGAGTTTGTGTGTTTGTGCTTTTAGGGTTTGTATAGAAAACAAACTCTTCATGGAGGTCCAATTTAGCTTTGAAGCAACTGTTCAAAACCGGAGAAACGCACATCCCTACACTTCAAGCTAGACAAAGAGCATGTGTAGAGAAGGTAGCCAGCAGTCAGGAAAGTAGGTTAAGTCCTACAGTTTCTCTCTGACTGGTTTGTGGTTTCAAACTTCAAACTCTTCAAACTTCTGAAATTTCAGTCTGTTTGAATCTGTTTATTTGGATTTTAATGTTTACACAAAGCATTTTTACTCTATAAGGGCTTTTGAACTGATAAGACTTCATGAAAATATAGTCCAACTATTTTTAAGGATGAAATCTATAGTGAACAGCATGTAACATAGCAGGCCCCTAACGTGTTAAGAAGTGTTTGGCACCATGTGTCACAGATTTGTCTACTCTCTCCTCAGGTCACTTGTGGATTATGTTAAAACAGACTGCAGTGCATGAGGATTTGGTCCATCCAACCTGAAGAAAAGACAGACAGAACAGTTTAAGGAGAACCTTAACGAGTCATCTGTGCTGTTTGAGCCTGTATGACACCAGGTGTGACTCATGAGCTATAATGACTAACTAGCCAGGTATTTCACTTTTTGCACTGAGCAGCTACATTACAGTAAGGGTTTATATCAAGGGTTGGATCTTTGAATTTCTAGTCTTATTTTTGTTCAATTTTGAGACACAAATTCCACAATAATTAATCATTTCCAGCCTGAAGTATCTAAAAGTCGATCGAGCTCAAGCCAGCTGTTCAATCGAGAGTTTAGGCAGTCCTCAACAGGAAATCAAGAACCAAAAAATATATATTTCATTTCTATTTGTCAAGAGAGTTAATGTGGAATATCTCTGGAGCTGGACTCAATCCACTGTAAGCTGTAAATAATAGAAGATATGAGGTCCTCTGTTTGTTCATCCTGTTCAAACACACCATTAGTTTTGGATCCAGACGGCCTTCCAGTAGGTTTATTACTCAACTCTGTTTCTTTTGCCAGAGACCAACAATTTAACATGATTGGGCTGAAAGCTGTGGAATGGTGCTGCCAGCTCCTTTTACGTGACAGAGAGCCATATCATTAAGAGTTAATGATTTAGGCATGTTAACACAGCTCAGGGTTAGGGTTAGGGTTAGGGTTAGGGGTTAGGGGCTAGGGTTAGGAAAACTTCATGTTGCAGTTTGCTTCATAATGGAGCTGCTGTAATTAGACATTTCTACTTTCAGGTTAGATTTTACTCCTTTCTCTTAAATTGTACCTGTGACCAGAAATAATAATTAGCAGGTCCATGATTCTCAAGTATCACCTGTAAGAACCTTAAAGAACTGTGATTAATGCACACAGGTTCAAATTAACCCGGTGTCACCACATTTTAAATTAAACCAAAAAACATGAACATGATAAAATATGACTGGATTAAATGGTTAAATTCAGTAACTGGTGATTGTTTAAAACCAAAAAAAAGTTTTTTGTGCATTTTGAAAATCCTAGTTGTTTCTCAGTGGATTGAGTGCATATGTTAAGTTACTTAAAAGGGGTTCACGGCTATTGGCCCAAGCATACTAATGACTTGCTCACATGGCCTTTGTGGCAATTACTGGGACACTAAAGTCATCTATCACTGAATGTCAGTAATGACACACAGGAGTGAGTAACAAAGGGAGTTAACTTTTATCATTAAGAAAAAATGATAGCAGGGAATGAATCAGAGATGGAGAAACAGACAGAAGATTAGGAAAAAAGTAAACACAGGGCTTCACAGAGCTACAGAAGAAACATTTGCAGGATATTTTTTTGCCTTTTCATAACAGAAACCTGAGATGCTGTAAGTTTGCTTAGATGACTGACTGTTGGAAACTAACATTTTCCGTCTTATTATGTAGGTTTTGAGATGCTTTGTGTACTTAAATAACAAACACAGTGTTTTGGTCTTCAAGCTGTTTTCGATTTGAGAAAACACCATCTACATTAAAGGAGCACTCGATTCTTTTCCAAACTCACGGTTTGTGCCGTCCATCCTATAATTTATGACATTTTCTCTGCAGATTTTGGGGATGTGTGGGGAGTTTGCTAAACAGCAGCATCTTTTGAGCCAATCAACAGCAGCGTGGGAGCAAAATAAGCACATGCAATTTTTTTTTTCATACATATCTGGGGAAATCAGATATCTTGAGTTTGAATGTGAGGTATGGAAGTTTTCCACATGCAAGAAATGTGTCCGGGATGGTTTCTAAGAATGGTATGTGAGTAGAATAACAGACCGAACTGCGACCAATTAAATCCAGGCATCAGTTCCCGGCATGCTGTGATGGTGTGATGGACGTCCACCAACAAATGGGAGAAACATTTGGCCGTTTTATCTTTCCCAGCAACCTTCTTCAGCTGCATCTGTCTAATGAGTAGATCAACACCTTGGTCTATTTCCAAGTAAATGACACAGAGGGTGACTGCAGGGCTGCAGGGAGATGAAAAATGTGTAGGTACATGAATGAAAAACAGAATAATTCTTGGCAAAAACATATGAGACCAGTTCAATCTGCTTTAACCTAAAGTCACCGTGCTTTTGCTCAAAAACAGAGAAGAAATGTTTGCGTCAAGTGTTATGCAAGTCTTCTCGAACTGTCTCGTAACCTTTTTTTGTCAGATTTTCCAAAAGCTCAAGAGGTACAGCTGAATTTATTCATCTTCAAAACAGGCGTCTGGGTCAAATTCCTGCCAGTGATCGTTTTCACATTTTTCCACACATACTTACTTCCCCAACTCTTTAAATTTTTCCAAAAACAGGCTACTTAACTTCAACTTGAGTTTATGCTTGCGCACACTTTGGGGTTCTTGTTTGGAGGACAATCACCAGAGTTCAGGAGTGGTTGGCTTGAAAAGGTGAGAGACAATAGCAAAAGGGTGAAGGTGATATTTACAGCATGACTTTTAAAGCTTATTTTGTAGTGAAATATTCCTGTTCCTTGTTGCACCTGCTCTCAGTTAGTTTACAGCACTTATTTTGGGTGATGCTCCCCTAGAAATTCCAGCTGATGAGACCTTAAATTTATACAAAGACCTGAGTCCAGTTCACTGAAGAAGCCTCCCCCTTTCCTTTTTTCCCTCTCTGTTTCTCCATCTACCCCTCTCTCTCTCCTCCCCCTCTCTCCTTCATTCCCTCTGTGTTTTTCTCCAGAGACTTCCAGCTTTTGAACACCACACTGTTCTTACCTACTGGCCCTCCAACCCAAGCACACGAAAAGAGGGAACCACAGGTAAGCTTGGATTTGTGATTTCCTGTTTGATTATTCCTCTTTATTTTCTGTTTTCCGGATGGGATTATCAGCTGTTACTGCTAGGCTTTTGGGCAGTGGCTTGTCCTGCAACAGAGAGAGAGAGAAAGAATAGCAGTACATGGAACAAAAAATAAATCGAAGAAGTTTAATGATTTGCACATTGTTTTGAGGGGAAACCAACAAGAATGCATTAGCTTAGATCTGACATGTTTATATGGATCTACGACGCCTTTTTAAGACTGTTTCATAGGTTTCCTTAACTTTTGGCTTTGGAAAACATTCTGTTGCACTTGGACCCGGTGCTTGTCTGCATTTCTCATGTGTCTGGAATGAATTATTCTGTTCTTGCATTGTCTGTCTCCGTTTAGGCAGGATCCTACTGGATTCTTGTTCGCTTTTGGTTTCTTGTTCTATATGTGCACTTTGTGTTCAATGTTTACACTTTTTCTGAGTGTTTCAAAAGTAAAACAGATGCTGAAGATTGTTTAGACACTTGTGTACACACATATTTTGTGTGCTCTTGGAACATCTGTGTTGCATTATTGCTCCCATAGCTACTCTATGCAGAGATGTATATATCTATCGGGTTGATGGATGAAGAGTTGTTGGAGGCAGTGGAGTGTTGTTCAAGCTGCAGCTGTATTGATGTGGCATGACACAGATAATTGAATCAAGGAATCTAGGACTCATTGGTCTCCAATCGGTTTACATGAACTCCTGACCGATTATATAATACCCTACAGAGTAGGTGTGGTGATGAAGTATATGTACTGCAGCAAAACGCACATCTTTTAGCGTTACCAAACTTTAAACAGAAGTCTAGCTTATTTTTGCTTATTTTTTCTAGTTTTGGCAACAATTTCCAAATAAATGACTGATCTGAATGTGAGTTAAAAGTGTTAAAATGCCTATTTTGCCCATTCTGATACAAGTGCTTGAAGAGATCCATTTACATTTCACTCCTCTATATTTTTATTTGCTTACATTTTGTTGCTATTGATTCCTCTAACCTTTCTGTCTTATCTCCTGCAACCCCTTCCCTTTTGTCTGTTGGATTCCTAGAAGCCATGTTTCCCCTCCGTCTACCCCTGTTGTCCATATTGGTCAGCGTGGCCTTGTGTCAGTATTATGACTATGACTACCAGCCCGTTTCCATGCTCGGACCCTCAGGGCCCAACTGTAATCAAGAATGCGAATGTCCGATCAATTTCCCCAGCGCCATGTATTGTGACAGCCGCAAGCTCAAGTTTGTTCCCGTAGTCCCAACAGGAATCAAGTACCTGTACCTTCAGAACAACCAGATAGAAGAGATCAAGGCAGGTGTGTTCGATAATGTCACTGCTGAACTTCGCTGGCTGGTGCTCGACAACAATCAGATTACTAATGGTAAGATAGCAAAGGGCACAATCGACAAACTCACAGGCCTGGAGAAGCTGTTCTTTAGCTACAACAACCTGACAGAGCCAGTCATCCCTCCTTCAAAGTCCCTTGATGAGCTGAAGATAATGCACAACAAGTTGTCCAAGTTCCCCTCCGGCCTCTTGACTGACAAAGAGAATTTGACCTCCATCAGCCTTCAGCACAATCAGCTAACTTCCGAAGCCATCGCGGGGGCATTCAAGGGGCCAAAGAAGCTGTTGTCCCTGGATGTGAGCCACAACAAGCTGAAGAAGCTGCCAGCTGGAGTCCCCAGTTCACTGGAAATCCTCTATGCTGATTACAACAACATTGACGGTGTCAGTGCTGGATACCTGAGCAAGCTACCCGCACTGCAGTACCTGAGGATTTCCCACAACAAGCTGGTGGACTCCGGACTCCCTGCTGGAGTGTTCAACGCCACATCGCTGGTGGAGCTGGACCTGTCTTTCAACAAACTGCAGTCCATCCCTGAGATCAACGAGCAGCTGGAGCAACTCTACCTCCAAGCCAACGAGATCAACAGTAAGTGGCAACTGTTAATCTTATTGATATTTAATCATCTACTCTTTAACAAAACTTTGTTAAATTCTAAATGTTTTATTTGAGAGTAAGGTGCCCTCTGGACTTGGGTTTATCTTTAAGGTCAAAAAAGTTTTATCTCCTTCCTTTTTATTTAAAAAAAAGTTAGCAAAGCCAGCTGTTTTATGTGTGCATCGTTTCTAGGTTTGCTAGCTTGAACATCACCACTTTTGCAGGTGCGTTGCAATGCTTGTTGTGTTGTCACAACCGGCTATTGGCAGAATAAAGACAGTGCTCCATAGCACCATTAGTCTTTAGAAACTCCACGAGGTACTTTTGACCCAATTTTAAGGGTTCTAAAAGGTTTCTAGTAACTTCTAAGCATCACGTTTTTTTACCAACTTCCATAACCCTCTGCCCATTTTTTATCCTCTGCAGAGTTTGCCCTGGAAAGTTTCTGCAAGTTTGTTTCACCTGTCAACTTTTCCCGCCTGAAGCATCTGCGTCTGGACGCCAACAACATCACACACAGCAGCATGCCTCCTGATTACTCCAACTGCCTGCGCCAAGCTTCAGATATCATGTTTGAATAAGGACCTCCCTCAAATCTGTGACCTGTCCATGACCCCTCTAATCCACCACCATGGCATAGCTCAGCCCCAAGCCTTCTGGATTTAAGTGTCGTACTATCCCTCCTCTCATAATACTCTCATGTCTTTGCACATAAGTAATATGCAAATCAGGGATACTGTAATGGCATCTTTACCAATAAAATGTATATCTTGAAAAAATAAAGAGCTGAGCAAATTGAGATACATGTTTCGACAAGCTATTGGCAATTTGGCAAATCTTTTTTGCAGCATATCTCGCCAAACTTGATCTGTAGTTTATCCAACATCAAAGAAGATTTTCAGACATTTGGCTGTAGATATAAAAGGAAATATTTTCATTGTTAAAATAGACAAGAAGGCAGAAAAGAGAAGAAAAAGTATTGACCAAAAATTCTATGATTAAAAAGTAATTCATAGTAAAACACACACTAAAAGCATTCCAAGCTTGCATTTGATTTTATTGAATACAAAGACAATGGAGAAAACATTGGCTCCAATGTCCAGTTTCAATCGTAGTGTCATTTTGTTGTCTGTCTTGTATGTTTAGCATGTATAATATGATGTGGGTACAATAATTAATCCATTGCTGTGCAAAGGACCAGCAAACAAGGACTGCGTACTCAGATTTCAGTGTATAATGCCTGATGTAAGAAATGATGAACAGATGTAAAATAGCAGTTACATAGCAGTCACATTTTCAACATCTTGACTGAATCAGTGGTTTTAAGGAAAACACCAGTGTTATTCAATCATGTCTCTTGAAGTCCCATTGATTGGCATCTTCAAACCATAAAATGGTAGAGTGGATGTATTTAACAATGAAATTCTTTTTCAATTTGGAAATAACTTCCCAATTTCTCAAGGGAATATCTTCAAGCTCAATTTAAGTATAATTTAGATATTTCTGAAATGAGAAGTGTTTAAAAAATAAGATAAATGACACATGATTGAAAAACATTAGTTTTATCCTTGAGATTTCTTTGCTCAGTTAAATCTTGAGATGATAGTATTATGTTTTCTTGAAATGACAAGTCAAATTGTTTCTTTACTTTACCTTCCTAGCTGTCCACTGTCATGCGCATTTTCTCATTTGTATTCAACATTTGCATTACTTGCATGCATCCAATGGTACCGTTCTTTGATAATAAACTACAGCTTTTGCAGTTAAGGTGCTTTCATTGTTACATTGTTGTCATGTTTGATTTATGCTTTTAAAACAGTACAAGTCAACTTTGCAGCAGCGCCACGTTGACTGAATATGTTATTAGATTATCACATTTTGTTTAAGTCATTTCTTCATTTCGTCATGATTTCCTTTGTGGCCTTTGACTCAGCAACTGGATTTGAACTTTGATTTACTGTGAGGAAACGAAAACACAGCTGAATAAACTATATTTCCAACATATTTGTATGATATCACTTTGTAAGTCTGCTGTGATTAATATCAAAAATGTACTGCAGCACAAACTGATAAAGCCATTTTTTCTGAATCAACATAGTTGAAGTTGAACGAAAACCATTCTTTTAGCTGAATTTCAATTTTAGGGATTGTCTTTAACATTGCTGACAGGGACATTAGGCTCAGAAATTTAATTTCTGCACCACTTTCACCCAATTTTAATTTTGTATTGATTAATTAATAGGTTGTAAAATCTGTAACTAGCATCTCATTAAGACCCTTTTTTCCATGGATATAAAACAATAGATGTTGGGCGGATAAGATGATATCAGATATGAGGTTTCAGCAGAGAAGGCATGATTAGTTGCAGATTGCTAGTTAATGTTTGAAGTGTTCTGTTTTTTATGGTGGAAAGCAGTAATCATCTTCCTTTCTGGTTTTCTGACCTCATCTCTGGGATGAAGTCATAATGTGTTCCTGTGAATTACAAGAGGAAAAAAAAGTTTGTGAGATGAATGAAATCCATCCAGTTGTTTATTTACCAGTGCTTGTTGGTGTAGTTTGCATTCACAGCCCAACTGTTTTTTTTTTGGAACTATACATTTTGGTCTTAAACTATGTCTTGTTTTCCTAAAATTTTTACCTCTGGCTCTAAAGTCATTGATTTACAGTAATAATGTGGAGAACCTGTCATCTTTGCTCTGTCCTGTGTATCAGTGTAGCTGCAGAGTGACGCATACAAACTGTTGGTCCTGGAGGGATGCAGGGGTTGCAGGGTTTTTGCTCAATCCCGCAGCTTTAAGATATTTTCTGCTGAAATCCTCCCCTCCAACTGTCTCGGAAAGAAACCACAAATCTCCTGTGACAATTTCAAAGTATTTTATTTTTTCAGTATAGCTTCCCTTTGCAGATTCAATACAAACAGTTTAAGTTTCCTTACGAGAGAATCGTCCTGGTGTTCTGTTTCTAATAAAATAATTTTAGTCTGTGTATTTGGCTTGTCAGGAGTTCCTCTCTGTCATCAGTGCTACCACTTGGGGGCCAAAGTAATAAAATGTCCTTTGCGAAACCATTTCTAAGAACAGTTTATGCAGGTTTTTCATCAGCATGGGTATGTCACTCCAGAGAATAAGCATAAGCATTTTTTGCTGCACCGTTTTGAGAGAAATAAGAATTGCAGTGATTTCCGTCCAGGTTTTTTGCACATGGATAAGGGTGACGTGCTTTTTGTCTTACGACTGGAGGAGTCTAAGAAATGTGTGTTTCATTGAGTGCCAGAAGGAAATGAACCAATAAAATCAGCACATTCCTTTTGGTTTCTGCCCCATCTTTCATAAACATTCATTTCACCATTATGAAGGCTGGAGAAATCTTTACATGGAATTGATGTGAGGAGTTTACTGGACCTCTCCTGATTTTCTCGATTGTGGACTGATATCTATTGAAGCACTTAGGACAATTTCCCAAAATCCAAAAGGGTTTTCTGTTTATGTGCACTACTACCTTGCCAACCTCTTCTCTACCCTTCTACAACACTACATTGGGCAACTCTTGCTAATTTTAAATTAGAGGTGGAGAGATGAAGTCTCACCTAACCCTAACCCCGACACATAGTCACGCAAAAAGACCAACATCAATGCTAATGTTAATGAAATTGTTAAGTGAATTATGTTATGACTTTTGTGGTTTTTGCAGGGTAATGTGAACTAACATTAGTTTATGGCTAAAATATTAGCTAGCTGACACTGTAAAACACTGTTTTACGTGGATAACACCTGCTAGTTCACCAAAATCACAGTGCAGATTGGCTGGCTTGCACATTGCACATTGCATTGTTATGACACAGCCTGCACCAAATCCATGCAGTGTAGCTTAGTTTTAGTTTGCTGGCTAAACTTAGCCTTAGTATAGTTGGCTCGCTAGCCAAAGTACTTCACCAGCTAAACTGATCAATGATACAGAGTACTATAAAAAAAAAAACAAAAAACAGGTGATCTGAGTTAATAATTGGAACGGTACAAAGCAAAGAGTTTTTCAGATCAATCAACAACGGCTTTCTACTGGCCAAAAGCGATGCAAGGCAGAAGTCAACTAGCTAACTGCAACCAAAGCCAAGCTAGGGTTGGCCGCCTGGCTGTGGCTTGGCTTTATAGTTTAGGTCTGGCATTGTTAGCTTGTGGCAATGGCAAATTGGCAAATGGCATGCTATTGAGTACCCTGGAGCCAATGGTTAAAATAAAACAGGCTTTTAATTTAATTTTTAACACACAGTGTTAATTTCGGTCTTCAGTTATGTCACGTCACTGTTTAGCCAATGCCTATAGGATAATGCTCAATCATGCCTCCAAGTGCAATCTCGAGCGACAGGATGCCCTTAATTTACTTTTTATCTGTGAGAGCGTGCAGATGCAGGAGTTACTGCTGAATCTATATTCTGAATATATATAAATTTATATGAAGAGTTAGTCTACAACAAATCCACAATGCAGTCGTTACAAGAGAATTTGGAAATAACATGAAGTAGACTCCCATTCTTACTGTGAGATGTGACTGCAGTTCAAAACAAGCTTCTCTGACTGTAGTGTTGTTTCATTTAGGCTGGCCACTAAATTGGACTAAATTATGCCTGCATCACCAGAAAAAAGTCTTAAAAGTCTGCTATTTATTATCAGTTAATGTGTTCCAAAGAGTAAGCCACAACTGAAAACATTAGAAATGCAAAAGTTGCACTCTTTGTAATCACAGAGATCATGCATTTCTCTTGCTATTATCCTGTCCCTCAACTATAAAGAGCAATAAACAAAAACAGATCAATGTCAAAACTCTTTGAGATGCCTAAAAGTATTCCCTAATTTTTGCATTACAACTCCCTGTTGCATCCTCAAAATGCTCATACTCAAATTTCACTGACATTTTTGGGTAATAATTGAAGAACAAAGTTTCATAGTCATTGTCTCTGGATATGAACTTGTCCCTTTTTTTTACAGTATCAGCAGTGCCTTTGCAGAGCTCTGCACAAACTGTAACACCACTAATCCTGGTACATGTGCAGCACATGTGTGGGAACCACTTGTCTGTAGGTGTATTAATCAAGAGTTCATTATTAGAGCGGACAGTATTTAAATATAGTAGTAGATTAGATACGTGGCGTTTAGATATTGGGTGAATGGCTTCCAGATGTCCCATTGGACACCAGATGTTTTTAATTAGATCCAGCTGTAAAGTTTAGTTATACTTGAAGTTTGACCCACTTATGTGAATGAAACTTTGTAATGGTCCGTCTATCAGTAGGTGCTGGGAGGTAGTTTAAATGCCCAGTAATTCCCTGGGTCATTCAATACCCATTGAAAGGTAAAAATATTGTCATCCTGCTCGCTTTCACTACCATAAGAACATAGAAATGTTTAGTTTAACAACACATTTCAAGTGTTTATGTACTGTCAAGTACCGATTTTCAAACTAGGACAATTTCCTCCTTTTCCTCCCGAGTCGCCCTGATTTAAATCCTGAGTGAGCTCCTGCTGGCCGTGTCTAGACAATAAAGTCCTTTATAAAGACTTAAGCCTCACATCCTCCTGCTTGAGACGGTAAGTGAAAGTATAATCAGCTGTTGCAGCCTTGCAGCCCAACTCCACAGATCATCCTTCAGCCCAGGCCATCTCCAGCTGTTCTGTTTCTTTATCTCTGTGTTTATTCATATTCTGTGTCCATCCCTGATACGGTTTTTAACTTTTTCAACAGAAATTCACTCAGCTTTGACTTCTAATTATCTTCTTGTAGTTACCAGACAATTCATCTTTTTTCTTTTATTCAAACCCTAACCCTGTATCTCTTGTGTATCTCTCTTTTTCTCACTTTTGTCCCTAAATGAAAAGGCATGGTCTCCAGATGTGCCATCTGTAGCCCTCAAGCAGACACGCATAGAGCTGAGACTAGAAACAGAGTGAGAAGATAGGGAGGGGTAGCAGAAGTAAAAAGATACTAGATTGAAGCAAGATTATTCTCTGGATGTCAAAGTTAAATGGAATCCTGTTCTTAATAAGAAATGGTATTCTTTTTTTTTCAGTAATCAATTTGTACACTTGTAGAGTAGCAATAACCAAGTAACAACAGCTTAAAAGTTAAAAGTCAACAACCACCACAAAGATGAAAGTTTGATTCCAGATGGGCATAACTATTGTACATTTTAACAAATACAGCTGTTCCTGTGTCCCCTGAGGAACAATGCTAGACTGTATAGCAATTTTAGCATAGTGGCAGCATAGGGTATTGCAGCTTTCATCATTTAACACACACTGCCCTAAAAAGCATTTTTCTCATACACATAAATCAGGAAAAGAAGGGCTGTAAAACAGGGAAATAACTTTTTTAATGTCAAGAACCCCCTGAAATGACTTTTTATTATCTCATGCATTGAATTTAACGCTGCAGAAAGGGGGGCTAGCATGAACTTTTATGAGGCTCTGAGTCACAGTGACATTAGCCGACAAAATAGGCTAAATAGGACAAATAATATTTAAAATGGGGAGAAAATACAAAATCTCTGTGTTCACATTCCCAAGACAAAGTACATCCAATGGCCCAGGTCTAGTCTAAGTGATTAGGACATAAAGCTTATTCAGGTTGTGTATAGATTAAGCTAATGTTTGTAGTGCAAATGTGGCTTCAGTGTTGCATGCAAGCCTTGTGCCTGCACCATATCCAAAGTAAAGCATTGTTAATAAATCTAAAGATAACTTGTTGATTTCTTTTTATTCACAGACCATTCAATTGGTTAAAGAGCAGACAGAAAATCAGCCAACCAAAGACAAACTCTGTTCACTGTCTGCAGAATGAGGACCTGACATTGTGTGGCATTCCCCCACCACACATTTGGACTGATAATTTGTTTACAGCCCGTTGATGATGGTGGAGGGATTTCCACTTTATCTACAATGATAACTTTTTTTGCATTGATATATAACATTGCATGCATCTGGACATATCTGCATAATCAACAGAAGAACGGAAAGCAACATACAGACGAGAAGAAGGAGTATATTGCAGCTGCACTCTGCATACTTTCCATCCCAGAGGAGAAAGAAAGCTGTAGGATTTTGCATCTGTGTCCAGCAGCAGCATGAAAACATCAACATGCCCATAAGCTAATTGGGACATTGGGACGATTACCTGCTCTAGTCACACATGGACTGAACTGTTCATTACAAGGACTTTGAACTGGTGAGCTGGTTGGTTAAAGTGGCAACTGATTTAGACATTTGTCCTAGGATTACCTCAAAACTTAAAGTTAGCAGTGCATGTATGAAAGTGGCACAAGATTTCCTTTCTTTTGGTTAACTGCAACCCTATTAATGCACACAAACATTTGGTATTTGTTGGATAAAAAGTTGTCTATAACACCAGATTTGTTGGAATTACAGTTTTCCATGATTTCCTTTGAATGAGTCACCATAAACAGTTTAAGTGGTTAACTTTAATTGTATTTTGGAGCCCCTGCACTACCACTGTTTCTGGCATGACCCTGTTTAAGAGCTTTAACAATGACATCATTGTAATATACTATCACTGATAGGCTTGATGGGAAAAACTACAAAAGAAGACTTGGATTGTAAAAAAGGAGAACTTTCTTGTAAAATGTTGGGTGTGAAAGTCTGAGTGCAAAACCTTCTTAGCCCCTCTCTAACGTCACCTGACAGCCTAGTAAACACACCCCAAGGCCTGTGAGCTGTAATGAGCCATAAACTGGTCAGGCACCCTTCCCCCAGAGTATTGGGTGAAGAAGCAGCGGGTTCTCCTTGCGGACCAAATGGTTAATTTGGGTGGAGTGACAGCAGTTTAACCCTAAACACTGATGACTTCAA
Organism: Acanthurus tractus; assembly: GCA_029783725.1. Taxonomy (NCBI): domain Eukaryota; kingdom Metazoa; phylum Chordata; class Actinopteri; order Acanthuriformes; family Acanthuridae; genus Acanthurus; species Acanthurus tractus. The sequence continues at coordinate 12,986,131 of JAQNCA010000018.1, forward strand.
TTTCCACTAAAAAAAGAGGAGACACAAAGGAAGGAGGCGGAAAAAACTGCTGGGCTGGCAGAGGAGAAGGTACCACAAACTCTGGAAGGACATCCCAACTCACACACAGAAGTCCTCCCACCAACAACTCACGCTCCATCCTATCGATTCAGCTGGTGCATGTCCAAGGTGCAGCTTTAGGGGAGTCAAACCAAAACCAATACAAGTCTAACTGGGCTGGCTTGCAGCATTGACCACATCAAGAGCCGCTGACACTGGCAGAGGAGCCAAACCTTACCTGGCTGCATGCAAACTCACATCAGTTGGCAAAGCAGGTAAACACTTATTTGTCTTTATTAAGTAATTAACCTGTTTGAAATTTTAGGAGAGTGCAATGTGTTTTTTCAGAGGGTTTACATCTGATGGAATTTATCTTCACTTTCCATGGGGTGCACCTTGCCGGACTCTTTTACAGAACTTACATTTTTAAATTGGGTAAAGTAGCCTTCAATTAAAATAGGGCTTTTTAAATATTTCAATTTAAGTGTCTGACTTGTTAAATGCAGTTTTGTGAGTTTAATTTATGAATTAGGATGCTTATGATTAAAATAAATTGATTGATTCAATAATGGTTTTGCAATTAATCAATTTAAAACATCTTTACAAAAATAAAAAAAATAACACCTGGAAATGAATGACTAACAAAAAACAGCTGGGTCTGTTTAAAGATGTAAATGACACATCCTTGGAAAGTCATTTTAAGTGTCAGACCTGTTTTCTGTCTCTCTGTTATAATTATGTGGAATAAATTATAAACACACTCAACTTTCTCAGCTCTAGATGCAGTAAGCTGTGTAAATTCTTCCAAATGTATCAAAGAAATAAAGTGGATTTTAGCAAAGCCATCAACTGGAACTGGTTTAGCAAAACTGATGCAGTGCAAATGCACCATTGTGTAATTAACGTAGCTGGCTAAGATAAAAGTCCCCTGGCAGGAAATTAGCATTATCATATTCCCTTGCATGTGTTTCTCCTTAGTCTGTCAGGCACATTGACAACATTTTTTTTCAGTATTATAGTATGTTCCATTTCGCAGAGGTCTGTAAAGCCCCATCTGCAGCTGCTGAGATAGTCAATAGTAAATCTTGACACACACTATAAATGACGATTCTGTTGTAGTGAGAATAGAAAGGAAACTCATCTGTTATGCGTTTCCTTCAAATCACAGTCAAATTCAGTTTAATTAAGTTAAATACCAAACAAGCAAGGGTAACTGTGGTTTAGGTCTATACACATCATTAATAGCATTTTCTTAAACTTAATTCACATTTGTGACACCTAGAATCAGTTTTTTTTTTCAGGAACCTGTAAAGAAACAGATGTCTCACTGTTGAACAGAATCCTTTTCATGCAACTGATTCTTGTTTTCATCCTAAAACATTTACAAGCCTGTTAATTGGCCATAGTGGTAGACAGGCTTAGTGGAGCACATTCTTGATGTGTGGAGGTAACAAGCTGGTTGTCGTGTTACTTAACAGTCTGAGTTACATGCCAAGTAAGGTCGGAAGCCTCTGCAGTCTGAAAACAAACTGCATCCTACCCAGGAGCAGGACATTTAGTTGTCAGTGAGCTTACTTCCACAACTAGGTTTAGGTGAATCAGCAAATAACCAGATATGTTGTTGTGATACAGGTATTTAGAAAAAAAAAGTTCTCAAAACCTAGTCTTCAAATTAGTTTAAACCCATAAGCAGCAGTTTTAGTCACTTAGAGTAAGGTGGTGTAGTGTAGGGAGTGAAAAAACCCTTGCAGGAATGAGGTTGGGGTGGATGAAGGGTAAAACATAGGATTTTAACCTAGGAGACCAAGCTTTGCATCCTGGTTAAAACCAAAAGCCAACCCCAACCAATTTTAACTTGCACATAATGTACTTTTGTGTTGTAATTTACATCATATATAAAACATAGCATGCAGAACCTACCTAAGTTACGTCATGTATGTGTATGCATATGTATTTTACCAAATCTTTTGATTTTTTTTCATGAACCTAACCATGCTTTTTTGGTGCCTAATCTATCCAAATTGCAATCTTGCATAATGCTAACCACATCAGATAAGTTTTTGCCTTTAATGTTTAAGGGTACTTTGTCCTTCTATGAGATGAGTACAGGTTGGGAGAACAGTATGGTTGGTTAGGGTTTCCTTCATGCTAACAAGCTGACAAGTCAAGCTTGTCAGGACTTTACAGTGACTGATACAAACGTGTCCATTCATCAAGTAAGCAATTTGCCTTTGACGCGCAGTTCCTATTAACGTGCTCAAGACCCAGGTCTGGACATATAATTGATCATGCAAGATTACAAACATGTGTACGGTAGTGATCACTGTTTGCAAACGCACCCAAGCAAACACAGGAGGCGCTCTAATGGGATTGCATGACTGATCATGGATAAGTGTTGGTCCTATCCTCACACAACTCAGCTGGGATTATCCTGTTGCATTCAAGCCTTTGTCGTCATCACTGGAAATTGGTGCAATCTCATGCAGGCATGTCGAAAGGTCACCTGACACTGGCTAGCTCTACAAAAACAATTTGCCTGATCAGCGTGCAGTAAAATCCCCCCCCAGATTAAGTCTGACCTCCCTTCCATAACACCACCACTCTCATGTCTGAGGACAATGTTTTGCTCACAGGCAGAATGCGTCATCTTTGTGCTTGGTGCTTTTGTTTGAGTTGAGTCTGGACAACGTGCTTCCTCTAAACAAATTAAGCTAACTTACTCAACAAAATCTTCATAATATATCATGAAATGGAAGTATAGTGTTTAATAATCAATTAAACTTACAGTACAGCATTTACTTAACCATGCACAGAGTTCACATCAGGACAAGCTTGATAACATTTTCTTTGCATTATATTAACTTTATAGCATCTTGCAGTTTCCATTTCAAAATAAAAATTTTGATGCCCCTCTTCATGTCAGACTACTTTGGAGTAGACTGAAGCAATTGAGTCCACAGGGCATCCTTTAATCAACTGTAAGTCATATCCTTCTGTCGCTATACAAAGTAAGTTTAACAGCAATTATGACAAGACCTGCACCTTCATCTCAACTAGTTCATGGCAGGATGGTCCAGATATTTATTTTCACTAAATGTGGCCCAAAGTTTACCAAAAAAAAAGTCCTCACATGTTAAAATATTTTGTTGACCATGTGCATACAATCTGGTAGACAGGCTTAATGGCCTTGTGCTGGATCCACTCAAAACTTCTTTTGAGTTGTGCTACTGGAGACCAATGTCTACATCACTTTTTATACTGAGCTTTATATGTGTATTTTTTGTTAATCGCACAGTTTTTGTTGACTTAAAACACTAGCACTTAATAAATCACATAAAGCAGATTAATGAACCCTGAGCACACAGTGGATGGTAGCAGCATAAAATTAGCACAAAGGTCAGCAAAGGACTCCAAGGGATTTGTTAGTGGCGTTAACAAGAGATCAAGCATGCCAACCAAGGAAGGAAGGGTTGTACATGTGGAAGACAGCAAACAAAGAACAGGTAGAGTTGTATTAGCCTGTTACTAAGTGGGCCGTGTCCCAAGTACTGAAAAGGCTTTGCACACTATACACCACCATGGGATTATGACCTTTGATCCTGGAAGAATCTGATTGGTCAAAGAAGCCTTGGTGTCATCATGAGTGGCAGGCTGGCGCATGGTGAATGAAAAAACTCGTAGTACAAATAGAGGTAAGTTAGAGTCACAGCCTCATCGTTTGGGACTACACTCAATAGCTTGCTGAGAAAGGACTTAGGCAAGAGGGTGCTTCCTGAGTTTAAGGTAAGCTGGGCCTTTTGAAGGCAAAGACTCTCATACATTTGATTGACAGGGTTGTTGGTTTGGTAGATGTTTGTCTTACAGCTTTGTTGATTGGGTTTTATCTTTTTTGAAAATATGGACCACACTTTTTTTGATGTGTGCATGACCTACCCCAAAGCTGGGTCAAGAAGTTTTGACCCCTTGTACAGTAAGAAAGTAGAGGCACATCACTCAAAACAGGTGTGCTGGCTTTTGTCTTTGAAGTGCAGCCTTGCATAGGAAAACGTGGCCTCTCCAAATGAGTTCCAGATAAACGTGGAGCGCATAAGGAATTTAAACAAGCCCCAGATGGCAGCTGAGGGGGATCAAGTAGTGCTTAAAGAGATGTATAGAGAAGGGTGGATAGGAGATAGTAGAGCTGACTTCTGATTTTGCACACTTCTCTTTCCTTTTAGTTTTTGCACTTCTGTATTACCCAGCACTTATTGTATTCTACCTTTTGCATCTCCTTAACCCTTGTCAGTGGTGAGTATAATGGCATCTGTACTTTGCTTAAACTGTAATCCTTAACAAGGGGAAGATTCGAATTCTCTTAATGAATGCATGCATTGCTTCGCTAAAATTTGTGCATGCTTGCATATGTATTTATTTGCATGCATCATTTTAACAGTTTACCAGACCAATGCACATGAACGCAGAGATGTGTGGTCGACTCAGCTGTACATGTTGCAATCAAAGCGTGACAGATAGAATGCATCTTACAATTGACTTTCAAAGTCCTCTAGTCCGAGCTGAGAAGGTTAAGATAAGGCAATTAAAGTTGACTTGGCTTTGCATCCTGTCTTTGGGGCTTACCTGTCAGTGGCAAAGTAATGACCCAGAAATACAAAGTTTCCTTGCTGTGTTGGCAGCTGCTGTTGGAATTTAGTGATAATGACATTAGCAGTAGAGTAGACTACTTACTGTAAAGTGGTGGTGGCTAAGTTGGGCCATTTGTGAACCCTTCGTTATTTGTGTTTTATGTTTTACATTTTATCAGAAGTATTCAGGCAACTGAATGTTAGATTTCTAGGGTGTGATAGCCCATAACAAGACTAGTGTTATTTTAAAACTAACAAAACATACACCGGTTCTTCAATGCCTACAATTTAGTGGGTCATCCAACAGTGTGGTCCTAATTCCTCAAAGTCCCCAATCCTTTTGCAAACTATAGCATCTTATCTGATCTTCTCTGTCATAGATATCTAGAGCATCCCTATGCATCGTTGCCCTGTTCCATCCGTGCAATGTAAGGTCTTTGTACTACTGTGTCGCACATTAAGAGTTTAAATATTGTTTTGTCGTTCTTTCCATTATAGGTTCAACAGTGAAATGGCACTTCTCCTGAGCCTTTTCTGCATCTTGTGCCTGGTTGGGCCAGTCCACAGTCAGGATATGCCTTATGAGGAATTCATGGCGCAGATCCAAGCCTGCCCAAAAGAGTGTCGCTGCCCTCCAAATTTCCCTCGTGCTGTCTACTGTGACAATAAAGGCCTGAAGACCATCCCTAATATCCCCCCGCATACATGGTATCTATACCTGCAAAACAATCTGATTGAAGTGCTGTCAGCAGATGCCCTGCGTAATGCCACATCACTGCGTTGGCTGAACCTCAACCGCAACAAAATCACTAGTGAGGGAGTGGAAGAAGGTGTCCTAAATAAATTGTCTCACCTGGCACACCTTTACATGGACGACAACCTCTTGTCTTCTGTGCCATCTTCCCTGCCAGCCAGCCTGGAACATCTTCGTCTCTCTCGCAATCGTATCTCCAAGATCCCTGCTGGTGTCTTCATTGGTCTAAATAAGCTTAACCTCTTGGACCTCCAGGGTAACAAGCTGATGGATGATTCTGTAACTGAAGTGAGCCTGAAGGGTCTGAACAATCTGGTACAGATCAATCTAGCCAAGAACCAGCTGAGCAACATGCCTCTAGGATTACCAGCCACCACCACCCAGCTCTTCCTTGATGGCAACAACATTGAGAAGATCCCAGCCGATTACTTCAAAGGTTTGCCAAAAGTGGCATTTCTGAGGCTCAACCACAACAAGCTTGGAAGCGGTGGAGTTCCCAAAGATGTGTTCAATGCTTCCAGCATTTTGGACTTGCAGCTGTCCTATAACCAGCTGACTGAAGTTCCCCTCATTCCCTCAGGCCTGGAGCATCTTCACCTCGACCACAACAACATCAGAAGTAAGTTTTATGATATTTTCTCAAAGAACCTACTCCTTCTTTGGGATTATAAACATTTACTGAATATTATGGTTTGTTAGAGACAGATTCTGTACTGCTATTTTAAGCCTTAAAACTTTACCCTTTATGATTTGCAGGTGTAAGTGGCTCCAATGTGTGTCCTGTTGCCGTTGAAGCTGTTGACGACTCTATCACCGGAAATGTTCCTCGACTGCGTTACCTTAGACTTGACGGCAATGAGATTAAGCCCCCGATTCCCAGGGATGTCATCTTGTGTTTCCGTCTCCTGAGGTCTATTGTCATCTAAGAGTCATTGTCAGCATTACGCAAGCAAGTTTTGTACAACCGATGACTTGGTTATGTGGACACTAATCTGGTAAAACAAGATGTGTGAATCTATGCAAACAAATGGTGAAATGAATAATATTTGCATGTTTGTGAAACTGAAATATTTGTGGCTAGTTGGCACTAACTTTTTTTATTAATGTGACTTAGAGAAAAGTTCATTCCAGTTCCAGAAAATGCTGACTTTTCAGTGGTATTTTAATAAAATCAAAAAGAAAGTACAAAATTGACAAGGAACTGTTGATGACTAGTTGTGCCTTATGTTGGTTTAAACATCTGCATGTAAAATTCAGAATAAAAGTCTGATTATAGTTTAGCATGACAGTGATTATGACTGATGGGAAGACTATATGTATTAATTGCATGTGGGAATCTTTGAACAGGACGCAGATTTTATGATGGTTTGTATGTTTTTTGTTTCAGAAAAACTTTTGCTCTGTATCTGTAGACTCAAAGCCAAATTAATGGTCTTGTGGTCTAAGTTTATGAACTTACATTTTTAATTACTCTCTTCTAGAAATGGGCATATTTACTCTAGGTAATTTATTTTATTTAATATTAGAGAAAAGTAAGTAGAAATCTGACAATCATGTGAACATTCATGGCCATTGTTCCTAAATGTTTTGTACACAAAAGAATTGTGATAACTATTTTTAAAAACATGCCAACACACTTTTTAATTGTGGTCATTATTTTTCTGAATAAACTGAGCAAAAGATTTCATTTGAATTGTTTTCAGTTTGAATAAAATTTCACAGAATGAACATGTGTCCCAGATTTTTCTTTCTGTACTTTTTCACTTTGCGGTAATGCACTTTAAATGTAAATATTTGCTACATCAAATATTTGAGAAAGCCTACCTTTTTAATTTGAAGTTTAAAAAAGCTTTGAAATTAAGGTGTTTTTACCTTAAATTGTATTCAGAATGTATTGGAAAACATATTAATTCAGGACACCAAGTAACAGTAAAGTCCCATTGAATAAGCTTGGTAGCTATATCACATACTATTAGTCTCTTAAATTAAGCATGGGGAATATTCATAAATTGTTTTGTGTCTTTTTCTTAAAAATGCTTAAACTAAGTAGCAAACAGATAGTAACTTTTAATCATTACAGCCATAGCAAGAAACCTGAAGTGACAAAACTTTCATTAAAAGTAACATGACACTATGTGGTATGTGCACCCACTTTAGTGAATAGGTACATTGTGACTGCAAACAGTAAATAAATCTAGATATCATCTATGTAACTTCTTCGCTAAAAACAACCTATTGTCATAACCCTATTTCCCCCCTTATTTTCATAGACCTTTTTTAAACTCTTTTTAAATAAACAAACAATACTAAATAAATAGATCTGATGTATGTCCAACCCTAGCTCCAGAAATTATGCTCAAACATTATCCACGTTTCTGCTAGTGTTAAATTCCATTATTTACCTCAGTTTGTAAATGAATACATCTACAGAGTGGACCAACTATGCAGCAATTTTGCAGACTCTTTGCAATGCACTCTGTCAGAAACTGTGCACATCAGTCATTGTGTTCAGTCCTTTGCCTTATGATAATGTTTGGCAGCAGAAAAGCCCTGAATCCCAGCTTATACGGCAGGTGCAGAAGGATGTCTGGCACTCCCACTACGTCCTTTTCCCCTCACTCATCAAACAGTCTAGAGTTACCATGGGAGTGAGAAAGAGAGAGGTGGGCAGGTTGAGACAAAACTGTGGCCAAAAAACTGACAGTGTAAAGCTAACCAGAAGCATCCTGCGTGTGTCCTATTTCTGTTTTGACAATAGGCACTGAAGACAGTCTGTGTAGTATCTCTTTGATTGCATTTCCACATGAGTACAGAAGTCTGGTCCTGCTAGATCAGCTCATTCTTAGTCAGAATGTTATGGCATCCCATGACTGAAGTCAGCTCCATGGCGTAGGCAGAAAGTTTAGTGAGCAATGGTGAAAAGAGAAAGCAGTTTCAACCAAAAGGGAGGGCAGAGGCCTTCTTCCAAGCAGGGACTTCCTCTCAGCACCATGCTAACAGGGGCTCCTCACAGAGGTCCCATTGTGTACAAGGGCCTGTGGATCCCCCCATACATGAAAGCAACACATGCCAGAGTTTCACCTCAGGAAAAGGCAGACAAATATTTCAGTTTGATTGAGCTACACTCTTAGAAAAATAAAGGATACTCTTGTAAGGGATAAAAAGGTATTTAGCCATTGGGGGGCCTTTGCTCTCTCTTTCTCTCTCTGTGTGTGATGTCTGTATGTGTGTGTGTGCAGTATTTGAGAGGGTTGTGTATGTGTGTGTGCGATTGTGTGTGTGTATGTGTGTGTGCAGGGTGTGGGGTGGGTGCACACCGAGTGACCAAAAGCAATCTGCTCTAGTCCAATCAGTCTCAGTGCCTACCTTCACACATAAGCGGCAGGGCACTCAGGTCTGCCAGAGCGCACAGACCTACATATACACACACACTTGTCACATTCACACACACACACACACACGCACACACACCTTTCACACACTTAACACACCCACCCTCCCTCTTCAAGGCACCCTGCACGACCTCTCACCATTGGCCAAGTCCCGGAGCCCTCAGCATCTCCATCACGGCTGAAGGGACCATTCGGGAAAGCAGGAGACAGAGGTAAGCGTTCTTGGTGCTATCTATCATGCTGGCTGAATGGCTCTCTGGTGCAGGGGAATAGGCAGGGAGACTGCTGCGACTTGCCCCTCCAAAAACCCTGCTATTCAGGGTTTGTATAGGAGCCTCTTGGATAATTGGTTGGTGGTGCAGCTGCTTTATTTTCACCCAGGGATTTGCTTTGGAAGCTTTGCAGGTGACAGAAAAGTGGATGCCTTTGTGGTCCTTTGACATTCTTAGCACTCATGATATGTTGGCTGGTAGTTTTTTTGGGGGGGGATTTGAGACAAGCTTGGGGAAATTTATTATAAAAGTTATTTTAAAGTTTTGACAGCTTAAGCATTGCCCTACTTTGATGAAATACATAACCAAACAAGATGAGTTTTGCCTGAAGAGATTTTAGAGCCTTTAACTTATTTGTCATTTGCTAAAAATGCCTCCCTCCCAGAAAATGTGATAAGAATCTTGTTTTTGTTTGTATAATTATTATACATTTTCTCTCAGAACAGCATAAATTTCACATGTTATTAGATATTTTATCACCTGCTTGGTTAAGTAATTTTTTCATTTCAGTGATACAAATTTACTAGTTACAAGTTTGTTCTGCAACCTGTAGAAAAAAGGACTAGTGTCAAGTTTGTTTATGGCTCTAGCGGAAAAATGATAGAATCACTGGATATCAGGAATGCCCAGCGCGGAGCCAAGCATAACACGGAGGTAGTCTAGAGGCAACACTCATACACAGTTTTCACACACTGTACACTGTGATGGCCTGTATAAAAGCAAACCTCTGTCTTTAGTATAGTCCCTCTTTCAGTGTGACCATGCTGGATTTCACAGCCTCACTGACTGAAACTCTGTCAGTGGGGATGCAAACCATCTTTTCTCAATAGTGTCCAATGAGTTCATGTTGGATACTTTGAAAAAGACAATAATGGGATAATTAGCATAACTGGTCTGTCTATAAACAAAGGTCTAATTCATGTCCTAAATAACACGTGAAGGTGTGTGGCTTTTTTTTTTTTTTTTTGCTTTATATCTGTCCTTATCCCAAAAATAGCAGCAGAGGTTTCTCAATTTTCTCTCTCTCAAAGATAGGTGTGTTAAGACAGAGTGTGCATCTGTGAGAGCATGTGTCCTTCCAAGTGTGTGTGTGTGTGTGTGTGTGTGTGAGTGTGTGTGTGTGTGTGTGTGTGTGTGTGTGTGTGTGTGTGTGTGTGTGAATGTGCATGTGTGTCTGTTTGAGCAAGCTCACTGCTGAATGAAGCTTTTCCTTGCAGCCGTAACTCACTGCCATCCTGTCCACAAACCTCGGAGGAATTTGGAGTTTGAGTGCTGAGACAGGCAGCGACCGGGCCTCATAAAGGCCCTCTGTAAAGGGTGAGGGGTCGAGTTAGCTTAGAAACCTGTCTCTCTTCCTCTCTCTCTCTCTCTCTTGCTCTTGCACAGTCTTTTCCTCACTCTCTCCATCTAACCCTGAGGGCCAAAATCTTGTCCACGTCTGTCTCCATCTCACTCCTTTCTTCTCTTTCTTCCCTTCCCCTGCTCTCCGTTTCTCTGCCCCGGCCCAGTGGACTCTCTTTCAACTACCCTATCTTCATCTATCCAAGGTCAGCTTGGGTGTGGATACACCTGCTATTAGTGTGCTATGAAATTCCCGACTGACTGACCCAACCAATGTCAGTTGTGCTAGCTAATTAAGCGGTAATTAACATATGCTAATCTTAGCACTTCCCTCCGGGGAGTCACACTTATGAACTTAATCAACCTCGTTAAGCTTAGCAGATCTGTGCTGCTGAAGGAAATGAACAAGATTATGAACAGCAGCTATCTGGGTCAGGGCAGAGCATTGTGGATCTGCACTGAGTGAAATTCATACATGCTAATATTAGATTCAAGTAGAATAGGGGCTCTCTTGTCTGCGCCCTCATTTCAGGTTTGGTGCCAAGAATTTTTTTCTGCCAAAGCCTTTTTGGTGTGATTGGGGGAAAAAAAAAAATTGAAGCCCAGGAATTCAAAAGCAGCTTAACAGTGTTTTTGTTGGAAAAGAAGCAGCCCAAAACGCATTCTCCTCCAGATATATTTAATACATCAACCAAAAGCCTTTAAGCTGGAAGTAGCTTTGTTGGAGGTGTTAAGCCCTGCAGACTGGAAAAACTGTTCCCATGGTTCTTCATCAGATCAACTATGACTTCTGACTTTTGACCCATGACACATCACAGACGAGCACTGATTTGAGCCAAGATGGCTGCTCCCTGGAACAGTAAGTCTCTGGACACAACCGGAGACCGGAGGCCCTGATAATTCAATCCCTCGAGCTGTCTGCACCTCAGTAATGAATTCACTGACCTTTGTGATGTCATCCAATGCCAGGCCCCTGCACCTCGTTCATAAACAGACTTGTGATCAATTTGATCTTAAGTGGGACTTAAGCAGGAAACCACATATAAGTGGTTGTGTATAAAACCTTACCTTGATGTGGAAATGATCTTATCTCTAAGCAAAGTTTAGACTTGATGTAAGAGCTTTTCTTGCTGGTTCTGTAGGGGGATTTGGGACACACACACCTGACACACAAGTCCATGCTTGTGTTTAAACTTGCATGAGCTTTTTGAACAGTGTGATAGGAAGTATCAATCAAAGGTGTGAGGATTTAGCAATAGGAATGTATGGATATTCTTATTTCCCCATGCAGTTTACAGTCAGAGCATTTTTGATATCAGCTTCAGTTCTGCCTTCTTACCCCACCTTGTTTACTGTAACAGTGATGAACTTCCAAGCTGCATGTTTGGCTTCGTCAACCTTCAATTTAGCTGCCGAATAATATGTGTTGCCTGGCTTCGATCTCCTCTACCGCTGCCACGATCTGGTCTTCCAAGTTCAGTTTCTGTTTTGGTCCCGACTAAACCCTCATTTGTGTTGGCATTGTGTAAGGAGAAATCACAAGGCATGTGCCGTCAATTTAAGATGATCTGCGATTTACAGATCAAAAGTTAGATATAAATAGGTTTTCTCAGAATTTTTTCTTTTTTTTCCTCTTTTTTTTTTGCTTAGCATATTTTATGAATTAAACGTAGGCAAACTATCAGAAATTATCTTTAGACTAAGTTCGAGCGTAATCTTTGGACTGGTTTTACAGCCAATATCAAGACACATGGTATTACATTTAAAAACACATATTAAAAAGCATATCTGAAGCAACTCCTCAAAGCTTTCTGTACATATTTAAGAATGTAAATTTTGCATGTTTATTTCATTTTACTCATTACAAATTACAATAAATGACTAATTCAATAAGGGAAAACTCATCCTTGGACACTTTAATCCCAATTCAGTGTCCTATATTGCTTCTATGATTGCAAATATTTAAATGGATACTTCCTCTTTGACTTTGCAACTCTCTGTCCATGTTAAGGTGGACTATGAGGATGCTCGTGCGGCTCGTGTTGGGACTCTTCGTCCTCAAAGCGGTGGTGGCCGGCCCCAGATTTTCCCGACAAGCGGACTTGGACACATACGACAGCGCAAACTATGATGTGGATCTAGACAATTTAAATTTGGAAAACCAGGATATCTATGACTACGAAGATGGGCTGACAATTGACGATCCTCAGGTAAGAAACTGTAAAAGCAGTAAGCACAAGAGGAGATGTCTGTCCACATCATTCAAGTACCCTCATTATTTTTTTGCCTTTTAAGTACACATTTTCAACTAATAATGCTAATTAAACCATATATTTTTATGATTAGGTCATTCTCTGGCATCATATTACATTTATTCAAATTCTTCAGCTCCTAAAAGATCTGCAGCAACAGTGATTTGTATCTGATCACCCTTAATTGGCCTCTTTGACAGCAGATTTCCCTTCATCTGTTACAGTCAAATAGTCTGTTATGGCCTGCTGCATGATTTATTGGTGAAAGACAAACATTTCAGTGTTATGGTTATGTCATCGATGTGGACTTCAGTGACTGTTAGATAACTCTTGGAGACAGATAACAAAGGGAAGTGATGTCACATTTACATGATTTACAACTCGACTCACAACATGCAGACTGAATTACCAGAAATCATGAATTTCTTTTGGGTGATTTGGTTGGTTTTAAACAGAGGTCACCAAGTTCATGAGGCAGACAGACAGCCTGCTGATACCAACTGCGGCCATTTGGAAATTGGACGCCTCGCTTTCCAGCTTCATGCATCTTTGTGGCCAAAATATTTCACTTTTAATACCTTGGCCAGCTTCTATTTAAGTTACATGCCCCAAAATCTCTACAAGCTGAATTCTCCTGCGTCTGGAGCAGTTTTATGCATGGAATCAAACAATATTTATACCCGGCGATGGACAGATTTTCATGTGACTGCAAAAAAAAGGACAAAGGATTAACTTTTAGTCACACACCGACCAAATACAACGTGATAATCCTAATCTCTCTTGGTGTACAGATTTTGTAACCAGCTGTGACATGTCACTCAAATATCTGCCGATAGGTCAGCAAATTTAAAGACTGCTGTGCATTCTGGGGTTTATTTCTTTTCTTGTTTTGCTCAAATTCTGCCAAGCACAACAGCTTTTAAAATGTGTGCAGAGCACAGAGGCAGAAAGAGTTAAAGACCGCAGACAGATTCTAGAAGATCCTTCAAATCGGCTCAAGTCGAGTATGATGTGGCAGGCCTGCAGTGCATGCTGACATGGCGAGCTTTAGCCAAATTTCACGTTCCTGTGTGTACCTCTTTGTTACGAGGACAATAAGCCAAGGCTTTGTCAAGACGGCACGAGGCAAATTGTCCGCATCAGATTTTCAACAGACCTGTTCTGAGCCAGCGATTTAAGCTAAACCTGATGTGGATGTGCACTGCAGTCGAAACCACTGTTGTTATCTAACAACCACTCCCAGATTCGAATGCAGATTCAGCAAATCATACAAGATGCAGTAGAAGAAGAAGCATAAAGTGGTGATTTTGTCATCCAAAATGGTAAAAAGGTTGAACCATGTCCCTTTGCACAAACATGAAATGAATGAGTTGTGGTGAGAAAAGCTTTGCAGCTGAGTGCATGACAGTTTTCAGTGTGGAGGAGTTGTAATGTGGTGCAGGAGAATGGCTTTCATAATGCCTGGTTAGCAGCTCTGAATATGACACAGCACATTGCATGAGATGTTGTGGGAGTTTGTGGGAACAGGGAGAGGAGAAGAACAACAATTAGACTTTCTGGATTCTCTCATGTCCTGAAAAAACATCAGCTTTTGATATACAGAATAGCACATTTAGTGAAAGCACAGTAAAAGGTGAGGGGTCGCTCTGATAGACTGTTTGGGTTAGAAGTAAGAGGATTAAATGGATTTTATTCACACAAACGTCAGATGTCAGGGGAGAAATGAAGCGATGATTAGCTCCATGCCTCTGGAATGCTGACTCTTTGCTTTCCACAGCCATCTGTTGGTATTTCTTTTCATTTTCACCAGGGTTTGTCTCTTTTGGGAGAGGGAGAGGCTTATCTTCAGTGTTATCAAAGCAAATCGTCTTCAGTCTGCTGCATTCAAAAGTGTCTGCAGATGCTTTAATCACTGATTTTAGATTCAAGTAGGTATCTCCTTAAATGGTTAGTTAACTTGAGGCTGGTAAATTAAATGTTTAGCTTTACCTGTGCAAGAGCTGGGCAAACTAACATTTACATCTGTGTAATATACAGACCTATTTCAAATCAGCTGTTATTATGTTGTTGTGAATTAAACTCAGAGATGTTGTTTGTGCTTCTGTTGCATTGAATTGTGTTACTGTATATATCAAATATTTTGCCAACCACTTGCAGTTCCTCATTTGTTCCCATTGGAAAATAATTATAATAATTTTCTAAATAAATTTTGTTCATGTCTCATCCTCATTTAAAATAGTATCAGAATCATATATGTTCCTATTTAATAATTTCACTTAAAAATACAAGGAATTGGTTGCTGCATTTTTCCTGCAGACTGTAAGATTAGGAGATACCATTCTTATGTGTGTAATAGCCAACCAGTAGCCAGTTAGCTTAGCTTAGCTTAGCATAAAGACCCAAAAAGGGGGAAAAAGTACCACCGCCTTTAAAGATCGCTTATTAAAAAGATCTATGTTTTCTAATTAAAAAAAACCAAACTTAAGTCTAAAAGCAACATGTGTTTAAACTTGATGTTTTGTCGGATTATTTCTTTGGACGGATGCAGTAACTTCCTGGAGTCAACCTAACCTGATGTGCCAGACATTTTGTTATACAGAACATACGAAAGTCGAAAAGGGTAGCCACCTTCCAAAATCTTAAAAGATGATTGGACAAACAATCTGAATACCATTTTCTATCCCTGGCTAACTTCAACCAACCAGATCGACCAATCATGTGAGAGCAGAAGATTGCTAGTAGCAGTCAGTTGGTAAATCAAACAGCTGAAACCACTTTGGAGAAGAGTGATAACATCATTTCCATTAAAAGAAGCCTTCAGTGCTGGTCTTTGCTCGCTTTATTAGCCACCATCATTGTTTTCAAACCAACAGTCGCTGGTCGTCACTCTGCCAGTCACGCTGCCGTTTGGTCCTCATGGGACGCTGTTTGGTCCAAACCACTGTGGTTCGGACTTAAGCACATAGCTCGAAGCCTAGTAATGTGAATTTACAAGACCATATGGTCACATGACCTTGCAAATCCTGTTGCCACTGTAACATCACTGCAAGTTTGCCAATCAACAGTGCAGAGTCTGGGCATTACTGGATTTGGCATTTATGTTTCATAAAAAGATTTGACATATCAATCTTTTTGTCTGACGCACAGCAAGAAAGTAAACAAGTGTATTTCTCAAAAATAAAAGCTGCACAGCGCCGACATTCTTGGCATTCACTGTGGGCTGGGCTTCAATATTTGCCACATGGCATTTCATCGGATTTAAGACTTGAATGAGTTGACTGTGGCGTCCTGCTGCAGCTCAGTTATTTATGTTGATCAGTAGTTCAGAAATCATTCCATCATTTTGTTTGTTGTGAAGGATACAGCTGGTGAAAGAGCGGAAATTTGCTTTGGAAACATTAAGAGCCAGATTAGAACCTAATAAAATTATTTTTGCATTTTGTGGCTCAAACTTTACCTGCTTCGCTGAATGCATCTACAGATTGACATGCTATACTTTACAGCAGCAACCTAACTTTTGGCGTCAGCCTGATGCTCACATTCCACATCTTTCCCTGTGCATTCTGTATTCCCATGCTGTTTCCAGAGCTTTTTTTTCCATATATTTGGTTGCCAGCCTTTTGCCTCTTCTTTCCCTCGGGTGTATATGTTTGCTTTGGGGAAAGAGGGGGGAGAATGAAGGGGAGAGCTGCAGCAAGCTAAATCTGTGCAGGACTTTTCAATGGCTTACCTTGTTGTATCCCAAACTGTTTCTCTGCCAAGCTTTAAATGTAACTTTCAGTGCTTGACATCAATACTTTCAATGCATTTAATGTCTCTGCATTAATTTTGGTCACTTACATTTCTTGTTATCTATCAGTTAAAGGTTTTACTGAATTTGACTTGCATGACTGCATTGATAAACACTTTTTAATCACTCCTGGCTCAATGATATCCATTACTGTGGTTGAAAGAAGCTAAAAAAGACTAAAATATGGATTCTTGCAGCTACCATGTGAGTCTTGGTTCCACAAGGACCATTCCCTTTTTGAATGGTTGAGTCAGCCTTATTGGGCGTGAGAGAGTATCAGGTATTACCTGTGGTGGTGTGTGGGGGTCCATTGCCCTCATCTGGAGAATGGTAGAACTGCAGGTTTGAGCAAACGCCAGCGCATCAAAGAGCAACTGGAACGACTGTAAATGCAATTATAATACCAGATGGATATACCTGAAGCTTTTAATGAGAGAACGAAAAAGGGCTGTTATTCATGAAGCTTAGTTGTTTTGAAAGAGTTGTTTTTTAATTTATTACCCTAAAAAATGTAAATGGATTTTTTGATAAACAAAGATCCAATGTTTGGATATTTTAAAATGAGGTAGAAGAGACATTAGCATGTTTGTGCATTTCAGCCCTCTCTGCAAAGGGGACACTAAACTGATTTTAATATGGTTAAGTTTGAAGCAGAATGTCCAAAATGTTTAGGTAAATATTTAAAATATATAAAATGTCTTCATGTAGTAGAATGAATTGGAAACCTTTAGATAAACTCTTCATAATGATTTCTACTATCCTCACAAAAAGTGATTTATAAACATCTCTCCATTATTTATCAAAGGGATATTAAAAAGTTTTTGGATTCATCCATATAAAGCTTAAACAGTTACTATTTTTTCTTGTAGCTCATAAGATGTAACTTATCTGCCGTTTTTCTTGAATTATCTGTTGTAAAGGAAATATGTTTTATTTACAGGTACACATTATTACAGAAAAAGAATTGGTGTCAAGTTAAAAAAAATGTCATCACTCACCACTTAATCTTTATAAAAATGTTTTCTCCAACCTTTCTTAGAGGTGGCATCTGAGTGTCGCTGTTCAGGATACTTAAACTGAGACACTTTGCTGCCATCTAGTGGTACACATGGTGAAATGCTAAATTCCTCATAACTCAACTGCCACATCACTGAGCAAGAATTCTGTCATCTTAGATCATTATATCTCAGTTTTGGACATTTTTTAATGTCATTTTTATCATTTTCTTGTTTTGTTTTATGGCATAGAACAATGATAACATTTTTACACATCCTTTGGCCGATGATGATTACAGAGGCCTTTTTCTTTTAATTCCCACGACATCACTGCTTATGATATGAGAACATGTCAATAGAAGGGATAAAAGCTGTATAATGCACAAAGTCAGTTTTGCAAAGGATGGACTTAAAATAAAAACAATAAATAGATATCTTAGCATAACACATGGTACTATGCATTACTTAATTTCTTTATGTAAAGCATTCCCAAGTATTCACACCATTTGCCAGTTTTATTGAAGCTGATTGCAAGAAATGGCTGTGACAAAGCATGCTTAAAATGTTAATGTCCAAACACATCCATAATTAGGTTTACTGTCAAATTGCATTATATGCAACGATTGTCAATGTCTTGGTCCACAAATGCACTTTTGACTCTGATGACTTTATTGTGATCACTTCATGCAGAAGTCCTGCTACACAGCACACTACTTTCACTGAGTTGTTTTACATTTTGCACGATCAAGTAAATACTCACTGTACGAGCATCAACAGTCAACAGATGACAGATTTCATACTGTACATATATAAGCCTAATGGAATGGAATTTTCTAATTGAAATCAGTAGTCAACTTTTGAATGAGCAGGTTGTATCATCTGCTCAGAATTATGGTTCATTAAATAAACAGATGTCTCATTGTTGTTGCATTGTCTTCCTTATATTTCTTTGTAACAGTGGCAGGGTAAACTGTAAGGCTTTTCAAAGTATGAAGTAATACCAGAATAAAATTTTCTCACTCAGGATAATCAGAAGCAGAACTAAGTTCTCATTCTGACTGTTTTTTAAGGTTTTCTTTGCAGACTAAGAAGAGCATTATGTCAAATAAAATACATTTTTTCCAATGCTCGATCTCCAGTGAAATTGTCATCCATTTTTGACTCACTGCTGCTGTCTTTCCCTCAGATAGAGATTGGAACACTGGCTCCACCCGACTATAACTACCCTGTACCCGAGGCCTCACTGGAAGAACAAGAACAAGAAGAGGAGGAGGAAGAGGAGGAGTTGCCCCTAAAGCCCCAGCTCATCCCTCAGGGTTCAGGGGGATCTGGGGTTCTTATGGGCCCAGACACACAGAAAGGTCTGAAAAAACACACACCTTTAGGGCTGCACAACCAAAAAACAGAGTCCCTTGTTGTCCAAAGTTCACCCAATTTAGGAGAAGGCCTTGGTCTTCGGCGGGTCTACGGAGTAAAAGCAGCATCACTCAAAATGTCAACAACACCCAATGCACTAATCTATCCTCTAAAATCATCGTCTGCCTCCTTTTCATGTGCATGTCTTCCATTTAACTAGCTGTTATTGGTTAAATGTGTTTTTTTCAATGACTGTGTCCGTTTTTCATCAACTTCGTAAACCTAATCATCATTGTGAGCTACAACCCTGTTTGATGATCCATTCCAGTTTCATCTCACTGTTTACTAATACCTAATCTTGTCTCTAACAAGAGGTGGAGCTGCGTCTGACGCCCATTGACATCCTTCATGTCTCCGGGGATTTTGGGGGCTCCGTAGTATCTGGAACCTCAGGAGCTTCTGGGGTTTCTGGGTCTGAAGACTCAGGAGACCTACTGGTCTCTGGCACTTCTGTGGGGTCTGGTGACATTGTCCTGATCTCCGGAGCCTCTGAGGAGCTCCTCAGCTCTGGGGGATCTGGGCAATTCTTAGTATCTGGGGATATCTTGATATCTGGGGATCTGTCTGGAATGGGCTCAGCGATTTCCGGAGCCTCCGGGGACTTGGGCTCTGGGGTTCCCATTGAATTCCCCCTGGGCTCCGGAGGGTCTGGCGACCAGTCTGGTTCTGGGTTTTCTGGAGATCTCTTGATCTCAGGAGCCTCCGGAAGCTCTGGGGTTTCTGGGGATGAGTCCGGAGACTCATGGATAACATTGATATCAGGAGGTTAGTACTTTTTAAAGGGCAGATGTTGGTTAACAAGGCTTGTGGCAACTCTTTCTTAATCTATATAGCAATAACCTGTCTGACTTTATGTGATTTATGTTGATTTACTGTCTTATATTCCATTTAACTGTGTTAAATGTTGATGTTTTTTGCTTGTCACCTTTCATATTTTTCTGCTGTGTTCCACTGTGTTTGTGTTTCTCATAACCATAAATCTTCTAACCTCCTGTCTCATGTAAAATGTGAGTGTTATACCAGTAAATAGGTCGATTGATTGTCCATCTCACCCCTCACCTTCCTAATCTCATGTCTCCTAACCTCAACCCTTGGCTCTAACAAGAGGAGGAGCTGCCCCTCATTCCAGAGACTATCCCCAGCGAGGCATCAGGTGCTTCTGGGGAGTTCTCAGGAGCTTCAGGAACCTCAGGGGCCTCTGGGGATCTTGACACCTCTGGAGACTTAGGGGTCTCTGGAACCTCTGGGGCTTCTGGTGTCTCTGGTTCTGGAGACGTAGAGGTCCCTGAGGTAACTCTGGTTCCTGACATTGATAAAGGTCAGTATCTAATCAAAGGCTTTGGTAACATACATTAAGGAAAAGTTAAATCCAGACCTCGCATTGCAGGCACCGTTTAAGTCTTTTTAAGAGCTGGACTTCACCACTTTTGTCCATTTCCTCATGTGAATCAGCTTTGGTGGATTTCTCCGCCTTTAACTTGATCGCCATTTAGTTGCTAGGAAAGTAAGAACAACTTTAAGAGAGCCAATTTTATATCAGTGGCCATTCACAGTATTGTAACTTAAAATTCACCAGGAGTTCAAAAAGTATCTCTCCCATAAAACTTACGACCAGAAACCTCCATCTACAAACAAGGTCCGTTATTAGTAATTGTATTATTAAAACTTTAGTACATTTAAAGTTCATTGAGTTTGTGCAACACTTATGCACAGTGGACTGTAAAATGCAGAATGCATGTGCACTGAAGACAATTTTAATTCAGTTAAGGGGCCCATCTTTTTCTCTGCTGTAGTTTATGTGAAACATCCATAATGTAGGCTTTGCAAATTTTTCACAGGGAAGGAAATCAATTCATGCGGCTTATTAAACCTTGGAAATATTAAAACATTGATGTACTTTTTGTTAATTTACAAGAAACTTCACACGGCACCTTTAAATTGCTTAAGTTGAGCCAATATTGTTGGGCGAGAATTTTTTTGGAAAAGGAACGTGCTTTGAACAGTGTAAGGTTTTTTGCAGCATCTGGCCTCAGGATCGGCACCGGAAAAGGATAGCAGGATAGAAAGAATAGCTCATTGGATGAGCAGAGATTTTTGAGTTATTAACTGCAAAAACTAGTTAAGCACCAACTGAACTGTAGTTATCAAGCCTTGTAGCTCATGATGGAGGCAACCAATACTCTGAAGACCAAACCCAATTGAACTGGTTTCCCTAAAAAAGTGTTTTTTGTTCTTTGCTAACAAGTATATTGTTTATAACCATCAGCAGATTATGTTCCATGTCATTAACACAATCATCAGTTAAAAACACCATAAACACTGAGTTAACACTGCTAATCTTTTGTATGTAACTTATCACCGTGGCAAACAGTGGGCTGCTGATTGCCAGACGTCCTGTTCAATGTCCATGCTGATCTAACCTGTTTCTTTAACAACTAATCTTGTCTCTAACAAGAGGAGGGGCTGCTTCCTACTACAACAGAAACCCCTCAGGAGGGTGCTGGCACTGTAGAAGGGTCAGTGAGCTCTGGATTGCCAGAGATTGATGAACCTGATGAGCCTGAGATTGACAGAACAGGTCAGTATTGAAAGACGAAGGCACCAAATTCAGAAAAGCATGATAAAAATTTTACTTCTCTCTAGAACTTGTGATATCCTGAATCCCACTTTTACTGCCCTTTCCCCGGATTAGGACCTGTTGGGGTTTTTTGAGATCTAGAGGTTGAGTCCATTCACCATCATTTATCCTCTGAAGTGCATTCAACCTCTCATTTTATTGTATTATATTCCTTCTTCCTACCTTCTCCTTGTCTCCTTATACATACCCATGTCCACCAGGTTTGCCCACTTGCTTGCTGTGCACGTGCCTCGGTGGTTCAGTCTACTGTGATGACTTGAGGCTGGATAGTGTACCACCTCTTCCCAAAGACACCACTCACTTCTACGCCCGCTACAACAGAATCACCAAGATCAATAAGTCTGACTTTGCCTTCATGAGTAAGTCTCCTTTTTAAATGAGTATGTATAAACAGAGGGGAATGTCAGGCATTTATTCAGATCCGTAACTCTGTCTGAAGCTGGATGAGGTTTCACTGATACCAGATTGTATTCTTTCACCTCCTTCCAGGCAAGCTGAAGAGGATCGACTTGACTGCCAATGAGATAACGTCTGTTGAAGACACAGCATTCTTGGGTCTGCCTGAGCTAGAGGAGTTGGTGATTCGAGAAAATCACATCTCACAGCTGCCTTCCCTCCCAGAGACCATGACCCTGATCGATGCCAGCCATAACAACATCGGCACCAAGGGTATTCACAATGAAGCATTCAAGGTATGCACACCAACCATAATAAATTCACTGACACACTCGGGCAGGTATATTGGGAAATTACTTTGTTGCAGGTATTGTAGTATGAATGTATCGATCCTGACAAGTTTGTTGTCATGTCTTGCTTACTGGTCACACTTCTTTGAAAAGTAAATTTATACAAACTCATTAAAATTTTACTGATCGGCAGAAACATCACATCTCCACAATATGCCCTTTTTTTTTCAGAAATCAAGTAAATGGCCACTTTTTGTATCTGTCCTTGGATTCTTGAGGATTTAAGGGTCTGGCTGGATATATAAAAGCATGATACCAACTTGGACATTGCAGTATCATTTCTACCGTACTTTTCGGAATATAAGCCGCACCTGAATATAAGCCGCACTAAAAAAACTAAAACCGCTAAAGCTGTCCTCTTCAGTGTTGGAATTTAACAGCCTCAGAATTACTTTATCACACACTTTCTTTTTTATTTTCCTCCATAAATTAGCCACATCATAGTTTAAGCTGCAGGGTTCAAAGTGCTGGAAAAAAGTAGCTTATAGTCTGGAAATTACGGTGAAAACACAATTTCGTGCTGCTTTTTTATTTTTAATACTAAGTTTCACACTTCTGTTTTACTCATAATTTAAGGGCTGCACTGAGATAGCGACATATTTTTCACTAAAGTGTCACCAAAACCTTCTGAGAGTAATGATTTATATCTTTTTCACTGTATACAGGATATGACTAGCCTGCTTTACCTTTACCTAACGGACAACCACATTGATTACATCCCTGTGCCTCTGCCAGACAGCCTGCGATCTCTACACCTACAGGTATATCTGTTCCATTTACACCTCTCATCACTCACTGTTCAGCAATGAAAGTCAAACATTAAAACCATAAAGCATTATATCTGGATCCTCGTGGTTTTAACACTTACACTTACCTCCTTAAGGGGATATTTAATGCCTAGAAACACACCTTCCTTCCACATCTTCTCCTAAACTAGCACCAAATTTTCCTCTGAGGGTACTGATATGAAAAAGACCTGACAGTTTGTAAAAAAAAAAAATGGAAAATGGAATTCACGCCATAACACTGTTGACATGCTCAATTGTAATCTATTGTGATCCAGTTTCTCCATTATAGTTTCAGTTTAAACCAGTCTAATATGCATGGAGCAGATATCTCATTGTTTATCCTCCTTGATGTTCATTGCAGCGTAACAATATTCAAATGATGCACGAGGACACGTTCTGCAACCTGAAAGATTTCAACTACATCAGGAACGCACTGGAGGACATCCGTCTGGACGGCAACCCGATCAACCTCAGCAGGACCCCGCAGGCCTACATCTGCCTGCCCCGTATACCTATCGGGGATCTCATTTAACCACACAGACACATACCTACACTCTTGCACACTAACTCCCACAATAACAACCACATGCACACATCTTTGTACATATTGACACCTGCAACCACACACACAGACATGCATTACATTTATCACCTCCTCAAACAAACCGTAACTATTATCATGTATTTCCTTACTGTCATAAATGCTGCTGATTTATACTACAGATCAGTATAACTCTGTGTGGAAATTTATGCTTCATAAACATCCACATTCATAAAATATGAGTCACATCCTGGTGAACAAGCACATATACACTGCTCTACTGCAACTTCCTCCTTTAGTTCAGACATCCAAACCAGCTGTAACAAGACAACACAGATGCACACTAAAGTCGTTACTCTCTCATTCCCTCACCCACCAAAATGCATGTACACACACATACAAATACACACACACACACACACACACACACACATGCACACAAGAACTTTCTCAAAAGCCAAATTGTTCCGCAACATCATAACATGCGGCATTCAGAGAAATCAGTTTCTTAAAAGAAAAACCCTCAAATGGCATGTATGTTTCAGTTTAGTGTCTGTTCATGACTGGCAAGAAAACACAACCAGTTATAATGTTTTAAATATGTTTGTTTTGTAAAAATAAAAATTAATAATATTAATATTAAAGACAGATCTAACACTTTTGGAAATGTATACTAGCATAAACTTATTGAAGCTGGAGCTTAATGAAAGGTAAATTGAGTATCTAATGCAATAAAAGACGCATTTAAACACAATCATTTGTTGTAAAGTCTGTACTGTAATATAAAAAATATATATTCTAAAAAAAATTTTTTTTACATGAACTGCAATATTTGGTATATTACATTTCAAAAAGTGATGTTTTAACCATGCACAATAGCCTAAACCAAAGACTCTAATGTATAGAGTCAATCGAATAAAGACTATTGTTTGATTTGGGAGGGGGGGTTGATTTTGATTGTGGATGGGGTAAAGAACAATGCTAATAGCTTGCTATTGTGTGCTCTGTATGGAAAAACCACAAGTGAATAAAGTTGTTTTGAAGACCTCTCCGAACTCGGAGTGGCTCAACGTTTTTATTGACAGGTTACAGGTTAGAAGTCAAGTATCATCTGCATTTTCATTTCAGATGTAGCCAAAGTGGAAATGCTAAGAAATATGTTTAAAATGTTTTATTCAGGGAAGGTTTTGTAGAGAAAATCCCCCAAAAATTTCAAGTTTTTTAAACAAGTTTAGAAATTGCTCTTTCCTGTCCACCATATTCCTCTCACGATCCACTTCTTGCATGATGCCATCTATCACCTGACTCCCCTCCTCCACTGCCTCTTTCTCGCTATTCACATCTCCATTCAGGGACACCTCAATCTCTGGTTCACCTGCTAACAAAACCAGGCTGGAGTCCATCAGAGGATTTTTCTCCTCTTTTTTGGTTTGGGAAAGACTTTGTCAATGTCTTTGTCAGTGGGGAGAGCCTTGAGGATGGGGGCGTTGCCTGCCAGCCGACCCTCCATGGTGTCGTCCATCAAGCTGAAAAACACCACGCTTCAGGGATCACTTTC
>JAQNCA010000018.1:13013906-13042603 GCA_029783725.1 Acanthurus tractus
ACGCTTCAGGGATCACTTTCATCTGGAGGATTCTTTAGGGCCTGTGGAAGCAAAGAGAGCGGAGTGAATCAAGCAAGAAATTTCTCGAAATGCTTGATAAAGATAAGTAAAATCACAAAAAATGTACCTTGTATTTTTCCTTCAAATTCTCACATTTTTGACTGCTTGAGTGTGGGTCATCTTGTCTTATTGGCCAATATGTTTCAGAATGGCCCTTAAAAATATAATATTAACAGCACTCAAAAAAAGGTGAAAGGAAAACAATGGTGGAACACAAAAAAACAAGAAAAAGAAAAGACAAAAAGAAATATATATACTACAAAGACGTCATTTACTTATTATAAACTGAAAATATTTACCTTTAAATTTGTTGAGCAGAATGTTAAAAATATACCCTCTCTGAGGCGGAAAATAACAGATAGCAGCACCTTAAAATAAAATATCCAAAGCCAAGACAAATTTGGATGTAGTTAGAATATTCCATTATCATACCTTCTCATACCTACCTCACTGGTGTTTCCTAACGTAGCTAACGTTAGCTTGATCTTAACGTAACAATTCCTGTTGCCTTTGCTTACTTTATATGTGGGTGGGTGAGCGTGATCCTGCAAATCCATTTTTTCTTCTTTCGTTCGTCTTTTTGGCGTTTTTATCAAGTGGCCCTTCGTAAGCAAAGGTTGTGCGGTCGTTCCCTCTTCAGAGTGTGAATGTATGATGTATGATGTGACCTTCTTCTTCTCGGACTTCTAAGCGAGAGCTCTACTGCCGCCTGTTGAAATGGAAGGCGCCAACGCAGTGAGGACATTGCATACGTATAGCATTACATTCATACATAATTGTTATGTCTGTGGCTGCCAATGTCATAAGCTGCTCGCTATCGCCACCCAGTGCTGTGGAGTTTTAGCACACCGAAACTTAAACGAGACCGTAACTTTCGGGAAATGGATGAAATATTTCAAGATAATGTGATCGTGTGTAGTGTGCAGTGAAATGTGTTTATTCCACTCTGTTTTATATTTCTCATATATTCTTATATTTTTTTCCTATTCTTGTTTATTATTATTGTTGTTGTTGTTCTTGTTGTTTATTTATTTATTTATTTGAATGATTGATTGATAGATTAATTTGCATGTATACAAAGTAACTCACTACATTAAAACGTTTCAGCACTCTCTGTACACCTGCACTCTCTGCACTCCTGGTATTTTTCCTGGTAACACTTCAACCTTTTGACATTACATTGTGATAGATCTACAATTACTATTGTTAATGAACGTAAGGTATCTTTATGTATGTTTATGCTTTGTTTTGGTTTTTTATTTTAGTTCGTTTTGTTTTGTTAATCTTGGCACAAAAACCTAATTCTGATTTTTCGATTATTTTTTTCTCATAATTCTATTTAGGATATATATATAATTTTAAGAAAATTCAACGTCCTGGAATTTGGAGGAGTTGAAATATATCTCTTCAGTAGCTGATGCTTTCATGATATTACCCTCACTTATAATTTCTTCAGACCTGATAGACCAAAGATCAGATGGTAGTCTGTATGTGGTTGTGCTGTGCAATGAGAACCAGCCTCTTGGCAAACAACAAATGGGTGTGGCTGGCCTGTATTGGCTTTTTAAAAAAGATGAAAATGAAAGCATTAGAAAGCTCAGAATGGCGGCTGCCAGTGGTAGGTACCCTTTGAATACCGCTTTTTTGTTTTCACTGTTTATTTGCATAGTTAATTGTTTTTAACCACATGCGGCTTATTTACCCGTCACTGTATCTATTTTCTCAATGAATTTATTTCGCCTACATGTGACATTTAGAGTTAAGTTAAACTAGAGCTTGATATCAAAGCGAAACTCAACTTCGAATTCACTTATAATTTTTTATCCCATAGGGAAATTTGGTTCGCAGCAGGCATCAATACATTAAAAATACAACTCACTACGATTAATGATATATGCCATATTGGGGAAGGACAATGATTTGTCCTCCGTGTTGTCATCGCTTTTGTAGAACTAAAAAGTTTCAGTTTCGTTTCAGTGAAACCCCTTTTTCTCAGGACGTATGTAGACCGACATCCGTAGCTCGCACGCTTTAATTGGATTTTTCATTCACACGTCACTGAATGGAGGGTTGGCTAATTATTTAACCCTTTTTCTCAACTATGTTCCAACGTTTAAACCATTGGCATAAAAAAAACTCATAAATTAACTGTCCAGCAGGGGGCAGTTTCACTTTTACAATAAAGTCAGTGTGATGCATGATTTAAAGCACGACTAGGCTGTATTTTTTCATTTTGCTTTTGTCTTTACCCCTTTCTGTGTTTTCCCCTGTTTTTATTTTCCAGGCTATAATGACGAAAACTCTTCTGCAAGTGAATCTGATGTCACTGATGAGTTGGACAGTAATGAAGATTCAGAGGTGGATTCTGATAGTCAGGTTTGTTTCTGGACAGAGACGATTTTGGAGACAGTATCTGTTTTATAAACCAACTAAAACACAGTCTTAAAATAACACTAGACTCTGCTAGCATTTTTTTAGACATATTTGCCTCTTAGATGATGAAATAATCCTATGTATTTTTATTTTAAGTCCTATGAGGGACAGCCGTGCAAGTATTACAACCAGGGTGGCTGTCGTGATGCCCAGTGCTCTTACTTGCACGTCTGCAAATATGCATTGAAAGGAAACTGTCGCTATGGAGCGAGATGTAAACTAAACCACAGCAGAAACGGAAGACGGTCCTCTGGTGGAAGAAACAGGGCTGCAGACCAATCGGCATCTTCAGGTGATTAGGTGGAGGAGGGTCTTTTTTCCTGAGCCTCATCTTCATATCAATAACTTTAGGGTTAACACTCTTTTTAGGTTATCAAAGTTAATCAGTTATTTATAATATACCATTAAAATTCCTGGAATTAAACAATGATTGTCATGGATTTCTATCTGTCTTTTTGGCTCTTGAATGTTCTAATATTTTCACAGCATTGTCTGACTTCTGGTTGATGTGCAGCTCGTAGCACAGTCAGTCACAGGAAGTTTAACAGAGTGTCTTGGCTAAAAATAGTGGATGGGAGCAAAGTTTATAGGTCAGAAAACGAAATCAATGAGCTGCAAGAGGCCTAAAGTACATCAAGGGCTGCAGAGCTATAAACCTCTGCGGGTTTGTGAACTGTCACCATTTAAAATAAACACTTATTTGATCAATTTAATAAATAGATATTGATTAATGCAGCTTTTGAAATAAAAAGTAGTCACTGTTTAAGTAATTCGGTGCCAAACCTTGCTGAATTTGAAATTAATACTCAAATTTTTGTCTTCTATTTAACCAGCCCCTAAGCTCACTAATGGACAATACTATCAGTGGCAACTGAATGATGGAAATGGTTGGCTGGATATTGATAATGATCACATTATCGAGGTCCACTATTCACAACCGCACACCAAAAGCATTAAGATCTACAACACATCGTACGGGTAAGAGCTGGAAACACACAGTCCTGAAACTTCATCTTAAACTGATAGAAACAGGTTGATGACTGAAGATTTGTCACTTTCTTCCTGTCTCTCTCTTTAGTGCGGTGAGTATAGACTTTAACAGAATGAGGGTGCAAGGAAAAAGCCTGAGGGTAAGACGTTTGGATGATGGAAAAACTGTGTGGATCTGGTATTGCACCCTGGGTAAAAAGTGGCACAAGTACGGAGACAAGGTAGATTGAGTTAAACAAACCAAAAAACCCGTCTATTTCTGTGCAGAAATTCCTCAAGTCCCTTTTTTCTTTTTCAAAAATGTTATGATTTCATTTTTAATTCACAGGACTCAAAAGGAAACACCGGTCCTGTGCAGAGTTCTGACATAGAGAGGGAGTTTCAGAGTAACCCAAGAAGTTCTTTTACTTTTAACATCGGCTCTGAGACCTTAGAGATTAGATTCAAAGGTGACAAACATTTTCACAGAACAATCAAACTATATTTCACATGTGGAACTTTGTTAGTCTTTCTCAGACACTAGCTTCATTTTGTTTTTGTTGTTTGCTAGAAATGTGCCAGGTGGGTAAGAAGAGAAAGAGGAAAGTTACACGGCGACCATTTTACAGAGATCAGCAAGGGTGAGTTTGGATTTTGGGTTAGAAGAATTTTTGAAAAAAACACTCTAAGACAAAAAGTTTTATAAAGCTTAATAGTTTTCTTGCACAGGACTAAAATTTAATAATAATAATAAAAAAGAAGCTGCGATATGAAGCTATAACCAGCAGCCAATTAGCATAGCCTAGCATAAAACTAGAATCAGGCTAAACTGCCTCTGTGTAAAGTAAACAAAATCTACCCAGAAGCATCTCTGAAACCCGCTATTTACTACATTATATCTTAACTAATGAAATCCGTATAGGAATAGAAGTGTATAAATGTAAATTTGCAGTTTTCTAGACTCCGGAGATTCCCTGTGGTTTCCCCAGATCTCAAACTTATTCCTCACTCCAACTATTTCTTTTATTAGACACCTTATTATAAAAAATAGTTATTTGGATATAAAATATAAGAGATAATTGTTAAATTAGTCAGCTTTAGAGGTACTATTACATCAATTTTGTAAACTTGTTTGAACAAGGTCAAGCTAGCCATTGTTCCCCTTGTTTCAAGTCTTGATGCCTATTTGCCACTAAAGCTACATACACATTTGCCATGCAGATTTTCAAAAATGGAAAACGGTTCATTTGTAAAACTTTTACATTATGTGACGGAATCATAAGTTTGATATTTTCTCCACAGAGTTCAGCAAATAACTGCGACTTTCCAGAATCTTCACACCGGCACCAAACCACAGTGGCAGTTTGAGGGGGACAGAGGAGCGTGGCACAATTACAAGCGCCGGGTAAATTTAGCTGAGAAACTTTGTCTTTGACCAATATTGCCAAGATAAAACCATGTTGACATAAATGGCCTTGTTGCAGACTGGTAGCCAGACTGAATGCACAGTCACCAGCGAGGATATTGAGAAAAGTTACCAGCAAAACCCAAACAACGTTATGCCATTCACAGTGAATGGAAGAAACTACCAGCTGCACTTTGGAGGTCTGTTGCACTTCAAATGTTGTATCAAGTCAAGTCAAATTCATTTCAATAGCACTTTTAAAAACAACTGCAGCTAACCAAAGATATGTGCTTTACTATAATGGAGAGAGAAACAATGGTTAGCACTTTGTTTAAGGGGTGCATGATATTTATAATATTTTTTGGAAGGAATTTACCTAGCACTGATGTTTTAGAAAATAGTGACAAGTTGAAAGTTTGAAAACAATTAATAAAACTTCCCCTAATAGTAATGCTGAAACACAAAATAGAGAATTTAATTTTTTAATTTATTTCCATTTATTTCATTTTTGTCTCCACAGCAATGAAACAAACCTGCCTCACGACCAACAGATCACGCAACGTCAGACGAGTGCTTGTGTGAGCATTCAAAGACCTCATGAAGAAAGTCTACAAGCTAAAGTGCAATATCACACATACTGTAGACAATAATTTTTTTTTCAATTTGTTTTGGGTGTTTAGCTTTAGTAGGTTTGCTCTAGATTCAGCAAATTCAGACTGAGAATAAATTATATTTGAAGCTGTTAATCCTAGTTTGGGTCAGATGTTCCTGAAGTTTACTAACTCACACCTAATTGCTGCCTTCCTAACTTGCACATAAATCAGCTCAATGCCAACCTGCCTTTTGCTAAATCACATCTAAGGTTTATGTACGAACATCTCTCGCTGCAAACTCACATACTAGGAAATTTAATTCTTTTTTGTGGTTATCTGCGGAGATGAAAATAAGCTATTGGACAATCACTGCTACAAATGTGGGACAAAATATATGGTGTCATTCAGCATGTTATTGTTTCTACCCATTGCCTCTTGGTATGCAATGGAACTGACTAATTTTGAAACCAGGTGAATATTTAGGATCTTTTAAAGATGGTGATATACTGCCTATGCACATAACCTTGAATGTGTTTACAAGTTTGTGCTTGTTTTGTTGGAGCTATAATGCAATAAATCTGAAGTTTGGTGAGTCTCCATTTGTTTTTGTTTTTTCTCTTTTTAAGTATTTCTAGAATAAAGTCTATAATATGTCTTTTCTGTCACTATGGGTTTCTCTACCAAAACAATGAATTCAGATGTCAGCTTTAATGACGTAAAGCTGACATCCCCCACCTCCCCCCAACACCACCACTTCCGGTAGTTGTGACGAAATAAAACGCACTGTTACCTACACTGAATAAGACTTACTTTCTAAATTTCTGTTAAGATTATTAAAAGTATTGGGGATGATAAAAGTACACAAAAACATAAACAAAACATAAATTGTGATCGAATTATTGGACATTTAACGGAGAAATGTCACAAACCTAGGTTTTAGGTTTTTCTGAGCCAATTTGATTATTATCTAATATTAGGCCTATATTTAGCTGATTTGGATCAATCATCCATCAATATATAACTCGTATGTTGACTAACTTTAATTGAGATTAATGTTACGATCAGGCAACTATGAAAATAAAGGCCGATACCTATTCCCTGTAATCGTGCGAGAGGGTTAATGTCCTGCAGAGAAACGAAAGTGAAACAAACTGAGACGAGACAACAAGCAAAGACTTCACTTTGGCTTTAAATGTCTTTGATTTCATGAAATAATTGGACCTAATAGGTCTCTTACGTTAAAATTTGATCACGCTAGGATTTTGCTCCACTTTGACGTTTGTTTAATCCTCCTTTTTTTGTTATTTTCACGATGTATTTTGCTCAAAACGAGGTAAGTTTTCATCGGATCACTTTGGGTTGAAGAAAAGACGTTTCACTGTTTGATGTTTGTATTTATTTTTTACAGGACAATGGAGATGAGCTGCAGTCGGTGTCTTCAGGTCTGTATAACGCTACACTTACTGTATTTATTGTAGGTTACTCTATTATTGATTAATTTGTATATGAATGCCTGCGTTTTAGCCTTTTGATTTACCAATTAAGACTAGAAAGTTGTACTTTCCAAGATTGATTGATTAATTTATGTACTTAAAAGGGGATTAAAGAGTAGATCTAATTTTGGAAGTAATCAGTTGGAATGAACTAATTGGACATATGCCAACACAGGGTGAGACATTAACTTGAGACAGGCAACTCTTCATTGGCCTTGACTTAGTTTCTTTTGGGGACTTTCCATTTTGTTTTATTACATAAAAATACAGCTCAGCACACGGCGAGTGAAGTAATCAGATTATTGAACTTCTACCACACTGTAGAAATACTCTATTGAAAGTAAAATATTAGTTTACAAATTGTTACTTAAGTAAAAGTATGTAAGTTTAGTAAGAAAATAAACTCTGCTTAAGTTAGTGAAAGTGTGCAATGCAGAAAAACGTCTTCTGAAACTGATTTTCATATTATAGATTATTAGTCACATGCCTTCATGTAAAAGCAGGATTTTATTGTTTAAGTTGGTTGGGTGGAGCTAGTTTTTACCTTCTTTAGGCTTGAAAGTTATTGTTGTGTTTTTAAAGATTAATCTGTTGATTATTTTCATGGATGGTGTAATAGTTATTTGGTTAAATAAGTAAGAAATGCAATTAATGATCTCATAGACTAACATGACTCCCTCACAATGTTTTGCTTTCTCCAATCCACAGTGAAAAAATCCATATTATTAAAAATTAATAGAAAGATCTCATATTCTTCCATTTTACAGCCAATGACAAACATTATGAGTGGCAGGTTTCCTTTGGACAAGAGTGGCTGCCAATTGACAATGACCATGTGATCGAGACCCACTACTGCCAACCTGGAGCCAAGGGAATCACCATCAGAACCAGCCATGGGTCAGTGCTGGCGATTTGTATTGATATCATCTTTACAAGGGGTGATTGATAAGTTTTTGGTCTCAGGTGGGAGGAGATGAGTTATACAGCTCTTGTTGCATGCACATGCAGTTTGAGTCATTAAGTAGTTTTGCAGAAAGTTTTAAGTTCATATGTTTTGTGGTATTTATGGTCTGGGTGGTCTTTTGTTACAGGGTAAATCGGCATTTGAAAACTTATTTTGACCACTTATGGGAAAAAAACCTGTCTGTTGAAACTTAAAATGGTGACATACAAGAAATGACAATATTAAGAAGACTATGCAGTTTTAATATTGTTGCATTCAAAATATATAATGACATGTGTCCTCCACAGGCCCGTGTTCATTGACTTTGATGAACTAAAGGCTACAAATGCATCTCTAAGGGTGCAGAGAGTGACCTTCCTACCTCAGGGCCAGACGGAGGGTGTAGGCTGGTACTTCAGAGATGACCACCTATGGCGTGAATATGGAACCAAGGTTAGAAAACATCTTAGCCCAAAAAAAATTATTTTGATTTTCATGGTTTTCCCACTCTGAATGTCTCCTTATTGTCCCCTTATTTCCTCAGAGCTCCAGCTTGTCGACCTCCTCGATCAGTAGCAGAGATGTTGAGCATCAGTTCACCCAAAACCCTCAGGGATCGTTCACCTTCACAGTGGGCTCGACAGTTTACACACTCGACTTTGCCAGTATGTGATCATTTGCACACCTAAACATGTTTTTGAGCTGCTACTTAAATGACATGACTACAAAACATCAGTGCTGGAATTACTATTTTGAGCAAATTTATACAATTCTGCGTTTCATGGGTTAAAATGGCTCAACATGCCAGTTTGCTTATCTGATTGTATTCTTCCTGGCAGCAATGAGCCAAACAAATGGCACAACAGGCCTGCGTAGGAACGTACGCAGGCGACCAAAGTTCACTTCCAGCACAAAGAGGTAAGACTTTTCATTGCTAGGAGTCATATTTTTGTCTAAAAATATTTTCCAAAAATTAGCAGATGTTTGCATGACATGCACTCCAATAGATCAGCTTCAGTTCATTGCTCTGTCACCCCAAACTGGGGTTTATCACTAAGAAAGACTTGAGAGTTCTGCATGAACATGCATGACAATCTCCTCATGTCTCCTCATGCAGCCTTTATTCCACCTCAGTTTTTCCCACGGCTTCCTCCTCCCAGCTCACCAATGGTGGATACAGGTGGGAGTTTATGGGAGATGAGGGAGTATGGACGGAATACCAAGCACATGTAAGTGAGGCATAATGCCAGTAATGTTCTAATTAACTAAGTATGAAGTATTTAAATTTAAAACAGTTTTAAGCCGATTCATATTCAGGATCCCTGTCATTATGGTATGTTCAGGGACAGTGGGTAAGATGGACTAATTTGTGTTTGTGTTGTGTATTCGTGATATAGATGTGTTCATATGACAGCACTGCCATAGAGAGACAATACCAGCTGAATCCACAGGGCCAGCTGAACTTCAGAGTCAAGAGATACTCATACACCCTGGATTTTTCAAGTAATGCACAAATTTAGCCAAAGAGCTGCTCCAAAGCCACTAAATCAGACAATCAATCTTTTTGCATTTGTGAAGCACAGCAGTTTAAATTGCCAGTATACCTGTGTGCTTACTGTTTTTTCATAGGAATGCATCAAGTCAATAACAGCATCGGGACTAGAAGAGCAGTGAGGAGGACTGCAGACCACAGCAACCAACAGAACGGCAGGTCAGGAGAATTATTTCTCCATAACACGAAAATCCCCTAATGCTAACAAACCAATGCTTAATGTATCCTGAAAACACACTGAAACAAACTAGTTTGATTTAACTCATTTGTGAAGATGCAAAACACAAATTACTTAAATTTGAACCCCCATAGAAGAAATAATGTGCATTTTTGAGGTTCATACTTTCCCCTTAATTAACATTAATATATTTTGGGGGTACAGACTGAGGGGATGAAAACTGAATGCCTTAAAATTTCCAACTTTGAAAAAAAGTTTAATAAAAATGTAGTCATACCATAAGAGGTTAAATAAGTAAACTTTGTCTGTTTCTATATCTCTATTCATTTGACTCAATCATAAAAACTTAATCCGAACTATTGTACAACCTGCTGCAAATGTTTCAAATTCTTCTTTTCTTCAGTTCGAGCACACAGCCACGATGGCAGTTTCTAGATATCGATGGATTATGGAAAGATTATTCAAAGGTGAGATTTTATTTTGTTGATGTGTCGATTCCAGAATTGTGCAGAAGTAAATCCTGTAAGTAAATTAGTTATTTGAGTGTACAGCAATGCTAACAGCATAGTGAGGCTGCAAAGTGGGTGTCGAGGCTTTGAGCTAAATGCTAACATGATGATAAAAATGATAAACATCAAACAAGCGATGTGACATGATGTTCAACAGTTGTAACATTTGTCATCCATGTGTTCAACATCTTAGTTTTGGTTGCTGTTAGCATGCTAACGTTTTCTGATCTAACAGGTTGTTGTTCTCTGTGTCATGTAGGGGAAACAGTGCAGCATGTCCAGTCCGGACATCGAGCTTCAGTATCAACAAAACCCAGCGGGCACCATTAGGTTTAACACCACAAATTTCAGCTATGAGCTGAACTTCTCATGTAAGCTGAGAAAACATCTGCAGTTTTGGTTCAAGTTAAAAAGTTAATTGCACAATTTGTAGAAGTCCTTCCTTCTTAAATGTCACAGTATTGGATCATTTTGAATATTAGATTGACTTTAATTGTCTCTTTTGCAGCCATGACTCAGAGGAATCTGTCCACAAACACCAGCAGATCAGTGCGACGACTGTGACGTGACTGTGGGATGACAACAGATTACATGAGGAGGTTGGGGTTAGATTAAAATATCGATCCTGATGATAACTGCACTGCCTGCTTTAGTTTGTTTCCCATACTTAAATGATTCTGTGCTGTTTTTCTCCGGGTTGCCTTTGCGATAAGATAAAAAACATTGTGGTCTTTACAATGCAGTTTTTCCTTTTCTTAAAGCAAACAATATTTTTTGAGAGTGTGTAAATTTGTTAACAAAAAAAAATCTCCTTGTCTTTGGGTTTACCTATTTACACGATTCAAAATAAGTTCCTCACAGCTTTAAATTGTGTTTTCTTATACAGTTGCTGCCCATGGTTGGGTCTAGGGCTTGTGGTGGGTTATCGCTAGGTATGACAGGGTTAAATTGAGGTTAAAGGATTAGCCATAAACTAGCAGCTAGCTGTGACTCAAAGCAACCAGCCTCTTAATCATGCACAACTTGAAGCCTTAAAAGCAGTGCACTTTAAAGAAATGTTAAATTCTTAACTTGTGTCAAAATACCTCTTCCAATCGAGAATCAAAGCAAAATTAATTTTGATGTTTCATTTAAAGCTTTTCAGAAACTGTATGCAAATCTTAATATATTTGTTAATACTGCAATTTAAACAGTGTACTTTGGCATGTTTTCATTTCCAAATAAAAATGAACTGTGCTCGTTCGTCTGATATGGTGTTATAAAACCATCACACACAAAAAACAAACACCCTTTGAGAGCATTAGATTGTGTACTTTCCTTTTTATGTACAGATTTTCATTGGACCACCTCAGAGACCAGCACCTTCACACTTAAAACAAGGGCCACACGACACAGAAATGACAGCAGCAGTATACAAACCATCTCGTAGAAGAATAAGCTTTAGTTTTTCTGCTTTGGGGTTCTGCCAGGATATGTGACACACTCACCACATCCACTTTGTGATGAAATCAAAACCTACAGATGAAAAAGCTCCAATCACAGATACATTACGAGTCCCGTTTTGACAAAAATGGTTAAATGAATAGAACCCGACGAGTCAAATTCACTAGTGAGTAACACTGCCATGCGGCTGCAGAGAGCCCACCTTGTATAGATGGCATTATTTTACAAAAAAGTTAACCCAATAAAAGACGTTACACTTCAGCATATTAACAACAATCATTGTCAGCAGATACACAGTGTGACCATGGTGCATCTAAAAACCCTAAAATAATAATATAACTCTTCAAAAATGTAAGATTCAGAATGAGCACACGTTAATGTTAAGCTGTTTAGAAAATCTGACAGACCTATGTCGTCACTGAAGGTCAGTGGAGATGAAAGTAAGGACACATCATCGGCTGCTTGAGCCATCAACGACGTGCAGCCTTAACAACCACTAAGGATTATTGCACACGACTCATCTAAGGCCTCTTAACCATTATCACGAGGACATAAAAATGCCAAGGCCCTCACAGAGCGATCCATTTTTTTTTTTAAATAACTATATATTTACATTTCATAGTAATAGGTTACCAGCACAGGTCCTCTGACAGCTGGAAAGTGCTGAAATCAAAATACAGAGTGAAAAATCTCCATCGTTGTACAAACTGATCAACAGAAATGGTGCATGAAAGGATTTTGAGCCTCTTGAAATACTTGAGAGTGAATCCAACTGAATGTGTGAAACAAAACGTCACTGGAATCATTAGGAATCATCCTCTAGAAACGAAATTAAACCGCAGATGTTTTGCAGTCAACTTAAGCAGTCAACTTAAGTTAACTACATACAGAGCAAGTCATTTTAGAAGCAAAAGCCAGACTGAATGAAAGGGGAAATATTAATACTTGAGTATTAGTTGAGTGCTTTCCATCTAGTTTTACACATGCACCAGTGTTAAGGCACAACAGCCTTTTGGAATCAGGTTCGCAAAATATTAAGAACGAAAGGAGGGGGGAAAAAAGACCAAACTGGAGTATCAGTCCAATTTGTTTCGACAAAAATGGAGGTATCTGTAGCTGCAGAGAAACAGTTACCATGGAGACAGACTGCAGCGGGGCTACTTGGTTTGCCTAAAACCCACAACCCTGGGGCTGTCAGTTTTCTACCTCCCCTTCAGATTTTCTCCACGGAGGAGCCTCCTGGATGCAGATCAGCGGCTGCAGGCTTGTTGGTGCTACACTTCAAGCTACCTCCCACAGGGCTCAGACATTTTGATGTGTGCTGTATTTGTTTTTAAGCCAACTCTCTTATCACTTTAGACATGCAGCAAATCCTAAAATAGTCTTAAGACGCAATAAAGGTACAGAAGCCAGAAACTGAGCAAATGTGAAGCCTGAAATTCGCTTTTTTATGCATCCTTTCTTTTTTTGTACCAATTTAGGTGGTGATTCTGATGCAACTTCCACTTCATCCCATTAAATCACTTCTGATATGAACACAAAACCTTCCTGAATACACTGAGTTGGGATTAAGCTCAACCCATGTTATTTGGACTACCAAGAATGTCAAATACAAAACAGTAGGAAACCCACAGCATTTAAAGAACACAGCATAGAAGAAGAAAGTCCCACTTCAACCTTTTGTCCTTCTGGTCCAGTAAAAATGGAATTCAGGTGCAGTTTAATTTGCCAGCTGACTGAATGTTAGGAAGAATTTCAACAAGGTCGGATTAAAAATACAGACAGCAACTCTTGTGAAGGATTTTGTTTTCAGCGTTTTGTTCTGTGAGAACTCAAGGCTCATCCAAAGTTATTAAAAGAATGTAGCAACCTGGCGTCTTCATTTTTAATTTACTTCTAACCGAATAAGTCTTTTAGATCATTGTTGACAGATGCGCTATGTTTAATTCCACTTTGGTTCAGGTTAGGGGCGGCAGCAGGTTGAGAAAAGTTCTGCGGGCTGAAAAAAGGGTTTGCTTGCATCCCAAACCCACTAGGCACTCCTCCCATGCCTACTGATGCACCCTGCATCGGAGTCTGAGCGTTCTGGGGTGAACCGAACTGATTGAGCCAGGGGGTGTTGGTGACGGGTGTCGGCTTTGGACCCATTTGGTTTAGGGTGACTTTGGGCTGGCTGGGTGTAAAAAGATTGTCTAAGGCCGACATGTCAGGGGCTTTTGGTCCTTGATTCTGCGTGAGGGCTCCAAAGTTTGGGGTGCTGGTGGTGGTGGCCATGCCGCCGTAGAGGCCGGGGCCTGTGGGTCTCATGCCCATCCCCATGCCTCCTGTCTGAAAGCCCATGGGTTGGTTGAAGCCGTTGGCGACTGGGGCTCCCATGGTGCCCATCATTGGGCTGGCGGAGGGAAAGGCAGCGATGGTGGAGCCCTGCACTGGAGCTGGTCGTGATGTGTTGGCCAAGGACATGCTGTTCAGAGATGTCATGCTGTTTAGAAGGCTGCTGGTCAGATCCTTAGTCTGCAACATAAAATGGAATATGGTTCATCACAAGCTCCAAGTTTTTGAGCATTTGTTTGAGCATACAGAAGTTTCACGGCATTACCGTCGTGTTGGTGCTGGAGGCTGGTTTGATGGTCTGTGGTGCCAATGGCTGCTGGTTCCTCAGTTTGGCCGCCTGCTCTTGTTCCTTAGCCAAGCGCTGTTTTTCCTCCAGTGTCAGAGACATCTGGGATGTGCAAAGAAAAAGAAACCATTATCAAACTGGACTGCAATCAAATGGACAAAGGTGAGGGGTTGTGTAAATGAGGTGTGACACTATTTCCGTACTCTATTAGGCTGCGGGGCTGTCGCTGCAGATCCATTCTCTTTCCCATTAACCCCGGTGCTGCCAAAAATATCCTCAATCTGAAAGCAAGAACAGACTGAATGAAGTCACTGCAGTATTTCGATGTAAACATTACATTTCCATTTTTTAATCCAAATTAATTGCTCACCTGATTGCCAGTGTTAGGTGGGCTCTTGGTCTCCTCTGATTGGCTCCCTGGGTTTGAGATGTTTATACTCCTGTTCGAAGAGACAATAACAGACAAAATCAAAAAATAGCAGGAACTGAACAGGGTAATTTTCACAGCCCTTGTTGTCAAACCATCGTCACTATCATGTGTCAAACATCAGCTGCAAATAGCTTCCTAACATGGATCCTACTTCCCTAGATAGTCTAAGGTTCTAAAACTCCTGTTAATGTGAAAAACTGTAAAACCCTTTTGTATTTAATAATAGAGCATAAAAGGGAGGTTATAGTACAGGCTGAATTAAAGTGAACAGGCACCTCTGCTGCTCCTGCATGGCATGTAGCTGCTCCAACTTGGTCTTGTGTTCAGCCTCCATTCGACTCATCATGTCCCGTATGACCACCATGAATGAGTTAAACTAAAACATGAACACAGATATGATAAGAAATGACACAAAATGTGTGGACAACAACCTAAAGGTTACAAAAATAAGATGATAAATAAGATTGCATGTTAGTAAAAATTTTGACATGTGTAACTGAGTTTGGCTGTGTAGTACCTGGTTAAGGTTGAGGTTGTTGTCTATACTAAGGGAGACAAGGTGGGGCAGGCTCTTTGTGGCGAGGTGCTCTTTGGGGATACCCAACTTCTTGTGGCTGAAGGTGCATTTATAGATTCCTAAAGTCAAGAATGGGAAAGTAGATAAGCTCAATTATTTGAATACAGGTGTGCAGGAAGTGGAGTGGAGCGGGTCCAGTTTCTTTACCTAAAATTCCCATGAGCACTGCTGGTTCTCTGGAGGGGATCTGTTGTAGGAAGGGCAGGATCTCGTCGATGACAAACCATTTGTCTAGATATTCCAAAATCTTCCCCAGACACACCAGAGAGTTCACTCGTACCTGGACAGTAAAGAATGAAAAAACACACAGAAAAAAGCCCAAATGAATACACAAGATTTGATTGATAAATGTACATCATGTGTAACATTTCGATATTACATTTCATCTGGCTGTGGATGATGGTGAAAGTTAAGACATATTCAGTCAGAGAAAACTATGAGGCATTAAGTGCTAAAAAAACAAGCATATTCATGCACAGGTACACAGCTACAGGCTGTGAGTAAAAAAGGCTGATGGAGACTCACAGCAAGCGAGGAGGTCTGTAGGCAGGCGGATTTGATTCGAGGAATGAGGGAGTTCTTCATGGATGGGTAGTCAATCAGGTTGGCAAACGTCGGGATGATGTTCAAGCACAGCTCCTGCTCAGTCACAGATAAGATGTTATGAAATATGACATTTTTATGATGCCAAGTGCATTTGTTCTTACTGTGCTTTCAAGGTAGGACAGAAAGGAGCATGAATAGTACTGCAAGGGGAATGTTTTTTCCACGTAGAGTGCTAAAAATATACAGCAATGAGGCAAAAGTTATTGTGCAGGTAACTTTTCTCAGTGTTTGTACTTAAAAAAGAAGTGGTGTCAGTCACAAATAAAAGAAACCTCAAAATAAACCCAAAAATATTTTTTTCAACAGCATCTGGCTTTTAAGAAATCTTGAATATATTTACACCTTCAGCAATATTGACCTTTTCTGACTTAACTGACTTGTGTTAAGTGATGTCACCAACATTTCAGATATCAAGCAGCCCCATTTCCCTGCCTTGTACCTGAATCTGTACAGAAGGGGCTTCCAGAGCTCTGTAGACCATTGGCAGCACGCTGTTCTTAATGTCCTCTGCTGGTGTCTTTGTCAGCAGTAGATCCATCTTTTGCAGGAATATCAGCAGGATCTGCACAGCACAGGGTCCCAATTAGGAAATTAAAACCCAAAAGCAATAAAACTCAGTGCCATTTTTCTGCAAATGAGTGTGATGATAAGGTTTAGTTAACTGAGGCAGTGCTTTTAGTGGCTTTAGTTTAGCTTTTAGCATTACAGACAACACGACACGACATAACACAATACAGTACACAAACTAGCTGACATAACTGAAGCATATTCACGACAGAGACCACTCACCATATTGCTAGCCTGAAGAAGCATGAAAGGAAACATACAGAGAAAGACAAGTCTTGATAAAGAGACATGCCGAGTACAAACACAGCATGCTCTTTAGTCTGTTATAAGTAACTGATTATCCTCAAAAATGCAAATACCAAAAGAGAGAAATTGCCATCCAGAGGTCTCAGGAGGTCTCTTTAGTTTAGAGCATTGCAATAGTACAACAGCAACCAAGTTTGTTTCCGACATGTGCATAAGCATACTGCATGTTCAGAGTTCTGCGTTTCTGCATGTCTACCTGAATAGGCTCTTGCTGCTTGAAAACAGGCGTAAGGTCAGGCAAGATGAGGCGAATGTACTCCTCCTTGGTGCACTCTTCGGCGATCAGCAGCACGTTGGGCAGCACGAAGGGGACCATGTCCAGGTTTACGAACTCAGACGTCAGAGCCGGCAAGATTCGATACACCACCACTCTCTGAGAGGAAGAAAAACAGGATAGTTATAATAAAGCAATTTGTGTGGAGAGGTTAACAACATCTCACAGTTTGTCTCTTTGTTTTAGAGCAAGTGTCAGAGTTTATACATGACTGAACAGCAAGTGTCAAAATATATGCTCTATTAGATATGGAAGCACTAAGTGGATTATTTGACAGCAACAGAAGCACTCAGGTGATAAAAAAGGAGGATTTTTTTAACCTGATATAAACTTCATTTTATGAGCAAAATTCACAAAGAATTACCTTGGGTAGTTTAGGGAGGACTTTGGGGAGGCCTTTGTAGAACTGGGACTTCTGTAGGTTGTCCCTTTGGAAGAGGGAGTCGAAGTACTGGAGAGTCACGGCACCCACGTCATCAAAAAACGGGATCTTTAATTCAACACAAAGCACAATTAAGAAAAGAAATAAGCAACATTAAAACATCCTACAAAAACATGCAATTCCTTTTATCTTCATGCATGTTGTATAAATGTAAACCTTGGTCATCTGGTCCGCATCTGGTCGGACGGTGGGTGTGACGCTGAGCAGCATTTTGACATGTTCCCGCACCTCCTCTGGGATCTTGTTCAACAGAGCTGGACTCATGGTGCTTAGCTACAAACGCAAGGCAATAAAAGAATGAAACAGAGCAGAAAACAGGAGTCCATTAGTAGTTAATCTTAAAATGTAAAACTTTACTCTTACACTACACAATATTTAGCTGTGCTGTTACTGTTATCTGCATGATTTGATTTTATAAGAACACACATCGCTTGGAGCAGCTCATCGTTGACTGTATGCTTCCCTTTAACCACTCAAATCAAATCTGTCTGAAACATCTGCTTCAACTATGGACTGGACAATGACACAGAGCTAAGTAGATGGCCGCAGCTGTGGAAAAGGCGCATGAGGAAAGAAAAATGCATGCATGGAAAGAAAATAATTAGCTTGAAAACTTTGCATGATCCTGTATTGTGGCAACATGTAAATATTATGAAGAAAACAAATGCTTATTCCCAATTAAAGTGACAACTCCAATACTATAAACTGTCCCTTATGAAGTATAAACTGTTTTGTGTATCACAGAATTATTTTGATAGTGACATCATCATTATTGTTGGCAACTTCCTGTGAAACAATTGTAATGTGGGTTACTAACCATGCCTTATTATCCATGCCTTTACTCACCTGGTCCAGTTGCCTGCTGAAGCTCTTAAAAATGTCATGCTTGTTGACTTTGAAAACAGGCTTGCCTTCATTGAAGACAGCATGCATGACCACACCCAGCGAGTACATGTCAGAGGCTGAGTCACAGCTGACTGACAGGATGTACTCAGGGGCCAGATACTCAGGGTTGGGGAGGCAGAGCGGAGGGAGGTTTGGTTCCCACTCTTTACATGTGTACTTAGGCTGGAGAGGACAAGAGAGCATTAAAAAATAAGGATGTGAAAATACTGCTAGACATTATTTTGGTAAAGCATCTTGAAGGCTGTAAGCTCTGCCTTACAGACTCTACTGAGGGGATAGAATTCTTTCAACACACCTCAGCTTCTGAGGGGTTGTTAGAGGAGATGCTGAAGTCAAAGCCCATGATCTTCCAGGATCCACTCTTGTTGAGGATGATGTTCTCTGGACACAAGTTGCCATGGACCATTTTTACCCCACTGTGGAGGAAGGACAACCCCTCTGAGATCTGAGCAGAGAGAAAAAAGATGTCAGAAGAACTTAGAGTGAGACAGATAAAAGTCTATTTTTTGCTATAAGCTGCAAATAGTGTGGCATTTAACTGACTCAGAGATTAGTCAGTGTCAGCGGGTCAACAGGCAATTACCACACATCATGCTCATGAATTTATTTGAATCTTACAGCCTCAGCTTCATTAGACAAGGGAAACAATGTTTCTATAGTAACTGGGATTAGCACACAGTTGCTATGACAAATTTTGCAGGTATCTTCTGGTTGGACTTCAGTTATCCCTTTTCAGACTCAGTGAGTGTGAAA
This sequence comes from Acanthurus tractus, assembly GCA_029783725.1. Taxonomy (NCBI): domain Eukaryota; kingdom Metazoa; phylum Chordata; class Actinopteri; order Acanthuriformes; family Acanthuridae; genus Acanthurus; species Acanthurus tractus. The sequence continues at coordinate 13,032,966 of JAQNCA010000018.1, forward strand.
TGTATGTTTAGGACAAATAGTCTTTTGCAGGAATGAAGCTCCTAACTTTCACTGAGGACAAAAGAGCAACTTAATGCTCTTTACATATCAACCTGAAGCTGAAATTCTACTCATCTTCAAATCTGAAGAAAAGTTATTCTATAACAATTTTACTTTTGTTATGATGATTATTTTGAATTTTTTTAAGCCAGAATACTTCAGAATATTTGTCATTTTTTTCTGTTTCCTATGATAATAAACTGAATCTTTTGGGGTTTGGGGCTGTTGGTCAGCCAAAAGGCATTCAAAATGTCAGCTTGGACAAAGACTTAATTAAAAAAAAAAATACCGGAGCTATTTTTAGATTTAAATAGATTTTTAGTTGCAGCCTCATGCTAAGCAAGCTGACCTGTCTACACTCTCACCTGCAGCAGGCCATATTTGGTCTCCACGTCATAGAGTTTGTACTCCTTTATGTCGTTGGGCATGGGACTGGGCAGATTCTCCCACTGGCCCAGCACGTTGGACAGACTGGCAAACACGGGCTCTGTGCAAAACGCCAAGCAGTCTCTGAGGGCCAAATACAGAAACAACATCAGGATAATCTGGATGCAACAATACAACTGCATTTTTTTTATTGTTGAGTTATTCCCAAACAGACTGAGACATAAGCACAGACAAAAACAGGGACAAAGACGTGTTATGAATTTAGAGCTGCTGTGGGCCAAAGTTTTTAAGAGACAGATTGGTTTAAAGAAAGTCAGCACAAGACAGCCTCAACCTTGTTTTGCCCTCAGGGGACATACATTATTCAGAGACCAATCTACAAGTCTTTTGATCATGACAAGCCTCTGCTCACATATACACATACACAGAGGCAGACAAATAGGTTTGTTATGCAGTTTTTCCCTCCAATGTCAAGCCCCTCTTTGAGCTCTGACTCACTTGAACGTGTCCTTCATATACGTGTTTTGTCTGTGTGCACATGTTTCTCACCGTGACTCCTCCAGAGGATGCTGTACAGTCAGGAGGCGAGGGTGACGCAGTCTTGTCAGTTGTTGCACCCCTCTTTTCAGTGAATCAATGATTTGGTCCTTCTCAAATTTCTGATACTTATCAATCATCTTCTTGTCAAATACAAACACTGCCACTTCCTGGAAGGTCAAAGGCAAACAACAGTCGGCAGCAACTTTAATCAGCTTTATTAGTGCGCAAACACAAACTCTCACTCTCTGTACTGAAAGGTCAACTCAGGTTCCTGCCTGTGATAAGGCCCTTAAATTCGTACCTTCCTCTTGGCACATTTGGATCTCATATTTTTGAGAAGTGTATTAACATCTCCCCCCTCGTGAAATAAATGTGAAAACACTTTACTAGTGACAAATCTAACAAAGTTTCATAGCATCATAGTAAAAGCCTGACATTCTAGTGGACATTAACATTACCAGAGCACAGCAATTCCAAGTGTTGAAAATTAACAAGTGACTTAAACAAAAGCTCAAATCACGTGTCTCTCCATTTCAATCTTAAGTTAGAAGTGACACACACACACACCTGTTTGGTCGACTTTTTGGTGCCATTGTAGATCCTCCAGCACATACCAGGACCGCCACTGGCAATATGTCGTCCAACTTCAAACTCCCGGGTCACCGGGTTGCCCATAACAGCACTGGTGACATCCGCCGTTACCTTTGTAACGGTGCTTTTTAGCTTGTTCAGCATAGACTCCATGTTCAGGCCTGACCTGGCAGCTAAGCGTGGATTAAAGACCAACCAGGACAGAAAAAAAGGTAAAAAAAAACCAAACACAACAGTTTTTAACTACAAGGTATAGGCCTGTCAGTCAAATGACAAAACAACAATAGTTACTGCAATTCCTGAAAGAGGCAGCTGTAGCCAAACATTTTCTAGTTGAGCAACAGCCTTCAAAAATTCCATTAGGCATGCACTCTAATGCACCTGCTTGAAAATTTGCACATCAAAGTGCTGCCAGTGTCCTGCCTGTGCCGGCTGAGGAGAATAAGCACCGCAAAAGCCCAAGCTGTCCTCAGAAATATGAAATGATTCAGAGCAAACCAGGCACACCACGTTAAGGCTCTCTTTCAAAATACTTCAGAGTGACTTGACAATATGTTAGGCAACAGGAAGTCTGAAAAAAGAACATGGCTGATGATAATACAGAAATCATTTCTACATGACCAGCTTCTTCAGAGTTTTATCTGTCTTAAGTAGGATTATAGTACTTCACTGCACAGTGGCTGGATAAGCAGGGGTCAGAAATTGAGATGCACATGATACAGTTTGCATAAAAAATTTCATTCCATATGAATTAGATGAAATTACACTGAATTCAATTTGAAAAATAATATAATATTTAATTTGCCAGCACAATCTGATGCAGTCAGCTCGTGTTTGTTTGAAACAGTGTTTTCTCCATCCAATTCATTGCCTTAGTTTGTACACCCCTCTCTACAACAACCAAATCTGCTGCAGTCTACCTCAGTGTAAAATACAGTTTTATTTGTGAAGCTGAACTGCGTCAAGTTGTTGCAGGATTTTGAGACAAATAATCTAATCAAATAAAATAAAGCGTTGTTTTCAGTGGTCAATAGTGCGACACAACCGTGTCATTGCACATTATTTACTTCGCTATTGCTATGAAGTCTTGAATGCCAAAAGAATCAGTTTATACAAGATGCAAAGTGCGTCCATTAGATCATGTTATAACACAATATTTCCATCAGCAACGTTATTTCCCTTAACATGAAGCTGTTCAAAGCTTTTTACTGCAACAGGTGTATTTGCCAATATAGTTTAAATGTCATCTCATGATGTCAGTCGATTTACTCGACACGAAGTGACATCTGTCAACATTATTGATTAGCTAGCTGGTTGCCAAACAAACAATCTTCCTAGCACAGTCGTTAGCTAGCTGGCTAGCCAACAGAATACAAGGCAGTTAATTGACAAGCAGCTTGCTACAAAGTAATGTTTTGACAAGCTATATGGGTGTGAGGTATAACAATCATTTTAGCGTTTAGGACATTTAAATGCTTGATTTGTCGCCTAGCGCTGACTGTCACGTCTGATTGGGATATAGCTTAATGTTAGCTAAGTTGATCGTCCTGTTTAGCCTGTGCGCACACATCAAAACTAGCACAGCACTGTGACACTAACGCTATCGTTAACAGTTTTCTTTCCAAACCTTCTTTTAACCCCTTATCTACCATATGGGAGCTCTAAATGACTGACATCATCGATACAATCTGTGGACTGCGATGAAAGACTTTTTAGACTAACAGAGTAACGTTAGCTTCCCAAGCTAACTAGCCAACAATGCGCAAACAGACAGTGACGTTATTGTCATCACAGCAAAAGACTGTTTATTTCTATTTACAACGGACACCTAAAACCCCCACAACCTACTTACCTTGATATGAAGAGGACTTTCAGTTTTATGTCTTGAAAAAGGCAGATTTTCAGCTACAGCGCTGTCAGTTACGGCTGTGACACACAGCCCCCCATGACTTCGAGTAGCAAACGATATGAGGTAGCTCAGTGCGCTAGTGAATGAACAACCCTAGTTCCGGGTTTCTTTTTTTCCTAGGGAAACAGGTCAGGTGAATCACCATCACCTTTCTTTAATTATTTCTTTTGCAATCAATTTCTGCACCGAAAAAAAACTGCATATCAACTCTTTACACACAACAAACATCCTGGATTCCCTTTCGGTGATTGTTGAACATCTTATAATAAACTGTAACCTCAGGCCAAATAGGACAAGGCACTGATTTTTATGCAAATAATAAACAGTGCACTAAATTACGATTTACACAAAGTTCTGCATTCAGTTAGGAATTATAGCTTCATTGCAGCAAAAGTGGTTTGATTCTGTTTATGGTAGGGAGAAATGTGATTAAAAACTGCAAACTAATTCTTTACTAAATTGTTAACAAAATTCGTAGTGACTGTGATTAAGACTGAAGCATCTGGAAATATTTCATTTTAACTGTCTCATATTAGAGGACCCTTGGGTTAATTAAAATCCACACAAAAATGCAACAAAGTCTTGTTTGAGGAAGATTAATTAAACTTTTATTAGGCTTGTTACTCCAAGAGAAGATGAAGCATGTTGAAGCTTCATAAAGTGCATGATCTTCATGTATGTAAATAGCAAAAGATGCTGAAAGAAATGAGAATTTATTGTAAATTACTTCTGCAGAACCACGCCTTTCTAAATTAACAAAATAAAATCCAACCAAGGCAGTGTTAGACCAAAGATTAAATAAGTAGCCTGAAATAAAATTATGTCATTATTTATAATACATCCTCCATCAAAATGCATTTCCACCCTCAAGTAAAACCTTAAAAAGTTAGAATTAAAAGATATTTGACCAAGATGCTGGCACTTGATCCCCTAATATTAAAACCCATTGTATTAACCTGAGTTACAGTCAGCATGAAACTCTTCGCTGCTTTTATTCTATATTAGTTTTGAAAGAGTTGCCTCCTTCTCGAACACAAACGAATGAGAAACTGTATTAAACCTTATTCGGTTGTGCTGAACTGTGTACAGCAATCTACAGTAAAACTGAAAAACAAGAAACAAGAAACAAAGGGGCTGCTATGACATGTTATTCTTCATTTCTAGAAATATTACGGCCTGTTCAAAGTGCACAGCATTATTTCTGCAAACTACAGTTCCATTTCTAGTGCCACAATCAACCTAACTTAAATATCTCTTAAGACAATACATTAGCTTTATGGAAATACATTGTCCAGAACTATTAGTCCCCAAGCTGCTCACTAATTATAAGTAATGCCTTATAAGTATTTAGACGTCACATTAACTGTATTCTATAGTAATAACAGTAATGACAGAGCAATCCAGTGCACAAAAGCAAATGCCTTCTTTAAGCATCATTCAGTCTTAAAACGTAAAATCAGAGTAATTAATGTACATTTAAAAAATCATTACATCCAGTTAGGCACTTGATGTGATAGATGAGATGATATTTTACTGTTTGTAAAAACTACATCAAAACTTCTACAGAGAATCTAAAATTACAAAGACAGCAAGTTTTTGACCAGTGAGGTGCATTAAATTGCCATCATTCTCAAGTGTAAGCGCTGAGCTACCAAAAACTGGCTATGTGAAGTAGGAACTTAGACCGAAACCTTTCAGTTGTATGTTTCAGAAGGTGCTTGACAGATGCTGGAGGAAGACCACAGGGTGATGTTTTTCAAACTCTTTCAGTAGCCTCCTCCTCTCCTTCACAGGTAGGGTTTTGCTGGAGGAAATTTCATAAAGGAGCTGTTTGAGGCTCTCCAGGGTGGTAGCCTCTCGCTGGTCTTCATACTCTTGTGGCGTCACCTGCTGGCAGAAGGTGAATGCTGCAAAACAGAGTGGGGAAGAGGACAGGCTCAGAGGGAGCTCAACAATAAAGTGGTTTGCATTTGGTCTGGATCTGGAGCAACAGTGCCACCCTATGGTCTTTTATAGAGCAAAGTACATTTTGTGTATTTAGAGGTTCCTTGTTCAAGATAAAAAATACAAGTTTATTCTGTTGTAGATCTCTGCAGATTGAGACTAAAAAACAGATTAAAACTTATCTTTCATTATTTTTTCAGATTTGGTAGTTACATGGATGATACAGTGCTGTTGATTAGGGACCCAAACTGACATTGTTATATTTCTGCAGCACAGTTACATATATATGGATATATATATTTTCATGTGTGTATGTATGCGCATGCATGTTGAGCTGTAGTTATATTTGACTTACTAGCAATTGAGTCAGGGTCTTTTCCCTGCTGCATCGTTCTTAGAGTTCTCCTCACAGCTTCAGTAAGGGATGTTGGGGTCTGCACTCAATACAGGAAGACAGAGTAAAAGGATATTTCATCCTAGCTTGTTAAGAATTAAATGGACCTATCACTCACAGTTGTCTGCTCCTCTATTTCAGTTGAATGTTCCATTTATCAAGGTGATGTGAAACTTTTCTTTGTCTTTAAATTGCATGTAAGTAAAATCTAAATTAAGAAATGTAGGTGTACCTTGAAGAGTTCAGTGCAATTGTCCATGAGAAACAGTACCAGGGTTTCACTCTGAGATCGAGTCAGTATTTGATTCTGGACAATTGCTCTCTGAAAAGTGCGGCAGACCAAGGCCCTGTTATCAGTCTGAAAAGAAACAAACCCAAAGGTCAACCCAACCTTGGATATAATACCAAAAAATAAAGCTACACTTTAAAAAATAGCCTTACAGTGTATAGCATGAATTACAACCTAGCTAGCTTTAAACAGTACATTTTATTTTTATGATTTTTAATTAATTTTATTTCTTATTATGATACACTACAAGTGTGCACACACAGCTAGAGATAATAGGGTTTTGGTAAAGGATGCCAGCTACCTGTTTCTGAAGACAGCAAGCATCTGGATGAGCTACTGCAGCCATAAAGGTCAGTAGCCTTTTGAGTTCATCTCTAATACTTGTGTCCAGCAGTCGCAAACACAACTGAGAGGCTTTGATGGCATCATGCACCTTCCCTTCATCTGAAAAGAAACATGATGTGGTCAAATAGGGAGGTAAAAAATGTAAAGATCTTCAAGGAGAGACAAAAAGTACTAATTTCCAAACCTGTGCAGCAAACCACAGAGTCACTATGACTTCTTACTTCATGTGTGGTTTTTTTCCACTGTATTAGAATCGTATGGCAAATCTCTTTTCACAATTTTTAAGATGGCAAAAAGATTAACCATAAAATGACTGTAGACCTCATGTAAACTCACCCAGAAGGTACAGAATTGCAGTGTGTATGTCCAGATGGCGTCCTGAGAGAAGTGGAACTTTTTCCTGTCCACTGTAGTACTTGGCAATACTGTCAAAGAGCAGTCTCTTTTGGCTTGCCGTCTGCTCTGCCTGGTCACCTTCAGAAAAGGCATTGCCACCTTGTTGGCTGAGCTGTTCCCCTGCAACCACGATCAGCTGATCAGGAAAGAGCTCCAAGCAGTCTGCAGCTGCTGACAGCCATCCATCCAACCTGTAAACAAAAAGTGATGTAACAGAAATGAACTTTACTGTCATTTTTTTGTCCACTGTGCAAAAAAGCTTATGTGTATCATAGCACTGACTGGGGTAAATTAAGGGCGTCCGGCAGTTCTCTCTCCAGGCATGTGTTGGAGATAACCAAGCCTTGGGTAGCCAGAGGAGCTCTACAAGCCTGAAGCTGACCCCTGGCAGGAGAGGTCAGGATGCAGTCCAGCACAGGCACTTCTACTATCTGTAGTAGCTGTAACAGCGTCTGTTGTTTCCAAACCTCATCCACCACTAAGGACAGATGAGAGAGTAGAAAGAGAAAAAATATTTCTGACTGTCTACATAAAGTGTCATGCACTGTTGTTCCTTTATATAGGTCACCCACCACACTGGCATGTAGCGACACATTACTTCAGTCTTACCAGCTTTGGACAGAAAAGCAGAAGAAGTGGATGTTGTGTAAAGAGTTGAAGCCATGGATGGTCGCAGGTTCATGGTCGTCAGCAGCCTCTCAACCCTCCTGTCTGATGATCCAACAGCAAGGGGATTTGAGATCATCCTCAGTTCCTTCAGTCTTCAGAAGCACAAAATTGGGTAAGTTGTGGACAGTTAAAAAAAACAAACACCTGCAGAGCAGTATGTGCCATATAGCTCTTCCTGTATTTATTCAACATAGGCTTTTTGCAGTCCTTTTTGCACTCCAACCTTTTTTTTCTATTGCACATCCTCATGCTATGTTTATTTAATGCTGTTTTTATGTATATATAGATAATACATTTTTAAAGTCCTGTAAAGGATATTATTACTACATTGGCTTGGGAACCCTTGACACACAAATCCCATAAAATAATTGTTGATGAAATGTAGTTTGTTTATTGCATTCTGTTTTTCTATATGTTGCACTATGTGTCTTAACTTTTTTTTCTTAAGGGGAACTACATAATACCAACCTGGAGCTCTTTTTCCTTTTTATTTCCTGTTCCTCTGGTGGCATGTTCTCTGTGTCACTACTGCATTCTTTCATTGCAGAACTGTTTGACACTTTATACTCCAGGAAACGGTAAAGGCTGCAGCTGCTGTCCTCAAAGGTCATGTCCTTGTCTCTGCGAAAAAGCTTCGTACCCACCGCTTCAAACACTTTGGCCTCCATCAGAGCCTGGCAGAGTCGAGCAGCTTTGAGTCGAGACACTTCACTTGTGCAAAACACCACATTTTGCATCAAATAACTGAGGACGGCGTCCACAGCGTCCGAGCCTGTGAAACATTCAGCATGAACACGGAGATTCCTTCGACAGCGGCGCACTTCCACCTGAGTCTGCAGGGCCTGGATGATGTTGTGCCACAGCTGAGTGGCACCAAAGGGCCCAGTGAAACCTTTTAGAGAGCAAAGATTTGGAGATTTGGATTTTTTAAATGTGTTTATTTCAAATAAATACAATTGTAAAATGTTGCTTGTATATCGATGTATCCGTGTAAATCCCCCACAACGTAACGTTTCTAAAGTTACATACATTTTTTGACGTAAGTAAAGTAGTCGAATATTCTTTCAAGTAGTTAACAGTTAACTATAATTACTTATTACTAGTTAGTTACTTTTTAACGTTACTTTTGGAGGACTTTCACTGCAGATATATGCAGTCTATTACAATTTGTTATCGCTACTGTTATTTAATTTGAGGTCCTTAATAAAACCACATTTGGATATAACACACGCGAATTTGGCAACTTTTCTGAATTTCAGTGTCCCAGGAACTAAAGTACCAAACATTTGAACCAAACACAACGTAAATCAATTGTTAACAACAAGTCGGATCTTAAAAAGCTGATCTGTTAAAGCTAGATGGCATTTATGTTTTGCCATTTACTTGCATAACTGTACTTTTTTTTTGCTTGGTTATATTTCTCACAAAAGCGACATTAGCTTACTTCAAATATAACGTTATTTTGCTCTTATACTCGTATCTTACCATGCTGTAAATTTTCACGAAAACTTCTCGTTTGGCTGTTCAAACGTCTAAACCGAGGAGTCAAATCAACCGCCATCATAGAAACACTGTGACGTAAGCATTTTTCTTCTTCGTATCCTAAAAGAAGCCGATCGACAGCGCTGCTTCCCCCTACAGGCAATGAGACGTACTACAACATAACTAAAAAAATGACTGATCCTGATATACATTTCAGAAAAACTGCGCTTAAAACTGTTTTTTGTCCAGTTCTTGTTGTTCTAGTCGAGCGCTAGTTTTAAAAATAATATAAATGTATTGTATTGTGTATTGTGTATGTATAAACTTGGGTCTTTTCTGTCTGCAATGTAAGACTGTGTGTCTCACTGAACTCAACCACAAAACCCACATCCGATGTTTGTTGATTATTGCACAGCTTTTGCAGGCCTGGTGAGACAGTTGTGATATGAGAAAAATGACATTCTCCCACTCAAGACTCATATCTACTCTTTGTGCTTGTAATGTGTGTCTTGGCTTCTTTTCCAGTTGTTTACCACTCTGCCACTCTAACCTGACATTTTTTCATCCATCCACCAGATAGATTAGATTAGATTAGATTAGACTTTATTAATCCCACAGCGGGGAAATTCCCTTGTTTCAGCAGCATTTCACAC
>JAQNCA010000018.1:13042703-13075048 GCA_029783725.1 Acanthurus tractus
GAGAGATAGTGTTAACTCTCATTTATTCTTCAAACGTAACCATCATTCTGCTTTATTCTTATTCTTATTCTTATTCTTATTCTTATTCTTATTCTTATTCTTATTCTTATTCTTATTTTTATTCTGATATATATCGTGTCCCCTTCCACTAGTTTTTCCTGTTTAAATATAAAAAGTGAGTATACCATAGTGTGACTAAGTTCTTCACTTAAAATGCTCTTCATGAAGTTAAGACACACATACATACACACGCAAACACACACCGCATTGCTGTGAACCTGTTTTATACAGTCAATACTGTGAACACACTGAGGTCACATCCGTAAAAGGAGACGTCCCACGTGAAGCAGGGCGGAACGTACCATTCTAACCAAGGATAGTATGGTATTGGAAATTGTACCAATGCCTGTCGAAACTAAAATTTGGTCATATAACTTCTGTTTGCCGGTTTGGAAATATAATTTTATCTTTTACTAAAGATTGTAACGTTAGTTCTCCGACAAAAACATGGGTTTGCTCTTTTGTGGCCTTTAAATCACCGTAAGTATGAAATGGTTTCGCCTGTTTGTTCTCAGAGCCAGCTGGGGTACTAAGGACCTTTAAACGTTGAGGCGAAGAGTGGACGACGACGAATCTTCCTTTAGGACCTGAGCTACTTTGTTGTCATTCTCTCTGTCCGGAGACTTAAATGAGGTAAAGGTCGCTATTGTTCCGCAGAATTTACACTCTTTTAATCATGAGTGATTCGGCTTGTCTTATTTTCAAATGTTGTGGAGCTGAAACTTGGGTACAGTCGTCGAAGGTTCAAACTAGCATATTAGAGCTAAAGTCGCGAATGTCTGCTATCTAGAATTGTCCAATTTCATGTTTTGTATCAGGTTGATATGGCGGAAACGTTTGGTCAAGTAACAAAGACTGCCGTGTTAAAGCTGTTGACAGTGAGTTAGAGAAGTCAAAAACAAAAGTCTGTTGCAATGAGAGGGATTGTCTGGGGGGGGGGGGACGAAATATACTGTTTTAAATGTGCATTGAGCTCTTGTTTTGGTGTGCTGCTCAGATCACGTGTACCCACTTCTTACGCGTGTGTGAATGTTTTTCTATCCATGTGCATAGCAATTTATCCAGACATTTTCCATGGAGGGGTGAGAGGCAGGGAATTGCAGCCAATGACGAGTCTCCGTGTAGTTAGCCCAGCCTCCCCGATTCAGTGCTTTGTTTACATTACACTGCAGTCAAATCTGGATCCCAGCAGTCTGTCTTTGTTTCTCAGGAGTAACTGTAATAATACGTGACCATACCAAAATACATGTTCAGTTAAAAGACAACATTTGATGTGCTTATTCTTTTGTTCATATGACATTTATCCAAGTCACCCCTGCAACTTACAAAGAAATTAATTCAAATATATTGACTGTGGCTCATGCATTCAAGTGTTTTATTTCAAGTGCAGTATTCAACATGCTCTTTGTATATCCTCTCTAATCGTGTCCATATATGTCAAATTATAAGGCTTTATCTTTGTGGCTTTGTTATGACTGTATTCTGCATTTTGTTTTCCCTAAAATTCAGACAACTCGGAGAGAATTCTTAATAATGAAGCTGCAGATGACAGCTGTCCTAATCCATAATCAGTTTTCTGGCCTGTACTGCTCTCATTGCCCTGGATAATCTCTGAAAATTGGCCTTCTGTGATGCTGTGACCTGGCTGTCAAGTCTAGCAGATGATGTAATGAATGAGCCAGAGTACATGGAAGTCACACTCCACTCCCCACACCCACCCTCACCCCTTGTGCTATCTTTAAACTAAAAGAGCAGTGAGGGAGTGTGTATTCATTTTTGGCAGCAGATAACTGAGACCAGGCTAGGAGCAGGAACACCCAAGGGTCACCCTGCTAGCACTGTATGTCTCAGATAATATTAGAAAGGCAGGGGCCTACTTAATTGAAGGTGTTACAGTAGGCATATCAAGAGAGATTTTTGTCTGTCTATTTAGCTAAGTGCATTTGTGTTTGAAAAAAAATGCAACTTTCTCGGTACTCAACGTTTATATTTCTGAATTTACTCCCTTTGGCATGGCTGGTATGTGCCTTTCTTTTCTCGCAAACATTTCAACATTTCCTTCCTCTCATGTGCTAATGTATTTATTTTTGTACAGAAGACAACAAAGGGACAGGTGTAACAGGATCATTTTGTTGGTTGAAAAGCCCCTGTGTTGTCCCATGTTGCCCTGGAGATGCAGTTGATCCTGGAGAGGCCTGTCCCTTAATATCCTCAAGGAACACAAGCTATTGTTTAAACCTGGTTATGTAAATGAGTGCTGTTTGTGTCTTCACATTAGATAGTGTTGTCAACCTCCAAGGTAGTAAACATTCTGAACAAACACAAATTTTTCCAATGAAAAACTTAATGCATCATCAATGAGTTTTTTTTATCAATATAGTAAAATATTAATGTTATTAAGAATGTGCAACGAAAAAGCTGTTGTATCTTAACTTCCTTGAAAACTGGCCTACAACCAATTTTTTTGAGTATGACTGGTGTTTTTGCTACACCCTATTAACTGCTATGACAACAAAAACTAAAGCTAAAGTGGAAAAAGAAATGCTCTTTTACACATTGATGGTAACACACTTTTTCTCCCTCTGACAATTGAAAAGATGAAACTGAGGAAAAGCTAACCTAATTTGTTTTCTTTTCAGTTAACTAAATTTTAAAGATTTCTTACTTTTGTTATAGTAAGCCAATGGAAAAGACCAAAACAACTCACAATGTGTTAGTCTGTCAGTTTTTTCTAACTTCCAGGCCCTGTCTGTGACTCACAGCCCCAAGCCAGTGTGTATTTAGAAGAGTCAAAGGAATTTTCTAAAACAGCTAGGAGCTGTGATTTCATTAGATGCTACTCAAATAGAAATATATATAGGACACATTTGTTTTTAAGTAAGTGTTTACAGCACGTGTATGGTGTATGTGTAATCAACTCAAAATTAACTTCAGAGTCTGAGGTCATGGAAAATATCCCACCGTGCAACTTTGTGGCACATTTAGTTGTTTTTAACAGTTTTTGGACAACTGTGATACTGAAATAAAGAGTTACATCAGACTTTGGCAAGGCAGACTATACCCGCTCCAAGGATTATGTCATTGCTGGTTTTGGTCTTTTTGTGAGACTTTTTGCCAATAATAAAATACAGATTATCACCAGAAATTAAATGTTAGAGCTATTTTAACTAAACAGCTTTCCTGACAAGAGCATCCAAACAAATAAGAAATGCTAAACTTTCTACTTAAATTCTAAATGTTTCTATGAAGATAATAAAATACCCTTTTTTCTGTTACTTGTTGGACAATTTGAGTTAGACAAAACTTGAGGGACTCCAGCTGCTCTCTGATAAAGTTATAGTCAACAAGCTAATGGTTTTATAACAATTTCTCATGTGCAGCTGTAGCCCAAGATGCCTCTAAATGATGAGCGGCCCACGTCCACATCCAGCGGTGAGGACCAAGGCAGTGACGTGGAGTCTTCATCAGAACGCTGTGACAGCATGACGTCAACCAGCGACCTGGAGTTTTCCCGTGAAAGCTTCACGAGCGACTGCTCCAGCAAGCATGGCACTCCATCCTGTGAGTCTGTTCAGTGGACAACCTCTGACTTTTTGCCTTTTTCTGAAGATGCTTACTAGTTGTTTGGGCTTCTGCATTGTCTCACTCTTGACTTTGAAAAAATTCCATCTGCAATTTATTTAAACTATTATGTTCATATTCTTTTGTTAAGGAGCAGTCTAATTACAATTCCAGGAATATCCCCCACACTGTCATTATTTGTGTTATTTCAACATTGCTCCCACTTTTTTGAGCAAGTTCAATGTGTCTTATTACAAATTGTGTTCCACATTTGGATCCCACAGCAAGCCCACCCAAAATCTTAACTTTGGATGAAGTCATGGAGTCTGCTAGAGACCTGTCCAATCTCAGCTTGGCTCATGAGATCACTGTGAACCACAACTTTCATCTGGACCTAAACAGCCTACCTCAGGACAGGTATTCCATGAAAAAGATCTTGGGTCTTCATTTATTAAAACAAAAATGCAAATTCAAGTCTTACTTGATTACCTGTAAATCATCAAGAGGTCAGTAAGTGTCATCCTCATCTTCAGTATTTGGAGAGACCAGAGAATAAAACTTCAAACCAAAGCCTATTTCACAAAAGGACATTTTTCCTAACAAATAGTAAATTTAGCTTCATGAAATCCTCCATTTATTTTTTAGCATATGGAAGGCAGTCAGAGATAACGTTCACAAGGCCTTCTGGGACATCTTGGAGTCTGAGCTGAATGATGACCCACCTGAGTATGCGCAAGCCATCAGGTTATTGGAGGAGATCAGAGAGGTCAGCACATACAATCTGATGTTACAGTATCACCAGCTCAGTAGAAATGACATAAATGCCCTGAATGATATTTTACTATTTTTTGTTTCCAGCATTTTCTCATTCTGTACTGAAAGGATCCTTTTGCTAATTCATCAGTTTCTCTTTATCTCCAGATCTTGCTGTCATTCCTTAATCCTGGTGCCAATCGGATGAGGACCCAGATCTTGGAGGTGCTGGACATAGACCTAATTCGTCAGCAGGCTGACAATGATGCTGTGGACATACAGTGCCTTGCCGCCTATATCATCACCACCATGGGCAAACTGTGTGCACCAGTTAGGGATGAGGAAATCAAGAAGCTCCATAAAAACACAGACAACATAGTGACACTGTTCAGGTATGCACATACTTTGAATTCAAGGCATTTAGAAGCATGTCAGTGATCAAACATTTATTTCCAGAGATTTGACCTAGAATCTGCAACAATTCTTGAACTTCGATCTCTTTTGTGAAGGTTTTTTGAATCACAGTGGCACTTTTTTTTTAACACACTAGGGAGATTTTCCGTGTGCTGGACCTAATGAAGGGAGATATGGTCAACTTTACATTAGATAATCTAAAGCCTATGCTGCAGAGCCACGGTGTCGAATATGAGAGGGCAGTGTTTCAGAGAATCCTGGACAAAACACCCAGTGAGTGAAAAAGAGCACAGTTTGCAACAATAATGCATAAGAAGGTATGAAGAACAGCCCCCTCAGTCAGTGTTATTGTAATAAACTTTCTCAGGTGCTTTGGACCACACCACATTGTGGATCAAGGCAGCCCTGGAGGAGCTGCTGTCATCCACCATTCCCATAGAGCAGTCTAAAGGTGAGGGAAAAGGACAGCGACCTGTGCCTGGGCCCTTTCAGGTCCTTAACGCAGCCTTCCTCAGCATCCTTACATGGGACTATGATAAGAGCCCACTGCCTGAGGTGAGAGTGTTTTTATTATATGTAGATAAAAAATAGAGACATAGGTTTTACCTTAGGTCACCTCTAACTATTTGTAAAATGGGTGTAAAAATATTTCACAAATTCTGCGGATTATCAGTTTTCACCCAGCTATGCAAAAGTGTGAAATCATTATTATAGACACAAAAACATTGAAATCATGACTTTGCAAGCCACCCAAATAGTGAACTTTAGGTTCTAATAAGTGGATTTCTCAGCTTTTGATAATTATTTCTTTTTCCCCCTGTTTTCTGCCTTTATGCTAAGCTAAACTAGTTGCCTCTCAGCTGCAGCTCCATACTCAGGCACAGACCTGATAGTGGTATTCATTCTCTCATCTTACTCAACAAAAACCCAAGAAATAATTGTATATCCCAATATATTTAAATATTCTCTTAAGTTAAACATTTTGTATTCTTCGTTAGACCTGGATGACTGATGAGACACGTCTGCGGGAGATTCAATGGCAGCTTCAGCAATGTCAAATGGTGAACGAGGTGCTGCTCATTGTCTACAGCACCATTGGAGAGCCTATCCAGGGTCTGCCCTCCTTGTCTGACCGTCTGAAGAGGATGACCAGTGTGTTGCTAAATGGGATGCAGAGCCCGTCAGTATACTTTTCTTTTTTAATAGATCTTAAATCCAAAATTTGTGCACAAACAATTATCTGTCTAAGTCCCGTGTCTTACTGTGTATAGGAACTTTAACCGAGAGGAGGCACTAGATGGCATCAGTGCTCAGATCTGCTGCGAGCTCAACAAGTCTTTAGCAGAGAGGGGCTACCCTGCGCTGTCCCCAGCACTGCAGGCCACCCTAAGAGGCCTGATATGCAACATCACGCTGAAGGACAATCCCATTCGCACTCTTGTTGGTAAGATAGACTGTGTAAATATTTTAAATTGTTCAAGACAATAAGGAGTAATTAAGGCACTTTCAGACCCGTTATTTCTTTTATCTTATTCTCTCACTTTCTGTGCAGAGGATCGTGTGCAGCAGTACTTCATGATGCTCATCTGTGATCCCAAACCACAAGTAAAACTTGAACAGGTACCAGCCGGCCTGACTGCCATCAAACCTGAACTAGCACTGATTGGAGCAAAGTTCATCTCCCTGGCCAACTACAACAAGACTGTCTATGGACCTTTCTATGCAGATATCATTAGGAAGCTGATTTTCAGCAGCAACCCACCAGCAGCAAACCCTCCTCAGGAGACCTCTCAAGAATCTGTCCCCTCCAGTTAAAACCAAAATTTGGCTCATTCCAAGGAGCCTGTTTGCTACTAGACATACCTAAGCTAAGGGGGTACTACAAAAGCTAGGCAGTACTACCCCTCGCTTGGCCAAAGTGCTCCAAAAGTTGGAGTTACCTTCAGCGTATAAATGTAGTTTTTACCACTACATTTAGCAGAGAAGACACTGCAGTGTAGGTACAGTATGGTCGACATAAAATGTGACCTGCTTTCTTTGCGTTAAAATGTGCCCTCTTGTAAACATTTACAGATTGAAACCGGAAAACCAGTGTTACAACGCTCCATTTCTGAACATAATATTGATCACTATATTGCAAATTTTCTGCAGTTAAACACCTGTTGTTATTAAGGTAGTCTACCAGGGGGAAAAGGGCAAAACCTCAATATGTTTTAAATAAAGGAAGCTTAAGAAGCAATAAGAGAGATATTTATATATTTAGAAAAAAAGAAGAGTAGCACATGAGATTTTTAGATGTAACAATTTATTTATGCACAACTAACAATAGTATAAATTCAGTTAACTATGACCACCTTTAAACATAATTAAGTGAAACTTGACATATAGCCTTTTTTTCTCAGAATTAATCATTTTTATTGTTCTCCCTCTAACTTTTTCTCAGCCAGAAAACTAAACCTCTATGTATTCTATTTTATTCACCGACATTACCATACAGCAAAAAAATAAAAGAGCCAAAAAAAGGGAGGGAGGGGTTGATTTTGCAAAAAAAAAAAAAAGAAGTCTGTATGAGTAGCTTTGTGTTGGAGTTAGGTCATTTCAGTCTTTACTTGAGTATGATGTTACAGTATTTGTTATGTTTTCTTTACAACCCCAAGACGCTGGGTCACAGTGTAAAATCAATGTAATATAAAAACAGAATGCAGTCATTTGAAAAAAAAAAAAGTGGTTTTACTACAACGGTTTTTCTAGGTGTTCCCAAGCTCATGTAGTAACATCCTTTTTATACAATCCAATGTTTCACAAAGTGATGAACCTCACTCCATCCTTGCCTGTGAATGACTGAGCTTTTTGAGAATTTTCTTTTTTACCTAATCATTATACGATCGCCTGTCAACAATTAACATGTTTACCTGTGAAAAGTTTCAAACAGGTGTTTTTTGTTTGTTTGTTTTCTGTCTATTTTGTTTTTTGGAGCATTCTACAACTTTCCCAGTTTTATTTTTGCCCCTGTTTAACTTGTCTGAAAGGTGTTGCTGGCATACGATTCAGCATAAACATATATTTACAAAAATTAGTTCAGTTGATAAGGTATGGCATAAAATATGTTGTCTTTGTTCTGTTGTCAGATGAGTATATTTGTCAGAAAGGATTATTGACTGCTTTAGTTGTCATGTTTGTTGTATTTTGAGGTACTGTAGTTATTACAGTATATATCTTGGTTTGAACTCACAAGGGAAATGAAAGTTGGTGAGCTCGATGTGTGTCCAAAATTTCCAGCGGACCCATTGATGCACATTAAGAAGCATTTATGTTCTTTAAATTTCAATGTGGAAAGTTGTTGTTCTTTACTTGTGTACTACAACTAAAACAATAAATATGTTATAAAACTTTTAAAGGGTCTTGTTTTGTCTTTATTTTAGAGAGAGATATAACATGCTCTGACAATATATTTGTGTGCTGCAATGACTGAGGACTTAAATAACAACATTTTCAGGAATATCTTAATAATGCATGATGCGTACAACCAAAATGCACAGATTAAATTGGATTTACTGCATGCCTTGACTCAAAGTACATTAAATATTTTTGTTATAGAATATTTATCATAAAGCCATATGATTTCACATAATATTTTAAAGTCATAAGATAACAATCTTTATTTTTATTCAGGAATTTCAATCTCATAATTAACAAAATTACTTTTACCTACATGTTTTTCTTTTACTAAGAAGGCTATTCAATAATGAAATGTAGGAATTAAAATACATAAAAATCAGCATATACAGAGACACATAGCAGCAAACAATAGTCTGTCATGTTCATGCAGAGGAATTAAATCCAACATAAATTTAGCATGCATGTTTTTTGCCTTGAAAATGATTTATAAGTTAATGCTGGAGGAAAGATATGCTTATTTTTCAATCAGAAATTACAATGACAACAAGCTCGTTTGTTTACAATATAGTACAGATTATCTATTTGTGGCTCCTTGTAATTGCATTATCAGGGCATCACTGCACTGTAGAATAAACAACATGTTCTCATCTCTTGCTGTCACCAGGCAGTAATGTTACCTTCAAATACAGTTCGGAAATCTGTACTTTAGGAGTTGCAAACAGTGGAGAGGGGGTTTTAATGTTAATTTTTTAATAGAAAAGCACCAAGACTATTCAAAATAAAGTGATTAACACAATAATTTTTCATTAATAAATTACAGTTAAATGGCTTAAATGACAAAGGATTGCACATTCATTCAATGCATTTTTTTGCAGCCGCCGGTAGTAAGCTATTTCTTTGCCGGTTAGATTTAATATATTTAACAAATAATATCATGTTATCTACTTCGAGGACTCTTAATTTTTTGAAATTTATGTTTGCTATTATTACCTAAAAACAAAGGGCATTTATTTGAGTTAGCTCTCTTATTACGAGCAGAGAATTAGTCATTGAAAGCAGCATCAGTTTGCCCAGTTACAAATTCTTTAACTGTATGACCTCACCAGTCACGTGTTTTAAATCCCACCGCACAATTGGCTGCTTCACACCGGGGTAGTTGTTTTTGTTGTGAATCAGGAAGCTCTCTTTCAAAATTGGGCGTAGAGTTCAACGTCCCACACTGATATCAATGCCTTTTTAACACTGGATTTTTTTAAAACGTCACTTCTCCTTCCAAACATATGAAGTTCAACAAAGTCCATCCTCGTTAAAGAGAAGAAGATATTCGTAAGTGTTTACTGGTTGATACTTCCTTTGTTTCTTCTCTAGCTAGTTGAACTGAGTGAACTTGTCGAGACAAGTACTGAAATTGGTTAAGTATGTCAGTCAAACGTTATGATGAAAGGACGTAATAAAATACGGAAGAAGAGATAAGTTTAGCCATGACTGACAGTATTAACATTCACTTTCACATTCACTGTCTAAGAGCTGTTAAAAAGTAGCTGTCCTCATACAGCATTATGTCAATGCTAAAAGCTCTCCAGATGGGATGAATCGGTAAATGTTTTGTTAATCAGGTGGGTAACCTTTTCAACTGTTACCGTATAACTTTGAGGCAAAATATTATGGAGACTGCTCAAACTCTGCGAAATGTCACTTTTGTATTGAAGAGCTTCAGTAGGGTTTCTGTTAAAACTTGATAGGCTGTTGTTTGTTTTGGAGCCGCTTTCATTCAGACAACTGTTGGGATTATTGATTAATCTGATAATTAGATTCTCAGCTGATTGATAGTTTTTTCCCCATATGTCAAAAAGTATCATTAAGATCCCTAGATCTATGTAAAATCCAAAGTCAGGAAAAATTAATGATACACAATAAATGGAGATTTTAGACAATAATGCACTTTCAAATGTTGCAATAATGAACAAAAAAGCATTGTTTGTAAAACAATGTTTTGATGTCTGCATACATATTCTTGTACTCAATACCACTGAAGTTCATGAAACGTCCGTATATTGTCTCTACCAATTTGTAGAGCATCAGCATCCTGCATGTTGGGTGTGTTGTGCAGAGCTGGCGATGGAGGAAAGGGCGCGGAGCTGTCTTCTGCGCTTTCGCCACAGACTGGAGCAGGACATCAAGCCCTCCTACCTGATGGACCATTTGATCAGTGATGGTGTGCTGACTGTGGATGAGGAAGAGAGGGTCAGGACCAAGGTGAGTTGACTTGAACCAGTGTGATGTCCAGTTTTATTTATAAGTAGCTGCCTTTGTTCCTGCATTCTTCAGTTTTGTGTTATCTTTTCCTTTTTCCCAT
The DNA here is from genome assembly GCA_029783725.1 of Acanthurus tractus. Taxonomy (NCBI): domain Eukaryota; kingdom Metazoa; phylum Chordata; class Actinopteri; order Acanthuriformes; family Acanthuridae; genus Acanthurus; species Acanthurus tractus. The sequence continues at coordinate 13,053,247 of JAQNCA010000018.1, forward strand.
AACTGCTTCACATGTTAATCAACTGGTGTCAAGATAAAGCTCTTGCCAAATACTTAATACTTTTTTTGGTTATGCATCTTTGTTTTATTAATCTATTTCCATAACCTTTACAACTCCAACTATCTGTCATTTGGCATATTATGAGTCACCATCCTCCAGTTCTGATTCACTCTTTTTTTTCACTCTTTTCTACTCTCTCAGTCTTGCCACTTAATGTTATCATTGCAATTTAGGAACTCTGTTGTGTTCATGCCATATAAAAAGACTAAGCAGTTTTACAGTGCAGCTAAACGATGACTTCAGTGATTTTTGTTAAAAGAAAATAGCTTACAAGCATGTACAAACAGGTAACAGGTCTGGGTCCAACATCTCCCCTCCTTTAGCCCACCAGGAAGGACCAGGCTGTGGCCTTGCTTGAGCTCCTGCTATGGAAGGACAACCGTGCCTACATCTCCTTCTACAATGCTCTGATTAAGGAATCGTATGATGATTTAGCCAATTTGCTTCATGATGACCTACCAATCATGTTGCCTGATGCACACAGGAACTCTTCTGACAGCTACACACCTCATGGTGAGAAAGCAAAGCAGCCGGGATTTTTGCCAAAGCAGAAAATGGAGAGGTTGTGTTGTTGTTGTATTCTCATGTGCAGTGACTACTGTTTGTGTTTGCAAGTGTGTTGCATCATGAGATAAAAATCATGTTGACATTGTAACATCTTAAAAAAACCCTTAAGTTTTAACTTTAAAAGGTGTAATGCTATGGGCGTGTTTTCCTCATCCAGTCTGCTGATCCCTGTCCTGTTTGTCCAACAGTTCAGACAGTCCTTAGTGAAGGTGGTGTTCCACAGAGGCCCGTGGTGTTTGTCAGCAGACCAGAGCTTGTGAACCGGGTCAGGGAGAAACTCTACAGGCTGCAGAAGGAGCCTGGCTGGGTCACTATCTTTGGCATGGCTGGTTCTGGTAAATCTGTCCTTGCTGCTGAGGCTGTTAGACACCATGGACTCATTGAAGGTGAATAATATTTGACTGGCCAACAATCTCAACTTATGTTATTTTAAAAAATTTTCAAAGGTTTTCACCTCTTTCCTCCCTGACTTTTGTCTTTTCCCTCTTTGCCTGCTGCCTCCATCTTCAGAGTGTTTCCCCGGAGGAATCCACTGGCTGTCCATTGGCCAGCTGGAAAAACCAGACTTGCTGGGTAAGATTCAGTCATTGTGTTACCGTCTGGAGCACAGCCTGGATTCACAGCCCCTCCAACGAGCCCCTAGCTCTTTGGATGAGGCCAAGGAACGCCTGCGCTTCCTCATGCTGCGCAGATATCCTAGGTGACTATGAATTCAAATAAGCATGATCTGCTGCTAAGATTTTAAGATACATTTAACGGTAGTTCAAAATATACTGACAATTCAAGATGTAAACTTTATGGGAAAATGCAGTAATATGAACAGAACAGTCAGCAACAACAACATCTGGATACCAATTTATTCTTCCATGGAGTCTCCACTAGCATATAAATACATTGGTATTATTTTCTACAGTTTGTTAAGAGAACAAGACTGAAAGAGAAGTAAAAGAACATAACATCAGGACAATAAGAAATTGTCAGCAATAAATGAAATATTTTGGAAAAATTAAACATAAATAAAAACAATTAAACAAGTTAAAATAAGAGGTAGGAAAAGGATAAAACAATTAGTGTCATGACTCAAATTGAAAGATTTATTTAAAAGACAGGTATATATCTATTTATTCAAGTATTTAAGCAGATATCAAATATAAGATATAATGGCTTTTGAGAATTTCTTGCACATATATATTTGGTATAATTAAATGTAAATGATTTGGTATGATTAAATATGTTTGATATGATTAAATGTAGAAGAGATTTTGAACTGGAATACATATATAATTGTTGTAGCGCCAAGATGGTTTGTATATTATGTCCTTTTTTTCAGCTTTGACTTCATGCTGTGCAAATATATTCTAAAAAGTGCTTAAAATTTTTGTGTTAAAATTCCTTAACTGTGGCCTTTGTAAACACTAAAAATCATCTTCCTTTTCTCATCTACAATCACTTTTGTGTATATTTTTGGACTTCAGAGCTTTGTTGATTCTAGATGACATCTGGGACAGCACAGTGCTCAAGGTATTTGATATTCACTGCCGGATACTTTTGACTACCAGGAACAGAAGCCTTACTGATTCTGTTAGTGGTATGTATCCTGTTTTTCACTTGACACATGCGAACAAAAGTATATTATACTGGCTGTGTTTATTGTTGTTTACACTAGAAAAGACTGTTGCATGATTAAACTGTATGTTCTTTATGTGTGCTTTTATTTTGTAGGAGCTAAATTTGAGGTGGAAGTAGCGAGTGGTCTTGATGAAAACAAAGGGCTTGAGATCCTCGCTCTGTACACTAACACTGAATCCCACACACTTCCTGAGGAGGCTCGCAGCATTGTCAGAGAATGTAAAGGTCTGTGAATATATTTTTTAAACCATAAATCACAAATAATGTGTGCAATTAGGCATATTAATCAACTATATATGTATTATTCTCTGTATTCTGTATTATTTATTAATAATTAAATAAAACGATGGAATGAGGTTATACTTTCACTGAGACATTTCTGCTTCTCTTTGCCACCATATCAGGTTCCCCTTTGGTAGTTTCTCTGATCGGAGCCTTACTTAAAGAGAAACCCAACCGGTGGCGTTACTACCTCTGCCAGCTGCAGCAAAAGCAGTTCAAACGTATAAGGAAGTCTTCATCCTATGACTACGACGCCCTCGACCAAGCAATGGCTGCTAGCATTGAAGTCCTACCTGAGGAGCATCGAGAGCTCTACAAGGACCTTACAGTGCTAGAAAAAGACATCAAAGTTCCTGCAAAGGTTGGACCACACATCAAGTCACATGATCATCTTCATGTACAATAAACTGATGCTACAAATTTGTTAAATTTCAAAGCAGATTATTTTCACAAGGACATTGGTTTCGATCATAACCGACATTAAACAAGCTGAAGAAAGTCTTTCTGTTGGCAAACTTGCTTTATTACAGTTATGTTGCTTGAACAGGATGTAAACTTTTACGGATTTGTATGGAAAAAACTTCCCACTATGTTCCAACATGTTAACAATGATCAGGACATTCTTTCACAGAAACAGACTGTCCATGCAAAGATACACGGACTAAAATGTTGTTATTGCTTCCAGGTGCTGTCTGTTTTGTGGGATCTGGAGCCAGAGGAGGTGGAGGACATCCTCGAGGAGTTTGTCAACAAGTCTCTGCTTTTTGTCGACAGTCACAATAAACCCTACCTGTACTACCTCCATGACTTACAGCTTGACTTCCTGGTGGAGCAGAATCGCACTCATCTTGAGGTTAGCTTGAAGGAAACTTTTTTATTTTTGATTGATTATTTTGTAAATTAGTTGTCAGTTAAGCAAGTTGTAATATGCAATGTTGACAACGACCTTTATTTTCTCTTCTGTTGATTATTCATTCTGACTCTTTGTGTGTGTCTGTTTCAGAGCCTCCACACTAAAGTGGTGCATCAGTACCAGCAGCACTACAGAGAAGGTCCTCCCACCTCTGGAGATGAGGAATGTCACTATTGGATCAGATTTCTGACCTACCACATGGCCAAAGCAAACCTGTTCCAGGTAACACACATACATGCATGCCATTTTAATACATTTCTGTAATCATCTTACACATTTATGTCTTTGTATTTATTCAGTAGCAATGATTGTGCTTAATAGTGTCTCTGTTTGTGTCCTCCTCTCTCTAGGAGCTCTACTCACTCATGTTTTCTCTGGACTGGGTCAGCACCAAGGCCAAGATAATGGGTCCAGCTCATCTCATCAGTGACTATGTGGAGTATGGACCAATTCTGGACAAAGAGGTCAGCAGACAGTAAAGTGTATTAAAGTATAAAACAAAGCAAGTGTGGCTAGTTTTTGTATTAGTTTTCAATTTTAAATTTCCACAAGAAAGATTATGACTACAGACTGTGAGGGTGCATATCCTTTTCCTTCATTAGTGTGTAAACTGTGCCGAGATATGACTCCCTCCTCTGGGAAAATACAGGTTTAGAAGTTAATCTGTCTTTTTTGCCTTTCCTCTCTTTGTGAAACTTTTATGATTTAAAGTGTGCCTCTCTATTACCCTTCCTCAAGCTGTTTTTGATTATCTCATAATATGAATGTATTGTCCTTTCATGCCTTTGCTGTCCCTTGTTCCCTTACCAATTTTCAGTATTGCAAGAGGGCAAATATGATAATCTGTAAATTGTTTATCACTCACGAGCAGTGAAGCATGGGACTACATCGCATAACTCCCACACTTGTTTTACGTGGACATATGTTGTGAGATGGCAACAGTGATTGTATTTTGTCAGTATAACATCCATTCTTAATCTGATACATTACAGACAAAGAGTTGGATTAATGCACTATTTCTAAGTGATTTTAATGGAAAATTATGACTATTTTGAGTCTGTTTTTTATGTAAAAACAAACCTTAAATGGTACCAGGAAATATCCTAGATTTTAGAATAAAGATTTTCATCTTCATTTTCACAATATTTTGCTTGTATTACAAGCTTGACAAAGCATTTAGTAAATGGCTTATGTTAGAAAAACTTTTAAACAAGCAAAGAACAGGATCAGGGCAAAGTCTTAGGGTTATGGTGGCAGAAATTAAAAAATGGATACAAATGTAACTGTCACACAAACCAATGTATTAACATCAGGAAACTGTTATTAAGTAAACTCTTTTAGTGCTTTGTAAAGAAAACTTGTGTCCTGATCATGAGAACACAGTCTCATGTCTGTTCTCCTTAGTATAACATGCAGCAAAGTTAAGTGTGTGTTTATTTTCTGTCTGCAGAAAAGTGAAGTGCGCAGTCAGTTCCAGGAGTTTCTGTCTTTGAACGGCCACCAGCTGGAGCAGCATCCTTTCCCGGACGTGGTTCAGCTCGCTCTGTCTCAGCCACATACCTCTGAAGTCTACAGACAGGCTCTGCTGCAGGCACAGGATAAGGCCAAAACCGGCAAACTCTACTTTGATTTGCTGTACGCAAGCGAGAAAATATTGTACTATGTTCCATTGATGTGTAAATGTTCTATATTGAAGTTAAAATCATGAGTCATTAGCCTTGTTGTGCATATATTGTGTGCTGTTTAGTCAATGGGATGCAGTTTTTGGTTTTACATTCTGCGTATTTGCAGCTCTCATCTATATCTGCAGTAATTGTGAGGATCACCCATGACAGTTCATGCAGGAAGCTAGATCTTTTTATTTTGATTTTATTCATCCAGTACAAAACCATCCCAGTAAACAGATTCATAGCATATGTATTAGCCTTGCATTTAGCCTACAAAGTACATACAATACAGTCATGTTATTCACAGGCTGTGTACCCCACGTTGGACTTAAATTTTTATGGGGGGAATTTTTTGTCCAGGAATAAGAGCAATGTGGAGAATCTGTCCCGCCTGGTGATCGACCCCCACCAGGGCTCCATCTACTCAGCCTGCTTCTCTCATGATGGAACCAAGATCGCCTCCAGTGGAGCCAGTAAGACAGTCAAGGTATGAGGGCAAACATGTTTCTTTGAGTGTATTTTTGTATCTGCGTGCTTGTGTGAATAAAATTATGAAGGCCAAGTAGTTTCCATGGAGACCAAAGACTTGAGAACATGGAGAACATTCAGTTTTATTGTTTGATGTTCATAAAATGAAAATGCAGCGTTATTGTAAGTGAGACTGCATCAAGTTGAAATTGGGCATATTTCTTATATAATTTGATTTATATTTCTATGACAAAAAAATGTAGGTTTGTTTTATTTTTTTCGATTTAGTGTCATTGTTGTCAATTTTTTCTCTTTTTTTTGCTGTATCTTTTGAGGGATTGTGGGTGTTAACAGAAAAGACTTGTGAGAACAGTTATGTATTTTCTTTACAACCATTGCTTGTTTTTTCTTTTGAACCTGGATTTGTGTGTTACCATGTTCAAAACACGTGATATATGTGATGAGATATGTGCAAATATAATAGCAACAAATTCGATAACGGGGTCCTTCACTCTGAAAGGATCCACTGTAAGATTCAGATGTCTTAATCCAGCGCCCTCTCTTGTCGTATTTCTAAGCTTGTATTTACAATAAGTGATGCAGAACTTTTTACTGACTATACATGCTGTGTGACTGCTGTTTCTTACCTTTACGCTCAGGTGCTCAAAAGCACCACAGGTGAGAAGCTCACAGAGATCCAGGCCCATGACGACGATGTGCTCTGCTGTGCTTTATCCCCTGACGACCGTCTCCTAGCAACCTGCTCTAGTGACAGGAAAGTCAAGGTAAGCGGGACACGCAATGGCTCACCTGGTAGAGCTCGCCTTTCCTGTCTTTCTCCAGCTTCCACCATCACATAGAGCAGAAATACTACAAATTTTAGAAAGCACTTTAAACACATTATTATCCACTTGTGACCAACTTTATTGTAATAAAGAGGTAAAATACACCAAAGTGTTATTTTGTAGCCATTTTGCCACAAATTTCCTTCCGTCTCTTCTTCTATTTCTGTCTCTTAGGTGTGGAATGTGGAACGAGCCATGCTGTTGAGGGTCTTTGAGGAGGAGCATGAAGAGCAGGTCAACCACTGTGTGTTTACCAACACGTCAAAACGCCTCCTACTGGCCACCTGCTCCAACGACAAAATCATGAATGTCAAGGTGTGCAGATGTTTTTGTTGCATTTTGCATGCAAATGCCTTTCTTGTATTGTATCTAAAGGTATTGTGATTTCTTTACTATTCTTCCCTGTTGTGCTCTGTCTCCTTTTTTTTACCGTGTATTTTTGACATACATTTATAGAGGAATATACAGAACATATAATAGAAAGAACAGGTACTTGTGTAATCATTTTGTTACAACAGGCAACTGTTGGTTTTTAAATCCGTCCATGCTCCTGTCTCCTCTTTCTTTATTATCCTCTCTTTATCTCTTTAGTATCTCTTTATCTTTATCTGTGTTTTTCTTAATTTGATTCTCTGTTTCTGCAGCTGTGGAACCTTAACAAACCGTCCTCCCAGAACACCATGTTCGGCCACTTTGATCTAGTCAATCACTGCTGTTTCTCCCCTGATGACACCTATCTATCCACTTCTTCTAACGATGGTACCATGAAGGTGAGAGCAAGCTGTCCTTTTCTGAGTAAATATACATCAAACTGTACCTGTATTATGTGAATACAATGTAATACATTTACTAATGGTAGCTTTGGTGAGAAAAAAATAAGTATAGAAGTTACAAATTCTGCCTATGAAAGAATCTGCATCTGTTTACTGGTAGAAAAACTGCATACATTAATAATTAGTGAGCTATTTACTTAGTAACTGTTTCATAATTTAGGTATTACCTCATAATTTAAATAAATGTATTACCTCATAATTTAAATAAATGTTTTAATAAATTCTGATTTGGATACTTTGTATGATTATTTGTCAATTTACTTAATTACTTCACAAAGTAAATTATTAAGCAGTTGTCAACCTTGCAATCATTTATGTAATTCATCTGAATTATTAAGTAGTTGAGTAAATGGCCAATTTGTCTGAAGTAAAGCTTTTGAAAATAAAACATTCTGACCTCTTATTAATACTGTTTTGTTAAATTATGAGCTCTCTAAAAGAGTCATCAGGAATTTCAGGAAATGAAAACTGCATCTTCTATAAACTTTGTTTTACTATGTACTGCATTTTTTATAAAATATTAACTTCAACATTAAATGCAGGTTATTTAAAGCTTCAAAACACTGAGAATTTATCCTGTTCTTACGCGCTTTTCTCTGTTCTTGTGTGTTCCTGCATGTATCCAGCTCTTTCAGGTGTCGTCTGCCAATGAGTGGAAGACAATCAATGTTAGAGACATGTTTGCAGAGAGCGATGAAGAGGTGCTCGTCAAATGCAGCACCTGGACAGCTGATGGCAAACGCATCATATGTGCAGCCAGGAACGCTGTTCTGGTGAGCATTTTGAAAAAGTGAACATTTGTTTGAAGGTTTTTTTTTTGTATTTCAAATGCAGAGATGAGATGCAGGCTCTTGCTGTGTGGGCAGTGATGAATGTGTGACTAGAGGGTGTAAATGGTTTGGATGTGGGTCTCTCTTGTCGTTCATGTCTCAGCTGCACAGATAAAAATCAAACACCACAGGGTTCACTTCATCCTCCCTGCCCTTGCTGTCGGTGTTTCATCTCAGTGAGGGACAAGGCAAAGAGAGGTTGTGTGTCACTTTTTCTTGCACAGAGTTGTTTAAAGAGTGTGTGCGCGGGTTGTAAATTTGAGCATCTCCCCCCTTGGCTAAAGCTTTTCAAAATCAGTCAGTCTTGTCCTGTAATCAGTCTGTCTGTGTCCTTTATGTCTCCACTCGTTTGTATTCTGAGAAACAACTCAAACACTGCAGAGATGTCTGGGCTTGTTTCTTTCGCCTCAAGGAGAATGAAAATGAGACTTTAATATTGCACATTGGCACTAAGTTTTAATCGTCAGGCACATTGTAATTCTTTTCAATCACACAGAAAAACTCACACACCATGTACAATAGTAATTAATTTACAGTATGTAGACATACAGTATAGGCGTGCTGCAAAATTATCAGTAGTTTTTAGCTTATCACAACTGTATTGGCATTAGTGTATACAAACTGCAGTGCAGAAATGCCCAAAATGTGTATGTTTGAGGTGATTTATACTCAGCAGCCTTTAAATATCCTGTTAAATATGTAACTTGGTCATGATTCATTAAAGCCCCCTGGCAAGGCATGTCAATTAATTCTCCTAATTATGTAATTTGGTATGTAAATGGTAAACAGCTAAAAAGTATGAGAACATTAGGCTGTTTAAATTAAAATTAGCCTGACAGTGTTTGGAAGCTACTTTGTTAATAGCTGTATTAATCACTAGGTTTGTAAGTATGTCAGCAGTGTAGCATAACAAAGCTAATGCTAGCAGTTTCATGTGAGTGGATAAAATATGCTGAAACACTAAGCTTCCTCAAGTTTATTACATAGCAGCAAAACATTTAGTATGAAGTTTAAGCTGCCAAACGAGTGGTTTTTTGACAAGGTTTTCTTTGTTATGAATGTCCATTTTCAGTCAGATTTGTGTGGATGTGTGTTCAAACGCCTAACTTAAATATCGAACATACATTTAGGTCAGGCACTGTCCTTTATTGATGTGCCATAGTTAGTTTTCAGTTGTTCAGTTTCAAAATGGAAAGGAGAAAGAAAGCTGATGTGCACTGAGAACAACAATTTTTAAAACTTAAAAACTTAAAAAAAAATGCATAAAATTTCTTTAAAGAAAGTCAACCATATTGTGTTCACTGCCAGACAGAATAGACTCTGTTTTGTTGTCTGTTTTAGGTGTTTGATGTTGAGACTTCGGACATGTTGTTGGAGATCAGGACGAATCGTTTGAGCACTGTGCAGTACTGTCACGCCTGTCCCACCAGTAACCTGCTGGCCATCGCGTTCTCAAACTATGCTGTGGAGGTAAAGCACATACTTAGATTTCTTTCCTGTGAAAGTGCTTTAGAGGACTGAAGGTGTCTAAAAAAATGTATGTGCTTAAAATACACTGATTACACTCCTTCATATGTGGTTATCCTCCAGCTGTGGGACCTGGAGGCCAATAAGAAGATGGCTGACTGCAGTGGTCACCTGAGCTGGGTCCAGTGCGTCCAGTTCTCACCTGACGGCTCACAGCTGCTCTCCTGCTCTGACGACCAAACTGTCCGGGTAAGATTGATTCAGTGTGTGTAATGCTCTGTGTGTATTTTCCTGTATCCACCTGCACAGATGGTATCAGTGTTATTCTAATTGCCAGTTATGACAGTCAAAAAGTCATGCTAAAGCTGCACATCACAAACTGACTAAGAAGTGCAACTGTTCTCCCTCTTCCAGCTGTTTAGTTTCAGCCTCTAATGAGGAATGCTCAGGAGTTATGTTGCAACTTTTGGCACAAAGAATTTGTCAAACTTTATTTTGTGTCAATAAAAGCATTGTTTGCGAAGTGCTTCGTGCTTAACAAGGCTGACATTGCTTGTGTCAGAAGAACAAATACTGACAAAGAACCCAGCTTTCTTGGTAGATATAGTACATACTGTGTGGACTTAATTGCTTTATCTAACTATATATTACCATCAACACTTCTTGGATATCCACATAAAATTGTCGCGAATTTCCCTTTAAATAATCAATTATCAAAGCAGTTTTAGAAAAACTGTGGGTTAAGCTGACCCGCTTCTGATCCAGAAGAAAAAAGCCCCATCAGACCCAGTAAATGTTCCATCAGAGGATTGTAAAACCATCTTGTGCTGCTTAGACGTTTCATCACTAGTGTGTGATTCTCAGCTGTTGGACCATCTGCAAATTCAGTTTGAAGTGCCAAACAAAAATGTATAAGACAGATACTGATGACTCATTTATTGCCACCGACAGGTTTTCTCACTTTGTGTCTGCAGCATAAAAGGCAAAAGATTAATAAGCAACACCGCCGGCTATGTAAAGTAATTTATAAACTAACAAGGTTTCTCTCCTAGGATCACTTTGTGTGCATAAATATGAAGTAATTTAAGAAGAAAAACACAATTAAAGTGGGACAAGTGTTATGTGTAGCTCTGTCTCTGGAAGTCTACATAATATTTCTCTGAAGCTTATTTCTGTCTTGTGTTTCTCATAGTTATGGGAGACAAAGAAAGTGCACACCTCCTCAGCCATCTGCCTGAAAAGAGACTCTGACGTTCTCTTCAATGATGAAGAAATCATTGTGTCAGCTGCAGACAACTGCAATAGACTGCAGGTGAGCAGGAAGGGAAAGTGAAGGCTGGAGTGATTTGTTTTCCAAGAGTGTGAGTTCAAGAGCAGACAAGTATGCTTTTTTTTGGGTTCTCATGAAGAACAATGTGTATGTTTGTATGTGTGTTAGGTGCGTAATGGCAGGACAGGGTCTGTGCTGTTCCAGTCAGAGGAGAAGTCGTCCAGGATCCGGTGTACATGTATGTGCCGGCAGCCCTCTGCGGTGGTCTTGGGCCAGGAAGATGGCACTGTGCAGGTAATAACATATAGACGTATTGAACATGCTCTATGTGTTTTTGTGTGCATGTCCAACACTGCAGTGAAAAAAAGCTCATTTTATGCTGATTTTAGACCATTTATCTAGTGTGGATGTCAACATTAAGGGTCGATGTGAGTTGAGTTAGTTTTAGATTACATTACCTCCTGGAGTCAAGATGTTTAGATATTTGTTAAGAACCAGGCCAGCTGTTTCTTTCAGTCTTCATGATAAGCTAGTTGCATCCAAACTCTGATCTTGCTATGTAACTCTGAACAAGAAAGCCAGTAAGCATATTTCTAACAGGTGATAATTTAATGAATCATTTTCACATCATAAATTCCCACACAGCACTCTCAGCTTCATAAAATTATTTAATATAACTATAATATTGAACTATGCTTCTGTAAAAAGTGGAAAACAAAGGGGATCCATGTTCATAAGAGGGTTTTTTTGTGTGCTGAGAGCGTGTATGACTCTGTTCTGTGTTGCTGTAGGAGGTGTTTTCGAGGCCACGTTGAGTCATGAGATCTGACATTAGCACTGTTGCTTTTTTATCCGTCCTGTCAGCTGTACGTCAGGTCATCTTAAAACACTTCTTTCATCTCTCTCTCTCTCTCCCTCCACTCCTCACTGCTCTGCCTTTCCTTTCACTCGTGATCTATATTCTCAATGCTCTTCACTCCTGCTCTCTATTTTCATCTCTGTCATACCATTTTTTTAATCCCCCCCGTCTGTTTTGTTTATCTCTCGTCCTCCTTTTGTTCTGTCTCTCCCCCTGTTCTCCTCGCTCCACTGCTCTTTGTCTTGATGATAAATTGTTGTTTGCAGGCACAGAATGAGGTCCTACTCTGCATTGTGGCAGGTGTGGTTTCTCATGTATGAGTGCATGTGTGTGTTGCTTGTTATGCACATATCGGAGAAGTACAGGACGTCCCAGAAAGCTCCTGCCCTACATTAAACCACACATATGTACACTGTCCCCTGATGTGTACGTGTTGTGGCTAGGCTAGTGCCCTACAGCAGAGAGCAACTATAATTAATTAGAGGGTCCTACAGTTTTAATGAATACAGAAGTTAATGATTTAATTACAGCTCCTCTGCTGGCCCCAGAGATATGAGAGGAAAGGATTAGTGGACACAAGGACTTAAAAAAGCACAGACGATTAGCAATCTGGCTCCTAAAAACAAAGACAGAATGAGGAAAAAGCATTGGAGAATAATGAGATACTTGCACTTAATGCGCACAAAATATATTTTAAGACACTCTATTTAAATTTTTCCCTGCATGACATAACTTTTTTTCACCTAAGCTGCTTTAATTTCTGTGTGCATCGCTCAGATTTGAACACACAGGGTTTTTTTTTAAACCAGTAGTGTTGCAGAGTAAGAAGAGAACTGTATAAATGCTAATATAAATGCAATTACTGATGTTGAACATTTGGTAAGAGTCATAATTCTACATCATTAAAAATAACCTCAGTCCTCATGTTTGTTAAAATGGAGCCAGTATTATTTGTCACATTTCATATTATTTGTCAAGCTTTCCTTTAAGCCCATTAATCACTTTTACAGATTTAGATTCATTTTGAGTGTTTTTTAATTGTCGAGTCAATAAAACTCTTGCGGCTGTAGTCCCCTTAGCCAACAGCAGAGGGAGTCCTAGTGCTAGCTGTAGGTATTAGTGTTGTCAGGGACCACTGCAGTGAAAAGCATTAATTTTCCCTCCTCTGGAGTTATTTACAACCTGTTTACTCAAGGAAAAAAGCAGTAATTATTTATCAATTTCAGCATAACTTTGATATACCACCTTTGCATTTCTAATGGAAAAAATATCTTAAACGGAAGATGTACAGGCAAGGACAGAAAGTTGTCCGCTTCTTTATGGTTGAGATAAAGCAGTTGCGAGTGTGTGAGTGTGTGTGTTCTGTGCGAGGCAGCAGGGCTGACAGCTAGTCAGGTACTGAGGATGGTTGGCTGCAGGATCTGACAACTGTTGACCTCCATCAGGGGGTTGATGCTGGCTGTAGGGCTGAGCAGAGGCAGCAGGTGTTGTAGGGGAAGAGTAATATCTGTTTGTATGTGTGTCTCAAACCCTTCAGGAATGACCCAAGAAAACACACTCACTTCTACAGCAAATACACTGTATGTCCTGTATGTGTAGTCACTATATGCTTTAGCAGTCACACTTCATTGTTAAGAGCAGCTTCAGCACTGACAATCTTATTTCTTCACCACCTTTATCAAATTTTCTTAGATTTTTTTTTAAGTTCTGCAAAACTTCAGCACGGCAACCTGTTTACTCCCTTCGTAGTGTTTTACTTCAAAACAAGCATTACCTTGATTTTGTCTAAAATCAGCCTGCTGTTGTATTTCCTTTTTTTTTTTTTTTTTATGAACACCCTCTGGCATTTTCCTGACTGTACCATCCCATAAAATTCTTGAGCCGGATGTGTAAGGCTCTCCAAAGCATTCTCTCTCTCAGGCTTTGCAACTTACGTCTCAGTGTGTACAGTACTTGACAAACATGGCTGGCGTGCCCCACGGCTTGTTCTGCTCAGGCATCTCAACCCTCTCCTCTGAGATGTAAATGTTTTAGTGCCTGGTTCAAATCCCAAGTGTTACAGGCCTTTACTTTATACTTTCAGAACAACAGTTGCTATGGTGGACGTGATGTTTTGTACTTTATTTTTATCTGTTGAGCGGCCAAAGAATTTTTCATGTGATTTGTGGGTTTTATTCTTTGTTTTTAAATCAAGAGTTAATTATTGTTTTTGTTTGGCTTTCAGCAATTATTGTTTGTGGAATTTGGCATGTTACAGACTTAGCTGCAGGATTGATTTTTGTATTTAATATATCATAGAGATCTATCTGAGGGTTAATTAGAAAAACAGAAGATTTTGCTAAATACCACACACCATTTTTATAATTGCTACCAAATTTATTGTCATCATATCTTAATCAGGCCTCTTTGTTATAGTCACCGATACATAAAATATAGTTAGAACTTTTTAAAAACTTTTGAGATTGATGCAAACATCAGGGTGCTAACATACTTACTGTTGATGCTGATGTTTAACAGATATAGTTGTAATCCTGCAAAATATTTCTGCACCCACAAGGTGAATTGGCACAAAAAATTTACAGCATAGAGTTGATATTTGTGAGAGATTTGTCTGACAGACTGGGTGGATTGCCATTAAATTAATAGTACACATTCTTATGTTTACCAGCATCATCCAGCATCATCAGGTCAAAGTTTTAGATGGTCCAATACTTTTGTTTATGTCCAAATACCTGCAAAACTGATAGTATTCTTATCAACCTCAGCTGTATTTTGTGTTTACTGCTAATGTGCAAATGCTGACATGCTAATACAATAAACCAAAGTGGCAAACATTATATGTGCCACTCTGCCTGAGGCCTCACAGAGCTGCTGCAGACTTGCTGAGTCTTGTTGCTGTTTATGTGGATTTTTTGGGGCTAACGTTTGTTTTTACCATCTAGGTGTTGGAGATCCCCTCTGGAAAGCCCCTTGCCACCCTGAAAGGACACACCAAGACGGTGCTGCACTGCCAGTTCAGCCAGAACGGCCACACACTCATCACATCCTCTGAGGACACCACCATCAGGGTACGCTAACCTCCTCTCTTTCCTCGCTCTCCCCCTTCCTCTCTTCCTGCTTTGTGTCCCTGTTGGTCCTGCTCCCATTCATCACCACCCCCCTCTGCCTCCACCACCTTTTCTTGCCTAATTCATTGCAGGTTCTTTCACCTCCTCCCCCCAACCGGCTTTCCATTTTTCTTCCCTTGCTATCGATTCTGCTTCTCCTCCATCCCCATTCCTCACCTTGTGTAAAACTGTCGGCTCTGCTGAATCACTCATCTTCAGTGTTTCTGCTCTCTTTGGTGCTTTCACCTTCTTCTACCTGTTACACTCGGCCAGCGTCTCTGTCGGCCCCCTTTACCTCTCCATCCTTCATCCCCCTTTTTTGTCTCCTCTCCTTACTTTTCCCCTCTCTTTGCCCTCGGCTATGCCGCTCTCGATAGCTCTTTATCTTCCTTCCACTCTTGAGTTTACCGTGTTCGACTCTCTGTGTTTGCGTGTGTGTGTATTTCGAGCCGTTACGGTCTGTCAACCCCCACTGTTCATGCTCTGTTGCTCATTTCCCCTTCCTCTCCTCCCCTCTCATCTCTTCCTCCTCCTCCTCTTTATTCATTTTTTTCCTTTTTGCTGACAGACCTGTCCACTGCAGTACTTCCTTCACTCTCTGACAGCGCAGCACCTCGTTCCGTATTCATGCGGCTGCTGCCTATCCCATCACTATTCGCGGACCATCCGCTGCTTATTCGGAAGCTATCAGATTCATGCTGTTTGACATGCGCTCGCTTGGAAATGGTGATGTGTGTTTAGATGTTAATGCAGACGTAGACTGAATGTAAAGAGATCTAATGACACTGATGTTAGCTGGTGATGGATTGTAACCTTTGGACCAATGACAGGCTCTATTCTGAAGGAGAAAAGGTGCAACGTCTGTCCTGCCCACATGTTTGAGCCCAGTTTAACTCCTGTCTCTGGTCATTTACCTGCCTGCAAACCATCACAAACAAGCACTTTGTAGACAGATGTGCACACCCACCATTTTAATCAAAGGTGCTTTAGCATATATAGAGCACACCTAAGTAGGGATCTGATCAGGGAGGTGGAAATTTGAAAGAAATTGTAGACTTAAAATAAGTGCAAAAAAAGTGTGCAAGGCTGCTAATGGAGTAAAAAGACCTAGATAGCACAGTAATGAACTGCTCATGCAGAGGCTTTTCAGTGCCCTTAAGAATGCTATGGATCGTGGGTAATTCTTCCAAGACAGTGTGCAGGATGTCGCAGTCAGAGAGAGTTTTACTCAGATTTCAGTTAAAGGGAAACATGCGTCACAGTCTGTGAGTCAGTAAGACTGGATATTGGGTATTGTGTGAAACTGGATCACTGGCTAAAAGATTTTTTGTTCCTGTTTGTTGCTCTCTGTAGGTGTGGAGGTGGCAGTCAGGGGAGTGTAAAGTTCTGCAGGGTCACAAGGAACAAGTCAGAAGCTTCTCGCTGCTCTCAGACTCACCCGTCGATACAAGACTGCTGTCCTGGTCATTTGATGGCACTGTCAAAGTAAAGCTCACACATACACACCCTTACACACACACATGTACAAACATTTTTTAACTGTGTTTTTAAAAAGAAGTACTAAAACTTCTTGTCCCAGGGACTACTTTCAAGGAAAATGTTCCCTCAGCCCACTGAGGACTAAAGACCTGCAAAGAATGGGCAAATTAATCCCCCGACTTATTTTAAAGTTACCCATCAGTTTTGTGTTTAACTATTAAATGACAACAAATGAAAACTTTCCTCTGGAACTCTGTGATGAATTGTTGAAGCACAGGGAATAAAACATCAAACTAGTTTTTATTTACAGATTTTTTAAAAATGGCTAAAATATAGTGCTAAAAATTTTCAACCAATCAGAAAATGTCCAGGGCTGCAAGCACCACCCCAAAGTTCCTGTACTTTTGGAGAGAGTAAACGCTTTTAAGGGATAAAATAATGTCACAAGAACTTAACTAAGACTCTGGTCCCTGCAGTGGATCCTTTGCACTCCAAAGGATCCTGTTCCCTGAGGAAAGTTCTTGCAGTGAAAGTTAAGATACAGACTCAGAGTTCGCAGCAGGTTGAAATCAAATCCAAAATAATCCCTCTCTTTTTTCCTTCTCACGACAAGATGTGGGACATAGAAAGTGGAGAGAAGCTGCAGGACATCGAGGCTCATCGGGGAGCTATTCTGTCCTGTCATGTCTCGCCAGACGGATGCCTGTTTGCCACCACTTCTGCTGACAAGACTGCTAAGGTTCAACACTTAACACACACACACTCACATATATACACACTCACACTCATGGGATGAGACATATCTGTTTATGCTGCCAGTAACAGCGTGACCTATTACACATCGGCTCCTTCCCTCAAAACTCCTTCAGAACTCATTACTTACAGCACATGCACATGGACGTGTTGCTGCGGGTGATATCTGAGGCCAAAAGCTCCACCTTTGAGATTAGAGTGCAGCAGATGGCCCTGGGCTTGGTGAGTTAGCGGCGGGTCAGTCTGTCCTCCTACACCCATGTCCAGTGATCATTTAGTCTGCAGCTCGTGGACCTGCTGACCCACCAGCCTGGCAGGCTGGCCCACCTCCCTGTCTGAATGTAGTTTTTTGCCTGATTGCCATTAGACTGCTGCGCTTGACTTTGGCCTGACTTTGACTCAGTGGGGCTGCAGATGCAGTTTATAACCTTTTCCTGCAACCAGCCTTAAAATCACCCGCCTTCAAATAAGTTGGGAACTCCACTGCATTGCAAATGATGCGATGACTGAGGCTGGATGCTCATTGACACCGGCTCCCTCTCAGTGTCATTCGTTTTCTTGGACTGCGAAAAAATGGCTGCGAGTTTGGTTTTTAGATTGATACTTCTCTGTCCAGTATTCAACCACACATGATAACTTGTGTTCCTGAGTGTCCAGCAAAAAAACAACAACAATGCAGAGCGGCTCTCTCAGGCATTTGTTAAAGCAGTCAATCTAGAGCCACTGTCATAGAGTTTCACACGGGAATTTGGATTAGGTCGACACGTACTGTAGACAACGGCCACTGGGTCGGCAGCCAGCCTGGCTTCTGTCAGCGGATGGTAGTGAGAGAGAATGTGTGTTTTATGGATTTGGCAAAGATCATAATTGAGGTGCATGTGTGTGTTTTTGTGTGTGTTTGTGTGTGTTGTGAGGCTGGTAAGCAGCCAATCACATAGTCTTTGCTCTCCAGACCGAGTAGAGGTTTTTGTAGCCACAGTCCCAGTCTCCATCTATCTAGAGGTCAAACCAAAAGGCTCAGCCACGGGTGTCTTTGTTGAGAATCACAAAAAGGAGGATTCTCTGTCTTTGTTCCCCTGTTTCCTCCTTTTTTTACTCTTTCTACTGACCTTCAGATGAATAGGACTTTGTGCACTGAAATAGTTAGCCCGCTGCCAAATGAAGTGTCTAATTATGGACTGTGTTATTATTTTGTGTGGCTCAGGATGTGACTAGAGTAAGAAAGGAACACAGAGAGAGGAAGAGGGGAAGAGGGGGGACGAGAGATAAGGGAGGAATATAATGAAAACAAATGAATTAGAGACGGAGAGTAAAGAAGGGAAATCCAAACAAAGTGAGAGAAAAGAGAACAGCAAAGAGTCAGGGAGCACTCATTACTGATGCAGTGCTAAAACATCATTAGCTCAGCATCTGGCGTGACTCCTTGTCCTCAGAAGACCCCGTAGGAAGTGATGACTGGTTTGAGCAACGGAAATAAAGCTTAATTATTATCATCTGTTATTGCCATGTAAAACTACTGTGTTTGTTTACAGTGAATCACACTCTCTCCTGTGTTAGCGAAACTGGCAGCTTCCTCTACATGGGCCTTTAACTGCAGTTCTACAGCAATGTTAAAATGCAGTAAATGTGTCCAATACATGCATATTTTTTTGAAAAAACCAAATCAGAAAGTGTAAATATCTGTTTTTGGCTGTTATGTAGGGATTTTTCCTTTTTCAGTCATCTTGATGCCTTGTTTTTTTTCTGCTCCTAGTTGTGGCACATTGAGTCCTGGCAGTGTGTCTACACGCTGAATGGCCACCAAGACTGCGTCCGAAGCTGCCGATTCTCCTGGGACAGCCGGCGCCTCGCAACAGGAGATGACAATGGAGAGATTCGGGTGGGTGTTCAGAACATTTATTCCTCCTGTAACTTGTCCATTGTTTACTATTGGTTCCTGAACTAGGAGTGCAGGCTCATTAGGTGTGCCCTGCTTTTTTTGCACTGCTGCAAGTCAACCTCAACAAGGTAAAATGGAGAAAGGGCAAAGAAGAGAGATGAAGAGAGGCTTCCCACTGAGCAACCTGACTCAATGTACTCACAGAACTGTGTCCACACACAAAAAGGCACTATATGACCAGTATGAGAATCAAAGACGATGCCTAAACCATCTGATTTGCTGTGCATCATACAAAAAAAAATGCAATTACACCAGTCAACATTTATACCAGAGATCACCCCATAATTACATCTCATCACTCATTTAGATAAAGTGCTTACTAATGCATCATGATTGCAGCAGCGCACAGTGGAGTGGTGAGATGAAAGGAAGGAGGCAGGGCTGCTTCTCAGATGAGGGAGCAAGGAGCAGGAGGAGGATGCAGGTTGTGTGATGAGTTGGGATGAAGAGAGCAGGAAGAGGAGGAGATGTCTGACAGTGGGAGGTGAAGGAGAGGGCTCAGGCTGCCAAATTGGATCCCTAAGGCTTTGGAATCTGCATGGCACACAGATATACACACACACACAAACACATGCACGCAAAATAAAATGAAACGTTAGACCGTGTGAGAGGAGGAGGAGGAGAGGAAGACTTGGAGGAGTCATCCAGTACTGCTCGGCCTGCAGCCACGGATGGCAGCACAGCATCGGCCAACAAGGGGTTAATGCCCTCTGGTGGCCTCTGAGCCAAACTGCTCCATTATCCAGAAATGGACGAATCCATCAGATTCAATTACATAAACCACACTGAAATCTCACCCCTGTTTCTATGGAAACAAATGTGAGTCATTCAGCACAAAAGCATGCCAAGTGTTAAATATAGCTGTACGTGTGATGTGTCATTGTCAAATGGACATGTGAATGCTTGCATAACAGCTGCGATCGACATGATGTGGTGAACCAGTGATTATAGAATCGCAAATAACCTTGAATTATATATGTGTTGAGCAATTTCTTATTATTCACATTCTTTATGACTGTGCAAATTCTTTTAAGTGCCTTTATCTTCCTTTTATATTATTAACCTTGGAAAAGAAACATTTGACCAAAACACTATTTTCAACAACTGTAAACCTGCTTTAAGCCATATTTAATGACCTTGACAAACATATGTTGTTTTCCATTGGAGACGACTTCATTTTTTATTACCCAAATATGGAACTTAGGTCGCATATGATGCCAGAGATCAACCTTGAACAAAGACAGAGGTTACCTTTCCCTCTTATATGCAAGCACCTATTATCACATAGTCAGAACTCCATAAGTAGGTCATGTGATTAGAGCTAAACTATCACTATAGCAACTGAGCAAACTCTATTTGCTGATACAGTCCACAATAGGAGACTGGTCCAAATGTTATTTTTGGAGTTCACCAGTAATAAGTTTGGTCTTGAGTGTTTAGCTTGCTAAAGCCTCATTCACACATGCAGTGTTACCCTGAAATGTTCAGGAAAATGTCCTGTATGGGGTGATGTGAGACTGGGAGCAGGAATCGATATTCAGGGAAATCTATACTGCCAATTTCCCATCTAAGATCTCGCAACATGATAGCAGTAACACTGCAGGAACTAGCTTATAAAGGGTCACATCTGACTGACAAATTACACTTTTACTTGGGGATTGTGAGCCAGTCACAATATGGGGCCAATGACGTATTTTTATTCACATTTTATTTGCAGTTGCCTCTCTAATACTTATAGGTGTCATTTGACAACTAACAACTAATGTAAGTTCTTTTGTTTACAAATAAGATCTTTAAAGTAGCTGGAAACCTAAGAGATTAAGAAACAAGGGAGCTTTTTCTGCTTAAACCTCGCATTTCCTCTTCTTCTACTGCTAAGTTTTGGCAGTTATGTCCTTCATCCTATCTATTCTGTCATCCTGTGCATAACGTGTGTTAAGGCCAAGACAGACATGTTTCTGAATGTAGCTGCATGCGTGAATGTGTGAAAGAGACTTACTGTAAGTCTGGCTACTTATAATGATTAGCCATCTCTCACAGCTCTGGAGTGTCAAGGAAGGCTCTTTGCTGAAGATTTGCTCCCAGGAGGGCAAGGATGGCATGGACTCACTGCACGGAGGCTGGGTGACCGACCTGCACTTCTCCCCAGACAACTCTCTCCTGGTCTCCACTGGTGGCTACGTAAAGGTATGTTAACACATGCTCTTTGGTTACTCAGAGTCCATGCTGGTTACATTTTGGACCCCAAAGCTACCAGGACGCTCCAAAATATTAACTTACAGCAGCACTATTTTCTAGTCAGTGGGTTCTCATATTAAAGAGACAAACAATGGCACACAAATAACAAATAATAAGTGTTAAAACTGACTGTTCGTAATGCTTTGCTTACATTCTGTGCTGTAGTTACAGACTGTTGTTTGGCACCTAAATGCACTTTGTGCCTCTTCCTGCCCACGTTTAAACTCAAGCATAAACAGAAAACACAAAGACATTTCCGTCAAGTTATGCAGCGCTTCAGTCCTTCACTCCATAGAGATGAGACATGTTTCAGTTTATACAAAGCAGAGATGGCCAACATGCACCATTGTTACATTAAATAGGGGAGCATTGCAGTGGTGCAGGTTTATATAAAAACACACAATACCTGAAAGAATAACATCAATGCCTCCATCCGACGTGACTGGAATAGTGTGTGTGTGTGTGTGTGTGTGTGTGTGTGTGTGTGTGTGTGTGTGTGTGTGTGTGAGTGAGTGTGTGTGAGTGAGTGTGTGTGTGTGTGTGTTTATTTGATCCAAAGTTGTCTCAAAATATTTTTTTGTAATATCAAAAAACAG